>JACYXH010000059.1:192500-355000 GCA_026745465.1 Lota lota | reverse complement strand
GTCTAAGAGATGACGAACTGTCCAGGATGGGTGGTCGTCGATCATCCGGGGGGGGTGGCGGCGCTGGGGTGGGGGGCGACAGTGGGCTGGAGGAGACGGGCTTAAGCTGGGAGACGTGAAAGGTGGGGTGAACACGAAGAGACGAGGGGAGTTTGAGACGGACGGCACAGGGATTAACAATGGACTCGACAGGAAACGGGCCGATGAAGCGGGGGGAGAGCTTCTGGTTGAACCCCTTCAGGGGGAGGTCCTTGGATCGAAGCCAAACTTTCTGTCCCGGGATGTACTGGGGGGCTGGAAGGCGATGCTTGTTTGCTTGCCGCTGGGAGCGAGACGATGTCTGGAGAAGCGCAGCCCGAGCGCGTTTCCATGTGCGCTTACATCGTTGCAGGTGGGCCTGGACCGAGGGAACAGAGATCTCTGCCTCCAGGGAGGGAAATAGGGGTGGCTGGTACCCCAGAGAGCACATAAAGGGGGAGAGACCTGTGGAGGCGTTCACAAGGGTGTTGTGTGCGTACTCCACCCAAGCGAGTTGAGAGCTCCAAGTCGCGGAGTTGGTCTCTGTGATGCAGCGAAGGGTGGCCTCCATCTCCTGGTTAACCCTCTCCGACTGGCCGTTGGACTGGGGATGGTATCCCGAGGAAAGACTGACCGAGATCCCCAAGGCTGTACAGAAGGCGCGCCAGACTTGGGAGGTGAACTGAGGACCTCTGTCCGAAACTACGTCCACCGGGATACCATGCTGACGGAAGATGTGGGAAACAAGGAGATTCGCGGTCTCCCTGGCAGAGGGAAGTTTTGGGAGGGCTAGAAAATGGGCGGACTTGGAAAAGCGGACGATCACCGTGAGAATAGTGGTGTTCCCTTCCGAAGGGGGGAGACCGGTGACGAAGTCCAGAGCAATGTGGGACCAAGGACGACTGGGAACGAAGTAAGCCGGAGCGGGGTTGGGTGGAGGTCTTGTTGCGAGCGCAGGTGGAACAAGCCGCGATGAATGAACGGACATCCACGTTCATGGTTGGCCACCAGAACCGACGGCGAACGAAGTCCAGGGTACGGGTCACACCTGGATGGCAGGATAGTTTGGAGGCGTGGGCCCAAGAAAGGACTCTTGTGCGTTCTGAATCCGGGACGAATAAGCGATTGAGAGGACCATTACCAGGGTCAGGCTGATCTCTCTGGGCCTGAATTACAGCTGATTCGACCTCTAATGTGAGAGCCGCGACTAGGCAAGTGGGCGGAAGAATGGGCTCGGGGTCCGGTCTGGAGTCTTCGGGAGAGTGGAGGCGGGAGAGAGCGTCGGGTTTGATATTTCGAGATCCTGGGCGGTAGGTTAAGGTAAACCTGAAACGGCCAAAGAATAGGGCCCACCTGGCTTGCCGGGAGTTTAGTCTCTTAGCTGACTGTATGTATTCAAGATTCCGGTGGTCGGTCCAGACAACGAACGGCAGTTCGGCGCCCTCCAGCCAGTGTCGCCATTCCTCCAGCGCTAATTTTATGGCCAGTAGCTCTCGGTTGCCTACGTCATAATTCCTCTCGGGAGGCGTCAAGCGGCGAGAGAAAAAGGCGCACGGGTGCATTTTCTGATCTGAGGAGGAGTGCTGGGAGAGAACCGCGCCCACGCCGGTGTCAGAAGCGTCGACCTCCACAACGAACTGGTTGGCGGGGTTGGGTTGAATGAGGATCGGAGAAGAGACGAAGCGCTTCTTGAGGGCTGCGAACGCTGTTTCGGCCTCCGGAGTCCACGGGAAGCGGCTCCTAATTGAGGTCAAGGCCGTGAGGGGTGCTGCGACCTGGCTGTAGCCACGGATGAAACGCCGGTAGAAGTTGGCGAAGCCCAGGAAATGCTGGAGCTTCTTGCGAGAAGTGGGAGTGGGCCACTCGGTCACCGCTGAAACCTTTGCAGGATCCATCCTCACTTGTCCCTGGCCGATGATGTACCCCAGGAATGAAGTGGAAGTGACGTGGAACTTGCACTTCTCAGCCTTCACGAATAGCCGGTTCTCTAGTAGCCGCTGGAGAACCTGCCGGACGTGAACCTTATGCTCCTCCAGCGACGCGGAGAAAACGAGGATGTCATCTAAGTAGATGAAGACGGAACGATTCAACATGTCACGAAGGACGTCGTTGACAAGAGCTTGGAAGACCCCGGGGGCGTTGGTGAGACCGAATGGCATTACCAGATACTCAAAATGTCCCAGGGGTGTGTTGAATGCGGTCTTCCACTCATCCCCCTCCCTGATGCGGACCAGATGATATGCGTTGCGAAGGTCGAGCTTTGAAAATATCGTGGCGCCGTGGAGGGGAATAAAGGCAGAGCTGATCAAGGGTAGGGGGTACTTGTTCTTAACGGTGATGTTGTTCAGGCCTCGGTAATCAATACAGGGGCGGAGAGAGTGGTCCTTCTTGGCGATGAAGAAGAAGCCTGCTCCAACCGGGGAAGACGAGGGACGGATAATCCCGGCTGCTAGAGACTCCTGGATATATTGTTCCATGGATACACGTTCCGGGCGAGAGAGGTTGAATAAGCGACTGCTAGGCAGGGGGGCTCCAGGAAGCAGATCAATGGCGCAATCATATGGGCGATGAGGTGGCAGAGACATGGCGTGGGCCTCGCTGAAGACCTCTGCGAGGTCGTGGTACGTCTCTGGAACGGAGGACAGGTCGGAAGGGGGTGGTGGCGGGGCTCGGGATTCAGAGGAACCGGGGGACTGTGCAGAACGGAGACACTGCGAAAGACAGAATGGACTCCAGGACGTTATGCGGCCCGCTCTCCAGTCGACATGGGGATTGTGAATCTGTAACCAAGGCAAACCCAGAACTACAGGGGTGAAAGGACAGTCTATCACATGAAGGGAGATATACTCACTATGATTACCGGAGATCAACAGGGAGACGGGAGACGTCCGACGCTCCACTCGGGCGAGAGGTTTCCCATTGAGTGCCTGGGCCTCTAGTGGAGACTCGAGAGGCGAAGTCTCAATCCCCAGATGTTTGACCAGCTCACGGTCGATGAAAGACTCGTCTGCCCCCGAGTCCAGGAGGATCGAGAGCTGTTGGGATTGGTCCTGCCAGGATAAGATGGCGTCTAGTAGAGGTCGGGGAGCCGAGGGGTTGAGCGTTTGACTCACCAAAACCCCTCGAGTTATTGGCGAGCCGGACCGTTTCCCGGGCTAACGGGACAGGAGGACCGATAATGGCCCGACTGACCACAATACAAACAGGCCCCAGACCGCATACGACGCTCCCTCTCGTCAGACGTGAGGTGGGTGCGGCCCAACTGCATAGGTTCAGGTTCAGGAAAACGTGCGGGTTCATTTCCGGTTGAGGTAAATCCAGGGGGAGGTGGCCGGAAGACAGTAGAATACCGGAGTGTACGTTCGCGTTGTCGTTCACGCAGCCGGTTATCCAAACGAATGGCAAGGGAGATTAGGTGGTCCAAACTCGGGGAATCATCTCGAAACGCCAACTCGTCCCGGATGGTGTCAGAGAGCGCGCTCGAAAAAACTCCCAGCAGAGCCTCTTCGTTCCACCCACTCTCTGCAGCCAGGGTGCGGAACTCCACCGTGAACTCAGCGACGCTTCGCGTTCCTTGGCGTATCGATAGTAAACGTTGAGAAGCCTCTCTGCCTCTGATCGGATGATCGAAGACCTTGCGCATCTCCTCGGTGAATCTCGAGTAAGAGGAACAAATCTCCGACCCTCGCTCCCACAACGCTGTAGCCCAGGCAAGGGCATCGCCTTTCAGCGCCTCGATTATATAAGCGATGCGTGACTTCTCGGACGGATAGGTGAGAGGCTGGAGCTCAAACACAAGGGAGCACTGTACCAAAAATGCACCGCAAGATCCCAGGTCACCCTTGTAGCGTTCAGGAGCGGGGATGGAAGGTTCTCGGGAAGACGTCGGGGAAATCGAAACGGCGGGTTGAGACGCCGGAGTCCCGGTGGACGGTAACGAAGCGCGGAGCTCGCTGAGCGCCTGGGTCACCCCTTGGAGAGTTGTAGCGAACTCCTGGAACGCCTGCTCATGTTGACCAAGCCGAACCCCTTGGTTGGAGATTACTTGCCGTAACGAATCAATGTCCGCTGGGTCCATATTGGCCAGATCGTACTGTTACGTTGTCTGTTACGCTGACAGGACGAGAACCCAAATGCGGACACTACGAGGCGGAGATGTGATCGATTCCAAAAATATTTATTTTACAAAAGAACAGGTTAGGGGTAGACAGGGAGAGAAAAACTATATCTGTTTACTGGAACGAAGTAACTAACACGAGGTGGCTAAACAACGATCTGGCACCGGATGCTAGGAAGACTGGTGATTAAGTAGAGTGCGGTGATTGTTTAATTGAAGGCTGGTGTGGAAAGCAGAGTGCACGAGGTGGAATAGCAGCCGGCGCCCCTAGGTAGTGGAAGAGGGTGTCATGACAGTATATAGTTATAGGAACCAGCGAATAATAAAGAATAAAGCTGTTGAGAACTCTTCTATTAAACCTTCATTACCCTTTATAATTAGGCTTATATAGTTATAGGAACCAAATAATTATAAAGAATAAAGCTCCAGCCCCGATCCAACATTCAACATAAGAAGAAGAGAGAACAGATCTGTTTATTGCCGCTACGCTCGCTGCAGGAACGCGCCCCGGCGTGCACGCGCACAGTGCACACACGAGCAGCAGAGCTATGAGAGCAGCAGACAGCGATTTCAGTCAGAGTAGGAAATAGAGGAAGCAGCGCTCCGGGTTTGGTGTGTGTGTATGTGTGTGTGTGTGTGTGTGTGTGTGTGTGTGTGTGTGTGTGTGTGTGTGTGTGTGTGTGTGTGTGTGTGTGTGTGTGTGTGCGTGTGTGTGTGTGCGTGTGTGTGTGTGTGTGTGTGTGTGTTCGGTAAAATTACATTCTATGGTCATATTTTTTACATTCCTTCGCAACTATACAAATCCATTTTAAAAAGATACTCAACTATATATTCTGTATTCTTTATATAGTCTGTATATATTTTTATATATTGTTCCTTATTTAAACGTTTACATTTTTATATTTATGTTTCTTTGTTGTTATAGTTTGCAAACTTTGCACTCATGACACTGCCAATTCTGCTGTGTGTGTGTGTGTGTGTGTGTGTGTGTGTGTGTGTGTGTGTGTATGTGCGTGTTAAATAAAGAATGCTAATTAGTTAAATAAGTCACTTCTCTTCCAAGGCGCGGGCATCAACCAGTAGAAACAGAGTGAAGCATTTGAGCCACTGCAGCAGTCAGAGTGGCCATGTTTAGTCAAACAACACAATGTTAGATGCTGTGGAGACAATGTTGGTGGTTTCCTCTTGACAAGTTAACACCACAGACAGGTGTGTGTGTGTGTGTGTGTGTGTGTGTGTGTGTGTGTGTGTATGTGTGTGTGTGTGTGGTACAGGAACCACGATGAGTTCTACGAAAGCAGAACCACTATTCTAGCTAGCTGGGGAAGACTTTTTTAACTAAATAGTTCCACAGAAACGTTATACGGTGGGTCCAAAGTGTAGTAAAAGGAATTTAGTTAGTTTTTAACTTTGGGTGGTGTCTCCAACTGACTGTATGTTTGGGTGGTGTATCTAACTGACTATGTTTGGGTGGTATTACTGACCACAGACATGTCCACTACCCTAGAATACAGCTTGACCACTCCTAGACAAGACGCTATCTGCTTTATTCTGCCTCTATATGTCTATATGTATCTTTATACAATATAAAATATAAAGTGGCGTGTGTGTGTGTGTGTGTGTGTGTGTGTATGTTACAGGAACCATGATGAGTTATACGAAGCCAAACCACTGCGCTAGCTGGCAGGGGAGGACAGGAAGTCTTATTCAGGAAACAGAAGTTAAGTGTTAAACTCAAACCGAGGTCAAACATCATTGAGGCACTTCTCTCTTTCTGGAGACAAAGAACACTTTTTAAACTAAATAGTCTTACAGAAACATTATAAGATTAGTCCAAAGAACAGAAAAAGGAATGTGTTCATTTTTTAACTTTTTTACTAAAACAAATGTTTACTCATACTGGCCTCTGCTAACTCTTCCTGAACTGAAGTATGTTTGGGTGGGGTCTCCAACTGACTCGATGTTTAGGTGGGGTCACTGACCACTCCTAGACATTTCCACTACCTTCTAGTATACAGCTTGACCACTTCTAGACATGTCCACTACCTTCTATTATACAGCTTGACCACTCCTAGACATGTCCACTACCTTCTAGTATACAGCTTGACCACTCCTAGACATGTCCACTACCTTCTAGTATACAGCTTGACCACTCCTAGACATGTCCACTACCCTAGAATACAGCTTGACCACTCCTAGACATGTCCACTACCTTCTAGTATACAGCTTGACCACTCCTAGACATGTCCACTACCTTCTAGTATACAGCTTGACCACTCCTAGACATGTCCACTACCTTCTAGTATACAGCTTGACCACTCCTAGACATGTCCACTACCTTCTAATATACAGCTTGACCACTCCTAGACATGTCCACTACCTTCTAATATACAGCTTAACCACTCCTAGACATGTCCACTAGCTTCTAGTATACAACTTGACCACTCCTAGACATGTCCACTACTCAATTTGCTTTATTCTGCCTCTATATGTCTATATGTGTCTTTATACAATATAACATATAACGTGGTGTGTGTGGGTGTGTGTGTGTGTGTGTGTATGTGTGTGTGTGTATGTTACAGGAACCATGATAAGTTGTAAGAAAGCAGAACCACTGCGCTAGCTGGCAGGGGAGGACAGGAAGTCTTATTCAGGAAACAGAAGTTAAGTGTTAAACTCAAACCGAGGTCAAACATCATCGAGGCACTTCTCTCTTTCTGGAGACAAAGAACACTTTTTAAACTAAATAGTCTTACAGAAACATTATAAGATGAGTCCAAAGAACAGCAAAAAGGAATGTGTTCATTTTTTTACTTTTTTACTAAAACAAATGTTTTCTCATACTGGCCTCTGCTAAGTATGTTTGGGTGGGGTCTCCAACTGACTGTATGTTTGGGTGGGGTCACTGACCACTCCTAGACATGTCCACTACCTTCTAGAATACAGCTTGACCACTCCTAGACATGTCCACTACCTTCTAGAATACAGCTTGACCACTCCTAGACATGTCCACTACCTTCTAGTATACAGCTTGACCACTCCTAGACATGTCCACTACCTTATAGTATACAGCTTGACCACTCCTAGACATGTCCACTACCTTCTAGAATACAGCTTGACCACTCCTAGACATGTCCACTACCTTCTAGTATACAGCTTGACCACTCCTAGACATGTCCACTACCTTCTAGTATACAGCTTGACCACTCCTAGACATGTCCACTACCCTAGAATACAGCTTGACCACTCCTAGACGTGACGCTATCTGCTTTATTCTGCCTCTACATGTCTATATGTATCTTCATACGATATAAATATAATGTGGTGTGTGTGTGTGTGTATGCATGCGTGCATGAGTGTGTGTGTAAAATGATGGCGTCTGATAAGAGTACAAGAAAAACATTTGCTGACGATGATTCCGATTGCAAGCTGATGATTGGTCAGAATTCAAACATGTGACGTCGTTTTTCCATCTGATATAGCACAGCTGAAGCCTGAGAGCAGAAGCAGTGGAAGCTGACAGAGAGGAACCATGGACCACATCAATGAACTGGACCCTGGACCCACTGAGGAACCTGAGGACACGCCTTTGGACCAGGAGGAGACCAGGAAGAGAAGATTTGGTAGGTGCCCTTTTTAGAGAATTTAAAAGAAATAATCCAGTAAAGAAAGATGTTTTCATCTACATACATTTAAGATTTACATTTCGCAAACGTTTTTAGCCAAAGTGACCAACCTGATGAACCAGCGACCGCATAGACAGATTTTTTCTCCAAAATAACAACATGTGTATGTTCTAGACAAACAACACACATTTACGTTTCCAGAACAAACGACCTGGGATTACGGCCATGAGTTACGGACTATTACTAGGCATCTCAAGTAGTTGTGTATTTCATGAAATACGTTCGTAATATACGTGGAACAAGAGTAGCAAAGTAGCTTTAGGTAGCAGAACACAAGTTTAATATTTTCATTACTTATTATTAGTGGTAGTGTAATGTTTTTTTAATCCACATTTTAGTATTTTAATAAAGGCTACTGATATAACTGAAGTGATATCAAGTGGACTTATGGATTTAACACAATTACATAATATTTGTAATTAATATGAACATATCTTTAAATATAATTAGATATATAATATTTTCTGTGCGTGCCGGGGATGTTTGACTGTATGTGTTACTGTATTACTGTATGTGTATGTATGTATTACTGTATTACTGTATGTATTACTGTATGTATTACTGTATAAGTGTGTATGTGTATCATACAGGAATAATAAATATGCAAGGCTAGTACCATTAATAGCTTATTGAGTTCAGATGTTTCTTGAAGGTGGGGAGGGATTCTGCAAACTGTAGGGAGACTGTGAATGATAGCCATGCAGTACGAATATATCTGTGTATATTACAATGCGTGTGTGCATGTGTGTGTGTGTGTGTGTGTGTGTGTGTGTGTGTCTTACTCCTGAACAGCTCGAAAGTCGGTCATCATTGTCATTCTGATCTTCATACTGCTGAGTATTGTCATAATCTCCATGTGCCTCTGTGAGTCTAAATCATATCATCCTGAATATAATTACAATAATAATAGTAGTGATTATAAGCTCTGGTTATCACTCATCAAGTCCTGGTTTCTTCAGGTTCAGTGATGCCCCCGAAGGAGGAGGCCCCCAGCATCACAGAGTTCCACTCCTCTACCAAGGTGTTGCCCGTGGGCCACACGGCCCAATTCTCCTGCGATGCCGGCGGTACGCCGGAGCCCACCGTCGAGTGGCTACACAACGGCAGGCCCCTGGAGAGGGACAGCACAGACAACCAATCAGAGCCTGCGGCCTGGGTGGAGAGGGGGTTCCTCTTCGTCAGAGGTGTGAAGTCTGGTGTGAACACCGTCTGCTGCATGGCGACCAACAGCGCTGGCTCGGCCAATCACACCGCAGAGCTGCTCGTTGTTGGTAAGATCTGGATCCAATGAGAGATGTTTGTTGTTGATGTATTCATAACATTGTTGTTGATGTATTCATAACATTGTTGTTGATGTATTCATAACATTGTTAATATATTCATAACATTGTTGTTGATGTATTCATAACATTGTTGTTGATATATTCATAACATCGTTGTTGATATATTCATAACATTGTTGTTGATGTATTCATAACATTGTTGTTGATGTATTCATAACATTGTTGTTGATGTATTCATAACATGGTTGTTGATATATTCATAACGTTGTTGTTGATGTATTCATAACATTGTTGTTGATGTATTCATAACATTGTTGATGTGTTCATACCATTGTCGTTAATATATTCATAACATTGTTGTTGATATATTCATAACATTGTTGTTGATATATTCATAACATTGTTGTTGATGTATTCATAACATTGTTGTTGATGTATTCATAACATTGTTGTTGATATATACTTATGTATATGTATGTGTATGTATGAGTACATGTCTATGTATATATAGTATGTACGTGTATGTATGAGTACATGTCTATGTATATATAGTATGTAGGTGTATGTATGAGTACATGCCTATGTATATATAGTATGTACGTGTATGTATGAGTACATGTCTATGTATATATAGTATGTACGTGTATGTATGAGTACATGTCTATGTATATATAGTATGTATGTGTATGTATGAGTACATGTCTATGTATATATAGTATGTACGTGTATTTATGAGTACATGTCTATGTAGATATAGTATGTATGAACCAGTTCTATGGCTCCAACAGTTAATTTCCAGCCTGTATGTGAGCTCAGCTTGTTCAGTCTGTTGTTCACACAGGTGTCCCTTTGAAGGTTGAGTGCAATGTATGTGTATTGGGAAATCGAACAGTTTAATGTCTTGGAAGCTGAGTATTGCTTAGATATTCTATATGAGTAATTAGCTCATCATGCTGAACATTTTGATGTATGATATGTGTATGTAGTGTACATATTGAGGGAGTAAATGCAGTTTATACCTTTTCCTTGGTTTCAATGTTTTGATAGGGACAGCCACTCACACACACATGGGATTTGTTATTAACTTTAATCTAAAACTCATAGCAAACTATTCCGCTGTAGTATCATCATGCATTTCTATGTTAGTTTGTAGAGTAGAGGGCACGTGAAAAAGTACAGTAATAAGTATGAAAGAGAACAGTACTAGTGATGATGATAATGATGATGATGAAGAATGTTTCAGCAGCTAATCATGTATTGTTCTCCCATTAGATGCCTGTGAACTCACAATGGACCCAAACACAGCCCACAGACGACTCTCTCTGTCTGAGGACAACAGAAAGGTGACGTGGGTTAGAGAGGAGCAGTCGTATCCTGATCACCCAGAGAGATTTGACTCCCATCACCAGGTGTTGTGTAGAGAGGGTCTGACTGGCAACTGTTACTGGGAGGTGGAGAGGAAAGGATATGTTTATATAGGAGTGACATACAGAGGAATCACAAGGAGAGTATGGGGTGATGACAGCTTGCTTGGAGGGAACAACCAGTCCTGGAGTCTTTATTGTAATGATGGTGGTTACTCTGCCCGGTACAACGGTAGTAGAACATTCATACGTCTCCCCCCCGCTGGCTCTAACAGAGTAAGAGTGTATCTGGACCGGCCTGCTGGCACTCTGTCCTTCTACAGAGTGTCCCCAGATGTAGGAGGGTCCTCAGACACACTGACACACATCCACACCTTCCAGTCCACCTTCACCCAGGAGGACCTCCTCCCTGGGTTTGGGTTATGGGGGGTTGGTGCCTCAGTGTCTCTGTATTCGGTGTAGAAAAAAAGAAACGCGGCGGGCGGGCCGTGTGTGTTTCTCTTTTTTCACACACACATAGTACACACACACACATAGTACACACACAGTACACACACAAACACACAGAGTACACACGCACATAGCACACGCACATAGTACACACACACATAGCACACGCACATAGTACACACACACATAGCACACACATAGCACACACACATAGTACACACACACATAGCACACACACATAGTACACACACATAGTACACACACATAATTACACGAAGAAGTTATATTTTCTCTTTCATTTACTTCAATAATCTTTTACATTTTTTAATGTAACACACTGTTTGTTTTTACTCAAGTCTGTTTGTGAATTAAAAATGGAGGCGAGAGAGAGATTTATTGTGGCTGTATTTTCCTTATTTCCGTATTTTGTAAAGATTTAATGTGTTATTGTGTGTTGTTTTATTTGAAGGGATACATGCTATTTTATATGTTGTTACTGTCTATTAGACAAGCATATACAATGTAATATTTGTCTATTTACGTTTATCTTGCTCTGCTTATTACAACAATAAATCATTTGGTATGAAATAACTCAGTACTTGAGTAGTCTTTTCACTAGATACTTTCTTACTCTTCAAGTCATTATCTGATTATTACTTTTACTTCTACTTGAGTTAGTATTACTTTAAATATATACTTGTTAAATATAAAAGTAGGCTGTTATAAATAGGTTATTGACAGTGCTCGTTGTTCTCTATAATTATATTACCTACAATTCTTATCATTACCAATATAAACACTTATCTTGTTCCGTCTTAGTATGTCTTCTATGATCTTAAACTTAGTAACCTATGCTCTTTAGTCAACGTTACTAGAATAATCACATAATGCAGAAAGAAACCCGTTCCACGCTGCTCTGAACTCCGGTCCGGTTCTTTCCGGGATGTCTACGGGCCCTTTCGGAGGCCCCGTGACGTCACAACGTCAGCTCCATCTGGGGAGCGGTTATTGTTGGGGTCCGAGAAGGTTCATGAAGCTTCTCGGACACTTGTAGGATAAGGCCACGATGTGTGGTGCGTTTCATATCCAACATCGCTCATGATGACGCTCCCACTGAGCGACGGTAAAAAAACAGAGCATCACAAAGTGGCCGTGGGTCGTAACCATGGGGATAACTTCTCCCCCCCCCCCCCCCCCCCCCGCTGAGTGTCCTCAGCCCAAACCGTACTGCGGTGAACAGAGTCTACTTCCGGGTCGGACGAGGTGAACGACTAATGCGACACACCTGGTTCATACGGCGAGAGGGGGCGTGGCCCGTGGGGGCGGAGAGACAGTTCACTCAGCGTCAACACGACGCTCCGCGCGGTGCGGAGGCTGACTGGACTGCGGAGGTTGACGGAGCGGAAGGCTCCAGACTCTTCACGAGGGAACATGGACAGCGAGCGGTGCGAGCGGAAGTGCCGTGTGTCCGGACCTGTACAGCTCACGGCTCCTCCATCACCTTTTAAATTATTTAAAACAAACTAAATAATAAACATCATGTGCTCATGAGATGAGCAACCAATCCCTATACCACATATATGGGTTAACATAACAGACAAGCATGAGCACAATAACAATCACTTCTATACAGACATTCAAACAATTGACAACAATACCACTGTATGTGATTGTTTAATACATTCATAAAGCAGACAGTGTTTGACTTTGACTGTAGTATTCACTAGTTAACCTTAACATATAAGTCAGTATAAGTAAAGGGAGAGAAAGGATACACGGGGGTCCTTTATTCTTTATGGTTATCATAAAGCCTTCCCCTTTTCTTTCTCTCAGGATGACATGAGCCAGGTACAGAGAGGTTTACAGCTGTTTAGGGGCCAACTTGGATTCAGCTAAGTAACAGGGGTTCATCTCAGGGACGGCAGAAGGTGTAAATGAGTGACACATGAATGCCCCTCGGAATGTAGGCCTTCGTTGACTTTTTTCCACACTTATTTCAGCCATGTAGGCAAGATACTGCTTATACTTTCTTTAAACCCCAATCAATTTCTCCCATACTTCACACATATAACACTATATAGTCTACACACTATGATGTGATGTGAACACCAAATAGTCTAAACACTATGATGTGATGTAAACACAGTCTACACTATGATGTGATGTAAACACAATATAGACTGCACACTATGATGTGATGTAAACACCATATAGTCTACACACTATGATGTGATGTAAAGACCATATAGTCTACACACTATGATGTGATGTAAACACCATATAGTCTACACACTATGATGTGATGTAAACACCATATAGTCTACACACTATGATGTGATGTAAACACTATATAGTCTACACACTATGATGTGATGTAAACACCACATAGTCTACTCACTATGATGTGATGTAAACACCATATAGTCTACACACTATGATGTGATGTAAACACCATATAGTCTACACACTATGATGTGATGTAAACACCATATAGTCTACACATTATGATGTGATGTAAACACCATACAGTCTACACACTATGATGTGATGTAAACACCATACAGTCTACACACTATGATGTGATGTAAACACTGTGCCAATACTCTAACTAACAAACCAACAAACCACTGTCTGGACCAGAGCTCTACTGGTAACAAACCACTCTCTGGACCAGAGCTCTGCTGGTAACAAACCACTGTCTGGACCGAGCTCTGCTGGTAGCAAACCACTGTCTGGACCAGAGCTCTGCTGGTAACAAACCACTGTCTGGACCAGAGCTCTGCTGGTAACAAACCACTGTCTAGACCAGAGACAGCGGACCATTGGTGTGAAGACTAATTCTGCTAATGTCATCATAGACAGCGGCTGAGGGTTACACATATACTGTAAATACTACATAGATATGTCATGTTGTAGAACGTTTATTCATTCTAACATACATAATTAACATCCACACAAACCAGTTCATAGAATGATAACATCGATTTTGATTCATATAACATATTTTTATCTTTACATGTGTTATTAATTGGTCCAAATCAGTCTACTTTATTTTACTCTCAGGGGGAAATGGAAGGACTCGATTCAGTTGAAGGACATTTCATATAGAGACTCGCACCCTCAAACGAAGCTGCAGAAAACTAGAACACAAATGGGGTTGGACTAATCTTGATGTCAGCTGGAGACACAACCAAAACATGGTCAGTTAGATACACCACCAAAACACACAGTCAGTTTGAGACACCACCCAAACACACAGTCAGTTTGAGACACCTCCCAAACATACAGTCAGTTGGAGACACCACCCAAACAGACAGTCAGTTGGAGACACCACCCAAACACACAATCAGTTGGAGACACCACCCAAACATACTTCAGACCAGGAAATGTTAGCAGAGGCCATTCCGAGAAACATTTATTATTAAGTTAAAAAATAATCGTTCTTTTGTCTATTCTTTGGACTCACCTTATAATGTTTCTGTCAGACTATTTAGGTCTTCTAACTGTCTTCTAACTACTGACTTAGTAAATAATTGTGTCAAACCTGCACATAACCTTTTCAAGGAAAAATATTGCTTCTTTAGTCTAATCTAAGTTCTTAATGTTCTCTGCAAACAGGACATAATCTGAATGAAGATTCAAATGAACAGTGCACAAAGTTGTCTTTTCTTTCTCACTATTTTCTCCTATACTCCGTGTTTATCGCCAAAGTTATGTTGTGCAGCTTTAATAGTGCTTTTGGTTCGTTTACATATTTGTAAAAATATATATAATATAATAATATTATATAATTTGAAAAACACAATAGTGAAACATTAAACTAACATTGTAGTTCTCGAAAGTGAATTGTCTTTAACTGATAAGTGTTACACAGACACATTTCCCAAGATGAGATCATTATAATATACCAATAACCCAAAGACAATATAAACTGTAGTAAACTGTAGGCTTACCTTATCTATTCCGTGATTAAAATGTGCTCCGCCCCATACAGTATAAAGTTATAAAAGTATAAATGCAAGGGAAGTAAAGGAGGTTAAAGTGTTCCTTAAACAAGTATATCAGGGAAATATATTTTTTTAAATATAATAATTATTTATAGATCAAAAGTGGATTTAGAGAAGGATTGAGCTTCACGGCTGCTCACTGCGTAAGACTGAAGTTCAAATGAGGAGGTAGACTTTAACGTCTCAGAGAGGAAGCGATGTTAACCGTCATCTCTCATCACGTGTTTACTGGGAAAGGTTTTGAAGACTTCAGACACGCAAGCATGCACACACACTGATACATGCACATACTAAAACATACACACACATACACACACACAATGTTAGTTGGAGACACCACCCAAATATAGTCAGTTGGAGACACCATCCAAACATACAGTCAGTTGGAGACACCACCCAAACATAGTCAGTTGGAGACACCACCCAAACATAGTCAGTTGGAGACACCACCCAATGTAGTCAGTTAGAGACCCCATCCAAACATACAGTCAGTTGGAGACCCCACCCAAACATAGTCAGTTGGCGACACCACCCGAACATACAGTCAATTGGAGACACCACCCAAACATGGTCAGTTGGAGACAACACCCAAACATACATTGGTTGGTGACGCTCCGGGTGTGTGTGTGTGTGTGTGTGTGTGTGTGTGTGTGTGTGTGTGTGTCTGCGCGCGTCTGTGTCTGAGCGCATGTCTGAAGGCTTGGCTTTCCCTGACACGTGACCATTGACGATAGCCTCAAATGGGGCAGCCCCCGATTGTTTGTCACAGAGAGGGGGCGGTTCCTGTGAGTTAGCCGAGGCTGTGATTGGCTGTCTGGACTTCCCAGTGTGTCATAATACTGTATGTTCCTCATTGTTCAAATCTGCTTCCTCATTGTAACTTGTGTCTTTCTCAGTGAGGAGCCCTTAACACTTTCTCTAGATCCACTTTTAATCCCTTTTACCTGATTTACTTGATTTAGGAACACTTTATCCTCCTTTTCTTCCCTTGCATTTATACTTTTATAACTTTATACTGTATGGGAACACATTTTAATCACGGAATAGATAAGGTAAGCCTACAGTTTACTACAGTTTAAATTGTCTTTAGGTTATTGGTATATTAAATGATTTAATCTTGGGAAACGGTTCCGTGTAACCCTTATCAATTACATTTTACTATAGAGAAATACAACATTAGTTTAATGTTTAATATATTGTGCTTTTCTGAGCCATGGTCAAAAGTTAAACATTTGTGCGTAGCGTAGACAACCTGTGATCAGCGCTGCCAACTCTTTCACATCCCCCCACGTTCCTTGTAGTGATTGGCTGTATTTCCTCGTCTGTTGGTTTAAGGGTTTTGATTCGCTGAAGGCCCCTTGACTGTTTTTCTCATCCTAATGGTAGAACATGATAGTCTAATCACCAACGAGGGTGTGGCCTGTATGACATGCAGTGCCTGTATCATATTGTAGGGCCTATATAACATGCAGTGTATCTTATTGTAGGGCCTATATAACATGCAGTGCCTGTATCTTATTGTAGGGCCTATATAACATGCAGTGTATCTTATTGTAGGGCCTATATAACATGCAGTGTATCTTATTGTAGGGCCTATATAACATGCAGTGTATCTTATTGTAGGGCTTATATAACATGCAGTGCCTGTATCTTATTGTAGGGCCTGTATAACATGGAGTGCCTATATCTTATTGTAGTGCCTATTTAACATGCAGTGTATCTTATTGTAGGGCCTATATAACATGCAGTGCCTGTATCTTATTGATCTTGCAGCAATAACATGCAGCAATTGTTATGTTATGAAGCATAACATTATATAGCAATAATACATGTTATCTTTTGTCTCAAAATACTAGTTCTGCACAAAATCCGATGGTAGCAGGTGACCCTGCCACACTACCCAGGTGGTTTTACTGGGCTCCTCCCACACCAGGACACTGGTAGTTGATGAAAACCAGTTTATTGCAGAGTTTGAAAGTATGTTGCATGCAGAGCAGGCGGTAAATACTGACATGTCAGCACTCTCTCTCTCCCTATGTGTGTGTGGGTGGGTGGGTGGGTGGGTGGGTGGGTGGATGGGGTGACGGCTGGTTTAACCTGTGAGCCTTGATTGGTCAATGCACCACAGGTGTGCAGCCTCACCCAGCCAGAGTCTAATCAGTGTGACTCGGGCCAGGTGAGGCTGCTTCACCCATCAACACACACACTCCACACCGACCTATTTTATAGTTTTACGTTTCTTCAAAATGAATCAAACTTAAAACGTTTCCTGATGCACTGGTTAAACAGGGCTGTTCTCAGGCGATATGAAGTCCAATGTCCAGGCAGGACTCACGTTCTGGTAGATCAGTCAAAAGCAAACCACACACAGAGTGGTTCATCCTGTCGTCTATCTCTTGCTCTGGTGAACAACCGTAGGCCCTTCCAGGTGCATCACCTGACACTAACAGCTGTCCCCCTCTATGGTGTATGCCTTGTCTGATTAGGTGTAGTGCCCCTAGTGTCTACAAAGAGAACAACAAAGTAATAAATAATATATTAAATGGTCACACTAATTAAATAGCTCCTACACGTTGTATTATTAAACCATCTCGCAGGGTGTGTGTGTGTGTGTGTGTGTGTGTGTGTGTGTGTGTGTGTGCATGCATCAGTGTGTGTGTATGCATGCCTGTCGGAGGTTTTCAAAACCATCACCTTCCCTGAAAACACGTGATGCCAGATGACGAAAACATTGCTTCCTCTCTGAGACGTTAAAGTCTACTTCCTCCTTTGAACTTCAGTCTTACGCAGTGAGCAGCCATGAAGCTCAATCTTTCTCTAAATCCATTTTAATCCCTGTTCCCTGATTTCCTTTTTTTAGGAACACTTTACTTACTGAGTCCCTTTTCTCCACACTTATTTGATTCAATGAGCATATAGGCAAGATAATGATTATATTTTTCCTTTAAATGTTATAGTAAATTTCTCCCATAACAGACAGCAGGCAGGCAGACAGACAGACAGACAGACAGCAGGCAGACAGACAGCAGACAGACAGCAGGCAGACAGACAGTAGGCAGAAAGGCATGCAGACAGCAGACAGACAGGCAGACGGGCAGCAGACAGGTAGACAGTCAGTAGACAGACGGGAAGCAGACAAACGGGCAGCATGCATACGGGCAGCAGGCAGACAGACCGCAGACAGACAGACAGCAAACAGACAGACAGCAGGCCGCTAGAGTCCACTGTTCATGAGCACAGTTACAAGTCTCCAAGGTGTTTAATCTTCTAATCTGCTGTACACATCTGTACTGTAGTGAGATCAGTGTGGTTATGTTGTGGGGTTTGATGTAGTTACAATGATCTACTTTTTCAATAAACAGCTAAAGTTGAAGAGGCAAATAAAGTGATCAATGAGTTGTGTTTGTGTCCAGGTCTCCAGTCTACTATGAATGAGGAGAGAGAGGAGGGGGGTCCTACCTCTAAAACCACTCTGTCTGGGGAACATGGCTGCCAGAGCAAAGCTAAGAGGTAAGAAGAGGATCTCTCACTGTCTGTGACTGTTGTCCATCTCAGAGCTCAGCAGTGATATATCATGACTCCATCATTAGTCTGAGTAAAAGCTGTGTGTGTGTGTTGTGTTGAAGCCCAGAGCAGCAGGAGAGAGCAGACTCCCCTGGACCCAGCTGTGTCTCCATGAAGAGTGACCGCTCTATGCATCATCCTTTTCACTTTAAAGATGGAGATCAGTGTATTGAGAAGAGGTGAGGATTTATCAGTGATTATAAAAATACAGCATCTATCAAATGTCCATAAATCCTGGTTCTTGTTTTTCTAGAAGAGTCCAGCAGGAGAGAGCAGACTCCCCTGGACCTAGCCGTGTCTCCATGAAGAGCATACGTAACCTGTTCAGAAAAGACAAGACAATTAATAAACAAAGGTAAGAATTTCTCACATATTATTGAAATACAGTATGTTTATCTAACAAAAATAAATCCTGGTTCTTGTTTTTCTAGAAGAGTCCAGCAGGAGAGAGCAGACTCCCCTGGACCCAGCTGTGTCTCCATGAAGAGTGACCGCTCTATGGAAGAACCTGATGAGTTTAAAGATGGAAATCAGTCTATTGAGAAGAGGTGAGGATTTAAAGAGTGACTGGTCGGAGGCATGGATGAGGGTTTCTTCAGCAGTGAAAGATTGGGGGTGGGGGGGGGGGGGGGGGGGCAATGTTTTTTGGGGTAAAAATAAGACGTTTAGTGATGTGGATGTCATGGTATGAATGAGAGGAGGGATAAGGCTGTTTTAGTGATGTGGTTGACATGGTGTGAATGAGAGAAGGGAAAAGGCTGTTTTAGTGATGTGGTTGACATGGTGTGAATGAGAGGAGGGATAAGGCTGTTTTAGTGATGTGGTTGACATGGTGTGAATGAGAGGAGGGATAAGGCTGTTTTAGTGATGTGGTTGACATGGTGTGAATGAGAGGAGGGATAAGGCTGTTTTAGTGATGTGGTTGACATGGTGTGAATGAGAGGAGGGATAAGGCTGTTTTAGTGATGTGGTTGACAGGGTGTGAATGAGAGGAGGGATAAGGCTGTTTTAGTGATGTGGTTGACATGGTGTGAATGAGAGGAGGGATAAGGCTGATGCTGAGAGGTTCTGATTGGTTGGGATCTGGGGTGTTCCGGTTCTGGCTGGTTGGGTTCTGGGGGACAGAGGGCAGTTGGTTGGGGATTGTGTCAAAATATAATAGTGTGTGTTTGTGTGTTCTCAACAGACAACACCAGGAGAGGTCAAAGGTTACCAGTGCTCAGTCTGTACAGCAGCATCAAACAGAGCTGATCAAGGTGTGTAAATGTCCAACAAGACATTTGACTTTAGCTCTACATGAACATTAAAAAGCATCTCTTGTGGTGCTAATAGTCTCCAGGCTTCCATCTTTAGACCAGCGGGATGTGAATCTAGGACAGATGCTTCTGATGTCCTAGATAGTTCAGAGTAAAGTTCTCCTTGATGTTTGTTCTGTTCCAGAGAGCTGAGGAGGACGCACACGCTTTTCTAGACAAGGAGCTGAAGAAGCTCTGGAGGTGTCTCTTCCCAGATTACCCACAATGCTCAGAGAGTCAGAGGGGGGAGGAGGAGGAGGTGGAAGGAAAGAACGAGGAGCAGAGGAGGCGTGCCATAGTGGGAGTGGTAGACATCACAAAGCTCTGCCTGATGGAGTTGAACCAGGAGGAACTGGCCGACACACTGTGGGGTGGTAAGAGATTACATAATGAGATTAATACATTTCTAACAGTTCAATGTGGAGACATCTTTCCTCTTTGGGGATAAATGGTTTGATCCAGATATGTAGGGTTACTGTGGGGTATCAGGTTAAATGGTTTGATCCAGATATGTAGGGTTATTGTAGGGGTATCTGGTTAAATGGTTTGATCCAGATATGTAGGGTTACTGTGGGGTATCAGGTTAAATGGTTTGATCCAGATATGTAGGGTTATTGTGGGTCTATCAGGTTAAAGAATGTTAAGCAATATACTGAAGATAAACAGCCAAATAAGTCAGTGGAAGAGATGCAACACTATCTTGTTATGTCAGCATAGCAAGTCACTTTCCACTGATTCACTATCATTATTACTGTCATTAGACCAATCATATTGCTGTGGAAATAATGAAATAATCCTGTTTAGCTTCTGTGGTCAGCCTTTCCGACCACAAGTAATGAAGCCACTAAATATCATGAAGTTAATCATTTAACCTGAAATATTGACATGTTTCCACTGATGTCACCATCCACTAACTGATGTCTCCTGTTGTTTTGTCATTTAGGATCTGTTGCTGTTGAGTGCCAACATAAAATCAAGTCTCGTTTGAGGGAGAAGTTGAGGTGTGTGTTTGAGGGAATCCCTAAAGCAGGACAGCCAACAGGTCTGAATGACTTCTACACAGAGCTCTTCATCACAGAGAGAGGCAGTGGAGAGGTCAACAAGGAACATGAGGTCAGACTGATTGAAACAGCTTCCAGGAAATCAGCCAAGGAGGAAACACCAATCAAATGTGAAGACATCTTTAAACCCTTACCTGGACAAGATCATCCAACCAGAACAATAATGACAACTGGAGTGGCTGGCATTGGTAAAACCCTCTTAACACACAAGTTCACTCTGGACTGGGCTGAAGGCAAAGCCAACCACGACATACACTTTACCTTTCTCTTCACTTTCAGAGACCTGAATTTACTGAAAGGGAAAGAGTTTAGCTTGGTGGAACTTCTTCATCACTTCTTTATTGAGACCAAAGAAGCAGGAATCTGCAGATACGACCGGTTCCAAGTTGTCTTCATCTTGGATGGTCTGGATGAGTGTCGACTTCCTCTGGACTTCCAGAACAACCAGATCTGGACTGATGTCACAGAGCCAACCTCGGTGGACGTGCTGCTGACAAACCTCATCAGGGGCTACCTGCTTCCCTCCGCTCGCATCTGGATAACCACACGCCCTGCGGCAGCCAATCAGATCCCTGCTGAGTGTGTTGACATGGTGACAGAAGTGAGAGGGTTCACCGACCCACAGAAGGAGGAGTACTTCAGGAAGAGATTCAGAGAGCCGCTGGCCAGCAAAATCATCTCCCATGTCAAGACATCACGAAGCCTCCACATCATGTGTCACATCCCAGTCTTCTGTTGGATCACTGCTACAGTTCTGGAGGACTTCTTCAAAACATCCCAGAGAGGAGAAGAGATGCCCAAGACTGTGACTCAGATGTACAGCCACTTCCTGAGGGTTCAGTCCATACAGGGGGACAGGAAGTATCATGGGAGAGCTGAGACAGATCCACACTGGAGTTCAGAGAGCAGAGAGAGCATTGTTTCTCTGGGAAAACTGGCTTTTAACCAGCTGGAGAGAGGCAACC
The DNA here is from genome assembly GCA_026745465.1 of Lota lota. Lineage (NCBI taxonomy): Eukaryota > Metazoa > Chordata > Actinopteri > Gadiformes > Lotidae > Lota > Lota lota. The sequence continues at coordinate 333,190 of JACYXH010000059.1, read as the reverse complement.
TGATCTTCTATGAGGCAGACCTGGAAGAGTGTGGCATTGATATCAGGGCAGCCTCTGTGTACTCAGGAGTGTTCACCCAGATCTTTAAAGAGGAGTGTGGGCTGTACCAGGAACTGGTGTTCTGCTTTGTCCATCTGAGTATCCAGGAGTTTCTGGCTGCCCTTTATGTCTTTCTCTCATTAATCGACACTGGTGTCAATCTGCTCTCAGAAGAAAAACCAACCTCCAGGAAAGATAAACTCCTCCTCCTCTACCAGAGTGCTGTGGACAAGGCCTTACAGAGTGAGAACGGACACCTGGACTTGTTCCTCCGCTTCCTCCTGGGCCTCTCTCTGGAGACCAATCAGATTCTCCTACGAGGACTGCTGGGACAGACAGGAAATAGCTCACGAACCAATGAGGAAACAGTGTCTTACATCAAGGATAAGATAGGTGGAGATCTCTCTCCAGAGAGAAGCATCAATCTGTTCCACTGTCTGAATGAGCTGAACGACCGTTCTCTAGTGGAGGAGATCCAACAGTACCTGACATCAGGAAGACTCTCCAGAGAATCTCTCTCCCCTGCTCAGTGGTCAGCTCTGGTCTTCATCTTACTGTCATCAGAAGAGGAGCTGGACGTGTTTGACCTGAAGAAATACTCTGCTTCAGAGGAGGGTCTTCTGAGGCTGATGCCAGTGGTCAGAGCCTCCAAAACATCTCTGTAGGTGTACTAATAACATGTATTACAACACACACAACACAATATACATAATACTAGAATATAAAAGTTATAATAATATACAAAACATCTCTGTAGGTGTACTAATAACATGTATTACAATACACACAACTCATTATACTAGAATATAAGTTATAATAAAATATACAAAACTTCTCAGTAGGTTTACTCATAACATGTATAACAATACACACAACACAACATTTCAACATTTTACACCCAATACAAAATGATAATGTACAAATCTAATGAATTTAGTAAACATTAGTTAAACTAATAAACAAATATGAATAGGCTACAGAAATTTTTTGTTATATCGTGTAACCAGGCTGAACAGACAAACTCATAAAAGCTCTATTTATTATGAAATAATAAATTAGGAAAGCCAAGAATGAATAATAATAGTTAATAATAGTTAAATTCCGGTGTATTCAAATATATAGCTATACCTTAATGTTGAAATGTAGGATACATTAATAATCATACATTTATTATTAATACAAGTTAACTCACTATTTTAAAACATGTTAACCTTGTTCAGTACATTTGGTTAAATTGACTGTATTTGGGTTTAACCAATAGGAAGGGTTGATATAGAGACTTCAGGTCATTTGGGGAAGGGTGAGAGGTCACGAGCGAGCGGGAAAAAAGGAGAGAGAGGGAAGAGACGAGGACAAAGGAGGAGAGTACTTTATTCTCTGTAGAGATCGCCCAGCTAAATTATATTTAAACATTTACTTATTAGTTGTTTGACGGTTAAATGAGTACGGGAGAGAGTGGATTTGGGGATTGTTTTATTCGTGTTTCTGTTCGTGTCGGGGATGTTTTGGTCGTTTGGTGTAAAGCTAGCTTGGTTTGCTAACCGCCTTTGCATCCTCTGAACGGGATATAAATCATCAGAGTAGCGCACGAGGATAGTCCACAGCAGGGGGTCAGGTAGCGCGCGGTTCCCCTGACGAAGATCATCCCGGGATTCCAGTTTCTTCATCCGTCGTCTCCTCTCCCTATAATGGTACCGGGACTTTGTTTTGCTCACGTTAAGAGCGAACAGTCTATCGTGTTGCGACACCGAGCCGTACAGGCCTGCAACGTTTATGGCGGCATATCACTGACAAAACAACTAACACATCCGTGCACACAAATCATTATTGTATAGACTAACTGCCATCGCGATCAGCTCAGTAGTTCTCTGATCGCGAGAGCAATAATAAAGCCTGTGAGGAAGAAACGATTCGTTGAGCGCGCACGTGAAGTGAACCAGCGCGCAACTGACGCCCCGTGCGCACAAAGGATGTCTGCTCTCGTGCTCGCACACAAACATAAATTTGGAATATAACTTCTAATAATATACCAAACTTCTCTGTAAATGTACAATACATAATATACATACAACTACAATACAAAGTAATATTAATAAACAAAACCATTTTCAAACACTACAAAACAACTAGTCAATATTCAACATTTTACACCCTATATTAAATAATAATTTAAGGATCTGATGAATTTACTAGTATATATTAGTTCAATTAATGAAACATCTAATACAATATTTAAACACAATTTCTTCATTATTTTTTAAGTAAAAGGGGTAAGTTCTTTAAACCCAGTTCCTAACATGTTGTGTTTATTTTGTGTAAAGGCTGAATGGCTGTCATCTGTCAGAGAGATGCTGTGAAGCTCTGGCCTCAGTTCTCAGCTCCAACTCCTCTAGTCTGAGAGAGCTGGACCTGAGTACCAATGATCTGCAGGATTCAGGAGTGAAGCTGCTCTCTGCTGGACTGGGGAGTCCACACTGTAAGCTGGAAACTCTCAGGTCGGTTTGACTCAATGTGCAAACAGTTACACCACAAGGTTCATAACAGAGGATGCAGCTTATAACTCAGTACCTGTGATGACCACATTCATGACTAGGGTATCATTGGAAATGTTACACCTTGTTGTTTAGATGAATATTGTAATGCATCCATATGCTTGCAACTTTTCAATTATCAATTTAGATATGAACACATTATAATAATAGTGCCCCACCACCGTCCACTGTATTCGGGACATTGATAGTTAAGAGCAGGGTGAAATACAGGGGGTCAAAGGGTCTCAGACCCCTAGTTGGACACTTAAGACCCTTGAAAGCCTCTACAGCAACATTTTGGAGGGTCTCTGGATTTTTTTTTTATGATTTGAAACTTTCCGTTGTCACACAAAATGTATTTAAAAAGCTAACTGTTCAGTATTCGTTATTCACATTGCTAAACATTTATGGACAAATATGAATAGGCTACAGAAAAATATTGTTATATTGTGTAACGAGGGTGAAGAGACAACTTAAAAGCTCTATTTATTATGAAATAATAAATAAGGAAAGCCAAGAATGACATATTACATCAATTACATCAATACATTAATAATTATTTGTTCATTGTTAATAAAATGTATCCCACGTTTTTTTTACCTTGTTCAGTACATTTGGTTATATGGACACTATTTGGGTTTAACCAATAGGAATGGTTGATATAGAGACTTCCAGGTCATTTGGGGAAGGGTGAGAGGTCACGAGCGAGCGGGAAAAAGGAGAGAGAGGGAAGCGACGAGGACAAAGGAGGAGAGTACTTTATTCTCTATAGAGATCGCCCAGTTAAATTATATTTAAACATTTACTAATTAGTTGTTTGACGGTTAAATGAGGACGGGAGAGAGCGGATTTGGGGATTGTTTTATTCGTGTTTCTGTTCGTGTCGGGGATGTTTTGGTCGTTTGGTGAAAAGCTAGCTTGGTTTGCTAACCGCCTTAGCATCCTCTGAACGGGATATAAATCATCAGAGTAGCGCACGAGGATAGTTCACAGCAGGGGGTCAGGTAGCGCGCGGTTCCCCTGACGAAGATCATCCCGGGATTCCAGTTTCTTCATCCGTCGTCTCCTCTCCCTATAATGGTACCGGGACTTTGTTTTGCTCACGTTAAGAGCGAACAGTCTATCGTGTTGTGACACCGAGCCGTACAGTCCTGCAACGTTTATGGCGGCTTATCACTGACAGAACAACTAACACATCCGTGCACACAAATCATTATTGTAAACACTAACTGCACTCGCGCTCAGTAGTTCTCTGATCGCGAGAGCAATAATAAAGCCTGTGAGGAAGAAACTGACGCTCCCGTGCTCGCTTCTCCTCAAAAGACAATATATATTATATTGGAATATAACTTCTAATAATATTCAAAACACCTCTGTAGATGTACTGATGCATCCATATATTACAACGGAATACACAATTTACACAATACTACAATAAAAAGTAATTAACATACAAAACTTACATTTTACACCCAATATTGAAGAAACATAATGATCTAATGTATTGATTAGAATATATTAGTTAAATTAATAAAACATTAATAAAAAAATATTCTTCAGGGATCTGAAGATTGTGAAACACTATTCCTTCATTATGTTAAAAGTAAAATAGCTAAGTTCTTTAAACACATTAACATGTTCCTGTTTGTTTTGTGTGAAGGCTGAATGGCTGTCATCTGTCAGAGAGATGCTGTGAAGCTCTGGCCTCAGTTCTCAGCTCCAACTCCTCTAGTCTGAGAGAGCTGGACCTGAGTACCAATGATCTGCAGGATTCAGGAGTGAAGCTGCTCTCTGCTGGACTGGGGAGTCCACACTGTACACTGGAAAATCTCAGGTCAGTTTGACTCAATGTGCAAACAGTTACACCACAAGATTCATATCAGAAGACATTTAACAGATTTGCATCCAGAAAGATAATAGGCATGAATATATTCTTTTCATAAGAATAACTCAACATATTTATATTTGTGTTGCCATGACAGTATAGGTAAACATTATATTCTTTGTTTGTTTGTGATGGTATAAGGTGTCTGTTGTATTACATTCTTATTGTGATTATCATGTAGTCAGACAGTAAGGTGGGGTTTAGAGTTGTTTAGCGAAGTTGAATAACTGCCTATTCATAAAACTGTCTTTTTAAGTGAAGTATAATGATAGCTTTGTTTAATAATTTCACATATATGTGGCATTTATATCTTAATATTTAAAGATCCAGGTTATTAATATTAATATTATTATTTTCATGTAGGTAATAATACTTTGGTTACAATTCTCATAAAACATTTAATCCCAGTTCCTGACATGTTTTGTTTATTTTGTGTGAAGGCTGAATGGCTGTCATCTGTCAGAGAGATGCTGTGAAGCTCTGGCCTCAGTTCTCAGCTCCAACTCCTCTAGTCTGAGAGAGCTGGACCTGAGTACCAATGATGTGCAGGATTCAGGAGTGAAGCTGCTCTCTGCTGGACTGGGGAGTCCACACTGTACACTGGAAACTCTCAGGTCAGTTATCAGCCTCTTCTTCAAACTGTGTCCTGTTAACTGCTAGTATGTTATGTATGTTATATGTTATGTAACTCTGGCCAGCTGATGTGAGGGTTAGGGGTTGCTGTCCTGTTAACTGCTAGTATGTTATGTATGTTATATGTTATGTAACTCTGGCCAGCTGATGTGAGGGTTAGGGGTTGCTGTCCTGTTAACTGCTAGTATGTTATGTATGTTATATGTTATGTAACTCTGGCCAGCTGATGTGAGCTGAGGAGTTGTCATTAGTGTAGACATGGTGATGAGGCTCTAGCCGTGCTGTGATCTGAATATAATACACACCTCACCACTAGAACATCACTGGCCGTGGTATAGTGATTCATATGGAACATTAAAGATGTCCTTTATTAACATCACATTAGTTTGGTGTAAGTGCTGCTCATGTCCAATGCATTTCTGTTGCTCTTTACCCTGCTGACAAAACACTCCCTGGTTCTACACAATGTTAGAACTTGTGAAGAAACAGTCTTAGCGTACCAAACACAGCGGACTTCTCCTGACTCTAGCCGAACAATATCTCATTTGAGTTGTAGCTATTGAGAAAGGAGCCTTTGTTTAAGATCCTGTTTCACATCAGAGTGAAGGAAGAATAAACAGTGTGTGTGTGTGTGTGTGTGTGTGTGTGTGTGTGTGTGTGTGTGTGTGTGTGTGTGTGTGTGTGTGTGTGTAGGTTGTCTGGCTGCCTGGTCACAGAGGAAGGCTGTGCTTCTCTGGCCTCAGCTCTGAGCTCCAACCCCTCCCATCTGAGAGAGCTGGACCTGAGCTACAATCACCCAGGAGACTCAGGAGTTACGCTGCTCTCTGCTGGACTGGAGGATCCACGCTGGAGACTGGACACTCTCAGGTATGGAGAGGACAGCTCACCACTCAGGGACAATGTATCCTACAAGGATTCAGCCAGCTGCTAGATGAAGTGGTTTGAAAACACAGCTGGAACTCATGTTGTGTAGAAAGTGATGAGACATCAGATGATGAAGGTGAATGTTTCAACATGCTGCTCTCACTTTGTTTCCCCCCCAGTGTGGAGCATGGTGGAGTGTGGAGGCTGAAACCAGCTCTAAAGAAGTGTAAGTGTTTAGTTAGATTCATCACAACACACACTAACTATTGAGATGGAAAGTCCATCCACACAGCAGGAGGTGACGTCCGTTCATTCAGATGTGGACTTGTGTATACGTATGTGTAGCTATGTTTCTGTGTGTTTATGTATGTCTAGTATGTACGTGTATGTATGAGTACATCTCTATGTATATATAGTATGTACGTGTATGTATGAGTACATGTCTATGTATATATAGTATGTATGAGTACATGTCTATGTATATATAGTATGTATGAGTACATGTCTATGTATATATAGTATGTACGTGTATGTATGAGTACATGTCTATGTATATATAGTATGTACGTGTATGTATGAGTACATGTCTATGTATATATAGTATGAGTACATGTCTATGTATATATAGTATGTACATGTATGTATGAGTACATGTCTATGTATATATAGTATGTATGAGTACATGTCTATGTATATATAGTATGTACGTGTATGTATGAGTACATGTCTATGTATATATAGTATGTATGAACCAGTTCTATGGCTCCAACAGTTAATTTCCAGCCTGTATGTGAGCTCAGCTTGTTCAGTTTGTTGTTCACACAGGTGTCCCTTTGAAGGTTGAGTGCAATGTATGTGGATTGGGAAATCCAAAAGTTTAATGTCTTGAAAGGTATTACAAGTATTGCTTAGATATTTCAAATGAGTAATCAGCCCATCATGCTGAACATTGATGTATAATATTTGTATGTAGAGTAAATATTGAGGGAGTATATGCAGTGTATACATTTTCCTTGGTTTCAATGTTTTGATTGGGACAACCACTCACACACACATCAATCAATTTGAACTTTAATTATCTTAAAAACTACATGTACTATTGCTTAGAAAATCTATAGCATATGATTCCACTATAGTACCTATCAGAAGATGTTTTGTTAATGTTTGAAGAGTAGAAAGTGACCAAAATGTTTCTGAAAGAGAATTAAATGGTAGTATGCAAGAGATCAGTACTAGTGATGATGATGAAGAATGGTTCAGCAGCTAATCATGTCTTGTTCTCCCATCAGATGCCTGTGAACTCACACTGGACCCAAACACAGCCAACAGACGACTCTCTTTGTCTGAGGACAACAGAAAGGTGACGCTGGTTAGAGAGGAGCAGTCGTATCCTGATCACCCAGAGAGATTTGACTACTGGGAGCAGGTGTTGTGTAGAGAGGGTCTGACTGGCCGCTGTTACTGGGAGGTAGAGTGGGAAGGAGGTGTTGATATAGGAGTGACATACAGAGGAATCACAAGGAGAGGAAGGGGTGACGACAGCAGCCTTGGATGGAACAACCAGTCCTGGAGTCTTTATTGTAATGATGGTGGTTACTCTGCCTGGTACAACGGTAGTGGAACAGTCATACGTCTCCCCCCCGCTGGCTCTAACAGAGTAGGAGTGTATCTGGACCGGCCTGCTGGCACTCTGTCCTTCTACAGAGTGTCCCCAGATGTAGGAGGGTCCTCAGACACACTGACACACATCTACACCTTCCAGTCCACCTTCACCCAGGAGGACCTCCACCCTGCGTTTAGGTTAGGGTTTGGGTTAGGGAATGGTGCCTCAGTGTCTCTGTGTCGGTTGTAGAAAAAGAAACACGCACACGCTCTGGCGGGCAGGACCCTTTCACACACAGACACACACACACATAGTACACACACACAGTACACACATACATAGTACACACACACACACACAGTACGTGCACACACACATAGTACACACACACAGTGCACACACACAAATAGTACAAACACATAGTACACACACATAGTACACACACACACACATAGCACACGCACAGTACACATGCACACACATAGTACAAACACATAGTGCACACACACACAGTACACATACACACACATAGTACAAACACATAGTACACAAACACACACACATAGTACACACACACAAACACATAGTACACACACATAGTGCACACACATAGTACACATACACACACATAGTACAAACACATAGTACACACACACACACACACACATAGTACACACACATAGCACACACACACATAGTACACATACACACACATAGCACTAACACACATAGTACACACACACATAGTACACACATATAAATACACGAAAAAGTTATTTTTCTCTCATTTACTTCAATAACTTTTTACATTTTTTTATGTCACATACTTTTTGCTTTTACTCAAGTCTGTTTGTGAATTAAAAATGGAGGCAAGAGAGAGATTTATTGTGGCTGTATTTTCCTTCATGTTATTTTGTAAAGATTTAATGTGTTATTGTGTGTTGTTTTATTTGAAGGGATACATGGTATTTTATATGTTGTTAATGTCTATTGGACAAGCATAAACAATGTAATATTTGTCTATTTACGGTAATCTTGCTCTGCTTATTACAACAATAAATCATTTGGTTTGAAGTAACTCAGTACTTGAGTAGTCTTTTCACTAGATGCTTTCTTACTCTTCTTTAAGTCATTATCTGATGACTACGTTTACTTCTACTTGAGTCATTATTACTTTAAATATATACTTGTTATATATGAAAGTAGGCTGTTATAAATAGGAGGTTATTGACAGTGCTTATTATTCTATATAATTAAATTACCTACAATTGTTATCATTACCAATATAAACCCTTATCTTGTTCCGTCTTAGTATGTCTTCTATGATCTTAAACTTAGTAACCTATGCTCTTTAGTCAACGTTACTAGAATAATCACAATGCAGAAAGAAATCCCTGGTTGCTTTCCAGAGCGAGAATTTGTCTCTCAAACTGTAGGAATATAGACCTATAAAAATACAATAATCTGTGTTCTGTGTATGAGACGCATCGCCATGCACCAAGAGTATGGCTAGAGTTCTCAACAGCTTTATTCTTTATTATTCGTTGGTTCCTATAACAATATAAGCCTAATTATAAAGGGTAATGAAGGTTTCATAGAAGAGTTCTCAACAGCTTTATTCTTTATTATTCGTTGGTTCCTATAACTATATAAGCCTAATTATAAAGGGCAATTAAGGTTTAATAGAAGAGTTCTCAACAGCTTTATTCTTCATTATTTGTTGGTTCCTATAACTATATAAGCCTAATTATAAAGGGTAAAGAAGGTTTAATAGAAGAGTTCTCAACAGGTTGATTCTTTATTATTCGTTGGTTTCTATAACTATATAAGCATAATTATAAAGGGCAATGAATGTTTAATAGAAGAGTTTTCAACAGCTTTGTTCTTTATTATTTGTTGGTTCCTATAATTATATAAGCCTAATGATAAAGGGTAATGAAGGTTTAATAGAAGAGTTCTCAACAGCTTTATTCTTTATTATCCGTTGGTTCCTATAACTATATAAGCCTAATGATAAAGGGTAATGAAGGTTTAATAGAAGAGTTTTCAACAGCTTTATTCTTTATTATTCGTTGGTTCCTATAACTATATAAGCCTAATTATAAAGGGTAATGAATGTTTAATAGAATAGTTCTCAACAGCTTTCTTCTTTATTATTCATTGGTTCCTATAACTATTTAAGCATAATTATAAAGGGTAATGAAGGTTTAATAGAAGAGTTCTCAACAGCTTTATTCTTTATTATTCGTTGGTTCCTATAACTATATAAGCCTAATTATAAAGGGTAATGAAGGTTTAATAGAAGAGTTCTCAACAGCTTTATTCTTTATTATTCGTTGGTTCCTATAACTATATAAGCCTAATTATAAAGGGTAATGAAGGTTTAATAGAAGAGTTCTCAACAGCTTTATTCTTTATTATTCGTCTGTTCCTATAACTATATAAGCCTAATTATAAAGGGTAATGAAGGTTTAATAGAAGAGTTCTCAACAGCTTTATTCTTTATTATTCGTTGGTTCCTATAACTATATAAGCCTAATTGTAAAAGGCAATGAAGGTTTAATAGAAAATTAAGCTGCATGCTCGAACATCAAAACGATGATCACCACAATAAAAAAAAAAGATGCAACCACCAACACAGCAGTCCTATAGAAATAGGCTTCATAACTGTAGGCCTATAATAGTGCTGACTAAATACATGAACATAGTTGTTTCCAGGCCTACAGTTTGGCTCCTCCCTCCTTGAGCCACACTCCCGGTGAAGTGCTCTTCTGCCTATACAGACTCGTGTGTGTCTGAGTGTGTGTGTGTGTGTGTGTGTGTGTGTGTGTCGCATCAATATAGACATGATTAAGATGCGTGTGTGTGTGTGTGTGTGTGTGTGTGTGTGTGTGTGTGTATTAGAACATCAAAACGATGATCACCAAGATATAAAACAATAAAAGTGCGGCCACCAACACACCAGTCCTATACAAATATGCTTCATAACTTTGCTTCATAACTTTGTAACAAACATAAAGTTTGTTAAATGCCAACACTGCTGTATTATGCAGTCATTTCTGATTCATTCAACTTTATATAGTAAGAAGTAGTAGTATAATTAAGGTATAGGCCAAAATGAGTCATTTAAACGTCTTGAGAATATTAAACCAAATATTTTGATTTAAGGTCTGTTTTGAAACACAAGAAAAAGTCAGTGGCTACACTCCACCTAGGTGGCTTTTCTAGGCTTCTCCAGACACAAAGACACAGGGTGCTATTGTTGAATGCCGGTTTATTGAAGAGGTTGCAGACAATGAGACATGAAGACAGTGATCCATGTTGCCATGTAGGACATCTCCCTGAGTGTGTGTGGTGATGGCTGGCTTAACCTGTGCACACTGATTACTCAATGTGCAACAGGTGTGCAGCCTCACCTACCCCCAGAGTCCAATCAGTCTGACTCGGGCCAGGTGAGGCTGCTTCAACCAGCCATCGACCACACCCACTCCACAAACCCCCAACACCAAAATGAGGCTGGGGAGAATCCCCAGCCGATGCCTACTTTCCCCCACTAACAACCACTAACCCACACTCCATAAAACAAAATACATGAACCTGACTCTGACCTGGGTTAAACTAAAACAACGGACTCTTTACCATACCTAAAATAATAAATATAAATAAAACCATTGTCCCCACACCTGCCCAGTGTGACCCACCAACGCACCTCCCCCCTCCATCCTGGAGACCGGAGGCCTGGGCTGCTGCCTTGACTGGCCATATGTTACAGGGCTGTCTGGATGGGCTAACTACAGCGGGGCAAATTATGTCAATTATTTATACAGGTATGTATATTGTTGTTTTTTGGGTCAGTGATATTAAGATAACACTAGCAAGCAAACATTAGCTAATTTACATTTATATGCAAAAGTAAGACAAACCAGCACATTCACATCTGGAAAAAGAGATTTGACATTATTAAAACACATGTATATACAGACAGACTGCATGTATATGTGTATCTAAAGATTAACTGGAAAACATGTGTTACACTTCACACAATCTCAAATGGTGTATCTCTGAGTTTGAACTACTTTGAACATCCTAATCAATTAATAAATATAACCCCCACTTCAATTACCTTAATACAACCTAATAAATCAGAGTTTAAGATAAAATCCTACTTTGGATGTCATTTCCAAATCAACTAAGCCAGACAGAGAGATAAAAGCCAACAGATACTTTATCTAGTCTTTTGATAGTATCGTGGACTCAGAATATCCACATTTCAAATCAAAAGATTGATGCATGACACAACTACCTCTGCTCTAAAATAAGTGAATTGATTATGTACTAAATAAATGTATCCTATATGCTATTCTAGCACAGAATGTGTCACAATGCCCATAATGACGGAATGCAGAACTAGCTAGCTACCTCAGACACACTCTGAGCTACAGCATTCAGAAACTTCACTACTTAGGTCTTCTTCAGAATCAGCAGCTACTGAATGTACCCCAGTGAGGACAAGTTAGGTGCAGCGAATTTGATTCTCTCTTGTGGAAGTATAGAAGCGCAGCTTGTTCACTCCTTCTGTCTGACCTGCAGAAATAGAAATATAAGAAGGTTAATGAAAGGGCGTAAAAGACCTAGAGTTGTTTTCCCTCATTCACACTCCTAGGTTGAGCGTATTTACGAGGACTTTTATTTTCCCAAATAGGAAGCTTGAAACTCTTATTGTTTGAAGCTGTTTGTATTATTTTTTAGTTGACTGAAAAAAGAGATTCCTCATGAAGATCTTATCTGAGACTCCCTTGTGCAGGTAGCACATGCAAGCTGGTGCATGCCTTTACAGAAGGTTAAGCCTATTTGGCTTTATAAGGACCTGGTAATGGCTCTATAGGCTGGACACCAACCTGTAAAACAGATGAAGTTAAGATGTTCTTCACAAGAGCGTGGCCTCCATGTGGAAGGTTCCACGCTGGACACGCCCCCACAGGGGCTGGAATGTTGTGAACCTTCGTCCCATTGGCTGAAGTCCATCGGGTCACCGGACATCCAAAACCAGGAGCTTCCTAAAAGAGACCTACCAAAATTGAAAGAGATGAAAGAGTTACCTGATGGAAGGAAGAATAATGTGGCCAAATATTTAGCTTTTGTTATTTTCATGGTATTTCTGATAAGACAAAATGATGAACGGACAGATGATCATAAAGTCAGACTTGATTGCCTTATACACATTAAGGTCTGGCCAGTACCTGCGCAGGCCCACCCAGAGGTGGCTGGTTAGTGGGAAGGGGGCGCGAGCCACCAGCTCATCAATCATCTCATGCTCTTCTGGGTCCCTGAGGCTCAGCAGGTCCCAGTGAAAGTCTCTGCAGTAGAGCAGGGCGTCTGACCAGCACAGCCGCCTCCCCACCAGAGTGATGTTCCTCCCCATCTCCTGAATGCTGACGGAGGGTGGAGCAGGCCCTAACTCTGGCGAACCAAAAGACAGTGTGGTAGTTAGGGATTTCTACTCTCATTTCTATCCCTTTATGTATCTTTGAGCAGACACATAATCCCTACCCACTATTAAGACATTTAGCAGACTCTTTTACATTTACAAAAGCTTCATTAGCGACACTAAATTGCCAATCAGTGTCGGATGTTTTTAGATGCACACACAACACCTTCAGACACTTGGCAGTACTTTTCTCTCAGAAATCTCAGCACATTTGAACTCAACTGATGTGAAGGGCTATGAGTTGTCTTGGACCATACAGAAAATAACTTACTACTTTGATTCTTCACTCTGAAATATCACAATACAGAACAGTCATGTAGATCAGTGATGCCAACCTTTGACTTTAGATGGACCACTAAATTGTCATCAAGACCTTTCGCGGACCAGCTCAGATGCAAACAGTAGAACATAGATAAATACAAATGCAGTGGCTGACCCAAGAGTGCCAGCAAACCCTTTATACACAAGTATTACTGCAAGAAGGCCATGGCCAGTGGGAAACAGTGAAAAGAAGAAGTAAGCAACACTGCTTATGCTCCCTTTGTGTTTATTCAGCAAACACAAAGCAACACAAAAAGTGACTGCACAAAGCAAATCTTATTTTAATAATAACAAACCACAATACTTTACATACTGAATATTTTTAAATGTTCATGTTCCTTTTTCTATTATTGTAAAAGTATCTATTTCAAGAATAAAATCCTGCAGTACCCTCAAGTACCACCAGTGGTACGTGTACCACCTGCAGTACCCTCATGTACCACCAGTGGTACGTGTACCACCTGCAGTACCCTCAAGTACCACCAGTGGTACGTGTACCACCTGCAGTACCCTCATGTACCACCTGCAGTACCCTCATGTACCACCAGTGGTAAACAGACCACCTGCAGTACCCTCATGTACCACCAGTGGTACGTGTACCACCTGCAGTACCCTCATGTACCACCAGTGGTACGCGTATCACCTGCAGTACCCTCATGTACCACCTGCAGTACCCTCATGTACCACCAGTGGTAAACAGACCACCTGCAGTACCCTCATGTACCACCAGTGGTATGCAGACCACAGGTTTAAAACACTGTATGCAGATTGTGATTTGGTGGATGCTTTTACCCAAAGTGTCTTACAATACTGCCGGTGCATACATTGTAATAATAGGTAGCCCTGAGTGGGAATCAAACCCCTAACCCTGGCAGTGTTAATGCCATGCTCTACCAGTTGAGCTATAAGGACCAGCAGCATTTGACTTTTGACCAATGATGGTTGACCAACAGTGGTACTGGTACATCCATTCCCCTTTGATGATCATGTAATGATGGACTGGGTTCCTACCTCCGTACACTTTGACCTCACACAACGTCAAAATATCTGTTACATCAGAGTTCTTGTAGAAGTTGATAAACCTTCCTTCCATTCCCCAACACTTGACAGTCTGAGTCAAGCAGCTTGGGTCATCGTTGATGATGGCACACCTGAGGAAAAGAGACAGAGAGAGAAGATACAGTAGTCTGGTGAAGGTATCAGAGACCAGATTCCAGTAGCTGGTGTTTGTCCAGGTGTACTTGAGTACTGAGCACTGGTTATGTTCCTTTATTTTCTGGGAGTATAATATTCTATGCTATTTAGTCATTTACACTTAAAAGCAGGTTGAGGTCATTAGGGATCAAACCCAGAACATTTTGGCTAAGAATAGAACAGTATTGAGTGGAAGTAGGAGAGGTGACACCAGTGATTCACCTTGGATTGTCGTTGCCGTTGTTTGCCAGTGAATTCCCGATGAGTATTTCCACACCGTTGAGCCTCTCCCTATGGGCATTCCTATTAGTGACCTGGATCTCTGACACCCTGTACACACCAGGCAGCTCCAGCCTCCACCATGGTTTGGTCTGTAACTGGGTAAGACTGCAGCTGTTGTGATACCAGTCAGGGTCGGTGTTCCCATCGATGGCGCGTTCAGCCAGCCCGCCTCTACTGTTTGAAGACTGAATAGCCGTGCCGCTCAACGCCAGGTTAATGCGGGATGTAGCTTAATGGAGAAAGAAACCGCAGAATAGTTTGTCAAGTTGCATTCTAGTGTTAAAAACTAATTGAAATACTTGCCTGTTTGGATAACTTGTCATTGGCCCCTAAATAGTGCACATAGAAATACCTGAAAATCCAGGTGACTTCAACAGGAGGACCACAACACCTGGTGATGAGAAAATATTATTTATTTAATAAAATAAATATTTCAGCTAATATCAGCCAATATTAACGAGCATATATCCTGCAACCATTGTATAAATGAAATATTCAAACTATTCGTAGTAGGAATCTTACACACGCCCACGATCACGATCACAAAGGTAAACTTTCAAAGGTTATAGCAGGTACATTTTTATTAATTCAACATAATGAACTGGATAATGATAAATACTGTAGTGCTGTGTGGAATACCTACCAATGAAACTGGAGATGAGATGACTGGACCCCATGGTTCTGGAGAAACAACATGCACAGACAATAGATAACACTAGCTACTAGGTATACAGTCATACATACATATTAAATTATACATACAACATTATATTGAAAGTGGAAACAAATAGATCCATTGAGATGGAGCTATAAGTAATTTACATGTAATATTAATCTTAGGAGTCCAGAAATGAGGATTCTACCATTACAAATCAATTAAATAAAATCCTAAAATAGTTTTGTCTCTCTGACTTGAAGATGGTACTCCCCGGCAGAGTCTGTAGGTCCTTCTGCTACGAATGAAGCGTCTGCATCTAGGATCAACACAAGATCAACTTGAAAAGACTTAAGTAATCCAAAGGCTCATCTTTGCAAACATTAGGGTTCTTACAAGGCATTGACGAGTCTCACAGAAAGTGTCAGAAACAAAGTGTGAGGCAGACGCGTCCGGGGCTCAGACACTAAAATGAGCAATGCCACGGTCCGGTCGCCAGTATACTTAGTGCCATACCTAATAGTCTATTCAAATAATGTTTGCAAATATCCACTGTACTTCACATGCCCCTGTTCAAGCCGATGCAAAGTGATCTGTAGAGACAGACATCAGGGCAAGGTACTAGGTATAGTTTAACTAATATACACATCTGACATCTGAGTTTGAAAAATAATCGTTTTACTTAGAATTACATATAATTGGAAAAGGTAAATTCTAAATTCTAAAATGGTACTCACTACCAATTTACAATGAATACATGGAGGAAGAAATACCACCATGTATTTCTCTCCCATTTAATATATTTGCATACAAATTGAAGAGGAAGGTACAGAGGCAGACAGAGAAATACAAGGCCCTAGCTAGTAATTAAAACAACTCATTGACATTTCAACAAATCAAAGGGAATTCTGTTTATTATATTATCAGCATGATAATAGTGCCAGCAGTGGCAAAACACCCTAGACAATGTGTTTTAGTGGTACCATTAAAGGGATACACCCTGACGATACCATGTGTATAAGTACAAGCATTTCTAGGACCCTAGGTTTATCAAAGACTTTCAAAGTGAGCTACTCACACTTTGGCTTTCTAAATTACGTTTGAGAAATTGAATATTTTAGATGGTTAAAATTAACCATCATCATCATTAAATTATCTTAATACGACGAGACCCATGTTATATATTTTGTACATCTGTAAGAATATCTGAAATTATACATTCTACATTCTATTAAAAGTTAAAACAAATAGATAATTTGAGATGGAGCCATAAGTAATAGACACATTACATTCATTTCAGGTGTCCAGAAATGAGGAGTCTACCATTACAGAGTAATAGAATAAAATCCTAAAATAGTTTGTCTCTCTGACTTGAAGATGGTACTCACCGGCAGAGTCTGTAGGTCCGTCTGCTACGAATGAAGCGTCTGCATCTAACACCAGCACTAGATAAACTTGGATTTGCATTAATTCATGCAAAGGCTCTTGTATGCAAATCCTCAAGCCCTCACTGTGAGAGTGACTATGGGGTTATCGGCAGGAAAGGAAAGGTGAGAGATATGAGGTGAATTTAACAAAAACATTGCTCTCTTTATTGCAAAAAACTCCTTTAAATTTGAGATACAGGGGAAAACGGGTAAGCAAGGCTAGATGAGTGTTTATGTAGAAATGTTACATATTATACCTTTAACCATGTCTAACATAATACCTATACTTAACCATCTAAAATAAGCAATTTATAATAACGTACTTTAGAAAGCCGAAGTGTGACAAGCTCACTTTGATAGTCTTAAAGGAAAAAACAAAAACAAACCTAGGGATCTAGAAATGCTTGTACTTATACACATGGTATTTTCAAGGCATATCCCTTTAATGGTACCACTAAAACACATTGTCTAGGGTGGTTTTCCACTGCTGGCACTATTATCATGCTGACAATTTAATAAACAGACACCTTTAGAGTTTGTTGAGATGTCAATGAGTTGTTTTAATTACTAGCTATGGCCTTGTCTTTCTCTGTCTGCCTCTGTACCTTCCTCTACAATTTGATATGCAAAAATATTAAATGGGAGGGAAATACATGGTTGTATTTTGTCCTCCATGTATTCATTATAAATTGGTAATAAGTATACATTTTTAATTTAGAATTAGAATTGTCCAATTTAATGTAGTTCTAATTACAACATTTATTTTTCAAAATTTAGTTTTGGTTAACATGTTTAGGCTAATTACACTTGTCCTCATGAGTAAAAGAGATATCAGATGTGTATCTTACTTAAAAAGGATTGTGGCCCCACTGCTACATACCTTGCCCTGACGTCAGTCTCTACAGATCACTTTGCATCGGCTCACACTGGCTCTAGGTAGGAAGTACAACCAAATGACAGGATAAAGTATGCAGATAGATAAAATGGAAACATCACTAGCAGCTGCACCCATTGAACAGGGACATTGGAAGGACGTTGGCTATTTGCAAACATTATTTGTTTAGGCCTTCACTGACTACCGGGCCGGGACATTGCTAGTTTTACTGTGTGACCTCACCGGACGCCGCCATTGCAGAGAGCCATCGCAAGCTGCAAATGACTTTGTGTGAGACACGTCAACGCGTTGCCTGAAGGATTATGGGAAATCTCCTATGATTTGTGTTCTATTGTTGTGTGATGAAGGGGAAACAGACACGCAAGTGTCTCCACTTTATTTTTTTGTTTTACCTTTAAATTGAGTTTCACATGGACAGAGTGAACCCCTTGTTATGTCTGACGCCTCACAATTTTTATGTTTTAATGCAGAAATGTTACATGTTGTAGCTGTAAGTGAAACATTTTCAAAAGAATACAAAATGACTATTCATATTCAGATTCTTAAATTTCTCTGTGTATTTGGGAGCCGGGAGCGGTCTAAAATCTAAATGGTGTCATAAAGAGACAGGCACAGTCAACCAGAGGAGATATTCTCACAGAAGTACAAAATATGTTACATAGTGTGGGAGTGTGTGTGGAGGATGGCTGCTTTAAGCAGCCATCCTCCACACTTCCACACATAGGTCTAGTCATTTAGTTATAAATGTATGTAGAAATGTAACATATTATACCTTTAACCATGTCTAACCTAATACCAATACATAACCTTCTAACCAGCTAAAATAAGCAATTTATCAAACATAATTTAGAAAGTCGAAGTGTGAGTAGCTCACTTTGATAGTCTTAAAGGCAAAAACACACAAAAAACCCTAGGGTCCATGAAATGCTTGTACTTATACACATGGTATCATCAGGGTGTATCCCGTTAATGGTACCACTAATACACATTATCTGGCCCTATTATCATGCTGACAATATAATAAACACCTTTAGATTTTGTTGAGATGTCTATGGGTTGTTTTCATTACTAGCTATGGCCTTGTCTTTCTCTGTCTGCCTCTGTACCTTCCTCTACAATTTGATATGCAAAAATATTCAATGGGAGAGAAATACATGGTTGTATTTCGTCCTCCATGTATTCACTATAAATTGGTAATAAGTATAATTTTACAATTTAGAATTAGAGTTGTCCAATTATATGTAGTTGTAATTACAACATTTATTGTTCAAACTTCAGTTTTGATTAACATGTTCAGGCTAATTACACTTGTCCTCATGAGTAAAATAGATATCAGATGTGTATCTTACTTAAAAATGATTATGGCCCCACTGCTACGTACCTTGCCCTGACGTCAGTCTCTACAGATCACTTTGCATCGGCTCACACTGGCTCTAGGCAGGAAGAACAACCAAATGAATAAAGTATGCAGATAGATAAAATGGAAACATCACTAGCAGCTGCACCCATTGATCAGGGACATTCGAAGGACGTTGGCTATTTACAAACATTATTTGTATAGGCCTTGTGAGACACGTCAACGCATTCATTGCATGAAGGATCATGGGAAATATCTCTTTGCGTTACATTGTTGTGTGATGAAGGGAAAATGGACACACAAGTGTCGGTACTCTATTTTCTTGTTGAACCTTTAAATTGAGTTTCACATGGGCATTTTGTTTCTCTAGAACAATGGGGTCCAGTCGTCTCATCTGCAGTTTCATTGGTAGGTATTCCACACAGCACTACACTATTTATCATTACCCAGTTCATTATACTGAATTAATAAAATTGTACCTGCCATAACTTTTGAATGTCGACCTCCTGCTATGTTTTTGTAATCGTGGGCGTGTGTAAGATTCCTACCACGAATAGTTAGAATATTTCATAGATACAATAGTTGCAGGATCAATGCTTGCAAATAATAGCTGAAGTATACATTTTATTAAATAAATAGTATTTTCTCATCACCAGGTGTTGTGGTCCTCCTGTGGAAGTCATCTGGATTTTCAGGTATTTCTATGTGCCCCATTTAGGGGCCAATGACTAGTTATAATTATTAGTATTAGGATTGTTTTTTGAACACTAGAATGCAACTTGACAAACTATTCTGTGCTTTCTTTCTCCATTAAGCACCCATTGAACAGGGACATTGGAAGGACGTTGGCTATTTGCAAACATTATTTGTTTAGGCCTTCACTGACTACCGGGCCGGGACATTGCTAGTTTTACTGTGACCTCACCGGACGCCGCCAATGCAGAGAGCCATCGCAAGCTGCAAATGACTTTGTGTGAGACACGTCAACGCGTTGCACGAAGGATCATGGGAAATATCTCTGTGTGTTATTTTGTTGTGTGATGAAGGAAAAACGATCACACAAGTGTCTGTACTCTATTTTCTTGTTGTTCCTTTAAATTGAGTTTAAAATGGACAAAGAACCCCCTTGTCTGACGCCTCGCTATGTTTGTGTTTTAACGCAGAAATCCCACATATTATACCTGTAAGTGAAACATTTAAACAACAATACACATATGTACTCATATACACACATACATACACTCATCATATAACAATATGACACACAGAGATTTCCCATGATCCTTCATGCAACGCGTTGACGTGTCTCACACAAAGTCATTTGCATTGGCGGCGTCCGGTGAGGTCACACAGTAAAACTAGCAATGTCCCGGTAGTCAGTGAAGGCCTAAACAAATAATGTTTGCAAATAGCCAACGTCCTTCCAATGTCCCTGTTCAATGGGTGCTTAATGGAGAAAGAAACCACAGAATAGTTTGTCAAGTTGCATTCCAGTGTTGAAAACACATTAAAATACTTATAATAATAATTATAACTAGTCATCGGCCCCTAAATGGGGCACATAGAAATACCTGAAAATCCAGGTGACTTCCACAGGAGGATAACAACACCTGGTGATGAGGAAAACATTATTTATTTAATTAAATTAATACTTCAGCTATTATTTGCAAGCATTGATCCTGCAACTATTGTATCTATGAAATATTCTAACTATTCGTGGTAGGAATCTTACACACGCCCATGATCACAATAACATAGCAGGAGGTCGACATTCAAAAGTAATGGCAGGTACATTTTTATTAATTCAGTATAATAGACTGGATAATGATAAATATTGTAGTGCTGTGTGGAATACCTACCAATGAAACTGCAGATGAGACGACTGGACCCCATGGTTCTGGAGAAACAACATGCCCATGTGAAACTCAATTTAAAGGTAAAACAAGAAAATAGAGTACAGACACTTGTGTGTCCATTTTCCCTTCATCACACAACAATGTAACGCAAAGAGATATTTCCCATGATCTTCCATGCAATGCGTTGACGTGTCTCACAAGGCCTATACAAATAATGTTTGCAAATAGCCAACGTCCTTCGAATGTCCCTGATCAATGGGTGCAGCTGCTAGTGATGTTTCCATTTTATCTATCTGCATACTTTATCCTGTCATTTGGTTGTTCTTCCTGCCTAGAGCCAGTGTGAGCCGATGCAAAGTGATCTGTAGAGACTGACGTCAGGGCAAGGTACGTAGCAGTGGGGCCATAATCATTTTTAAGTAAGATACACATCTGATATCTATTTTACTCATGAGGACAAGTGTAATTAGCCTGAACATGTTAATCAAAACTGAAGTTTGAACAATAAATGTTGTAATTAGAACTACATATAATTGGACAACTCTAATTCTAAATTGTAAAATTATACTTATTACCAATTTATAGTGAATACATGGAGGACGAAATACAACCATGTATTTCTCTCCCATTGAATAGTTTTGCATATCAAATTGCAGAGGAAGGTACAGAGGCAGACAGAGAAAGACAAGGCCATAGCTAGTAATGAAAACAACTCATAGACATCTCAACAAAATCTAAAGGTGTCTGTTTATTATATTGTCAGCATGATAATAGGGCCAGATAATGTGTATTAGTGGTACCATTAACGGGATACGACCTGATGATACCATGTGTATAAGTACAAGCATTTCATGGACCCTAGGTTTTTGTGTATTTTTACCTTTAAAGACTATCAAGTCGGCTTTCTAAATGAAGTTTGATAAATTACTTATTTTAGCTGGTTAAATGGTTATGTCTAGGTATTGGGTTAGACATGGTTAAAGGTATAATATCTAACATTTCAACATTCAATTATGTAAAAACGACTAGACCTATGTAACATACTTTGTAGATCTATGAGAATATCTCCTCTGGTTGACTGTGCCTGTCTCTTTATGACACCATTTAGATTTTAGACCGCTCCTGGCTCCCAAATACACAAAGAGAAACACATGAATCTGAAAAAGAAGAAACATTTTGAATTATTTTGTATTGTTTTTACTTACAGGTATAATATGTAACATTTCTGCATTAAAACATAAAAATTGTGAGGCGTCATAACAAGGGGTTTGCTTTGTCCACGTGAAACTCAATTTAAAGGTACAACAAGAAAACAGGGTACAGACACTTGTGTGTTCGTTTTCCCTTCATCACACAACAATACACCACACAGAGAGATTTCCCATGATCCTTCGTGCAACGCGTTGACGTGTCTCACACAAAGTCATTTGCAGCTTGCGATGGCTCTCTGCATTGGCGGCGTCCGGTGAGGTCACAGTAAAACTAGCAATGTCCCGGTAGTCAGTGAAGGCCTAAACAAATAATGTTTGCAAATAGCCAACGTCCTTCGAATGTCCCTGTTCAATGGGTGCAGCTGCTAGTGATGTTTCCATTTTATCTATCTGCATACTTTATCCTGTCATTTGGTTGTACTTTCTACCTAGAGCCAGTGTGAGCCGATGCAAAGTGATATGTAGAGACTGACGTCAGGGCAAGGTACGTAGCAGTGGGGCCATAATCATTTTTAAGTAAGATACACATCTGATATCTCTTTTACTCAGGAGGACAAGTGTATCAGCCTGAACATGTTAACCAAAACTAAAGTTTGAAAAATAAATGTTTTACTTACAACTACATAGAATTGGACAATTTTAATTCTAAATTACAAATGTATACTTATTACCAAATGAATACATGGAGGAAGAAATACCACCATGTATTTCTTTCCCATTTAATATCTTTGCATATCAAATTGCAGAGGGAGGTAGAGAGGCAGACAGAGAAGGACAAGGCCCTAGCTAGTAATTAAAACAGCTCATTGAAATCTCAACAAATCAAAGGGAAGTCTGTTTATTATATTATCAGCATGATAATAGTGCCAGCAGTGGCAAACCATGACCCTAGACAATGTGTTGTAGTGGTACCATTAAAGGGATACGACCTGATGATGCCATGTGTATAAGTACAAGCATTTCATGGACCCTAGGTCTTTGTGTATTTTTACCTTTAAAGACTATCGAGTCGGCTTTCTAAATTAAGGTTGATAAATTACTTATTTTAGCTGGTTAGATGGTTAAGTATAGGTATAAGGCTATGGTTAAAGGTATAATATGTAACATTTCTACATTAAATTAACTAAACACTCATCAAGCCTTGCTTTCCGGTTATCCCCTGTATCTCAAACTTCAAGGAGTTTGTTATAATAAAGAGAGCAATGTTTTTGTTAAATTCACCTCATATCTCTCACCTTTCCTTTCCTGCCGATAACCCCATAGTCACTCTCACAGTGAGGGCTTGAGGATTTGTATACAAGAGCCTTTGCATGAATTAATGCAAATCCAAGTTTATCTAGTGCTGGTCTTAGATGCAGACGCCTCATTCGTAGCAGACGGACACACAGACTCTGCCAGTGAGTACCATCTTCAAGTCAGAGAGACTAAACCATTTTAAGATTTTATTGTATCACTCTGTAATGGTAGACTCTTCATTTTTGGACACCTAAGATGAATGTAATTTGTGTATTTTAATAGAATGTATAATGTATAATTTCAGATATTCTTACAGATGTACAAAATATATAACATAGGTCTCGTCGTACTAAGATAATTCAATGATGATGATGGTTGATTCTAACCATCTAAACAGCTAAAAGAATCAATTGATCAAACGTAATTTAGAAAGCCAAAGTGTGAGTAGCTCACTTTGAAAGTCTTTGAAAAACCTAGGGTCCTAGAAATGCTTGTACTTATACACATGGTATCGTCAGGGCGTATCCCTTTAATGGTACCACTAAAACACATTGTCAGGTCGTATCCCTTTAATGGTACCACTAAAACACATTGTCTAGGGCGTTTTGCCACTGCTGGCAATATGATCATGCTGACAATATAATAAACAGACTTCCCTTTGATTGGTTGAGATGTCAATGAGTTGTTTTAATTACTAGCTAGGGCCTTGTCCTTCTCTGTCTGCCTCTCTACCTTCCTCTGCAATTTGATATGCAAAGAAATTTAAGGTGAGAGAAATACATGGTGGTATTTCTTCCTCCATGTAGTCATACATTTTTTTTAATAAGTACCATTTTAGAATTTAGAATTTAAATTGTCCAATTATGTGTAATTCTATGTCAAACATTTATTTTTCAAACGTCAGTTTTGGTTTACATGTTCAGATATCAGATGTGTATCTTACTTTAAAATGTCTCTACATATCACTTTGCACATTATTTGAATAGACTATTAGGTATGGCACTGAGTATACTGACGACCTGACCGTGGCATTGCTCATTTTAGTGTCTGAGCACCGGACGCGTCTGCCTCACACTTTGTTTCTCACACTTTCTGTGAGACACGTCAATGCCTTGTAAGAACCCTAATGTTTGCAAAGAAGAGCCTTTGGATTACTTAAGTCTTTTCAAGTTTATCTTGTGCTGATCCTAGATTCAGACGCCTCATTATATAGCAGAAGGACCAACAGACTCTGCCGGTGAGTACCATCTTCAAGTCAGAGAGACAAAACTTTTGTAGGATTTTTTTAAAATATATTTGTAATGGTAGACTCCTCATTTTTGGACTCCTAAGATTAATGTAATATGTCAATTACTTATGGCTCAATCTCAAAGGATATATTTGTTTCCACTTTCAATAGAATGTTGTATGTATAATTGTATATGTATGTCTGACTGTAAATCTAGTGGCTAGTATTATCTATTGTCTGAGCATGTTGTTTCTCCAGAACCATGGGGTCCTGTCGTCTCATCTGCAGTTTCATTGGTAGGTATTCCACACAGCACTACAGTATTTATAGTTATCGAGTTCATTATATTGAATTGATAAAAATGTGTCGATTGTGTAATGGCAGATTTTTATGTTATTGCATATAATTGTGATCGTGGGCATGTTTAAGATTCATACTACGAATATTTCATTGATACAATAGTTGCAGAATTTATACTTGTAAATGTTAGCTGATAATAGCTGAAATATTGTTTTATTAAGTTAATAGTTGTGGTAAGGAGGGGCGTGGTTTAGCGCCGGCTGCAGTCAGAAGGGGCGGAGCGGCTCAATTGGGGCCACAGACGCAGCTGTAGGGAATGAGCGCAATTAGATAACTATTAAATACTGACGTGTATTGTGCTCTCCCCACAGTGAGGTCGGGACCAGACAAGAGGCTGGCTGGTGCTGAGCGGCAACATTTATAGGAAAATATGAATCACGTGTCCAAGCCGGACGAGACGTGCGAAGTGTGTTTTTTGTTTGTGGGAAAAGGAAGATAATAAACGTGAACTTTGGCTTCCTGACGTTGAGAAGTTTTTATTTACCCTGGTCGGTAGCCTTGAGTTTGCTACAGTGGTGCCTGAACAGGGACCTAGGTCCTTCTGTTTCGCGTTTTTTTTTCTCTTCCCTCTTTTTCTTTTTTCACTTTCGCTTCCGTGGTCGGGGGATGGATGGTCAAGTTCCTGAGCCTCCATTGGCCCAGGCACTGCGGTGGATTGCCGAGACCCAGGAGGGGCTCATCCTAGCTCACCGCCAACAGACCCAGGCGTTGGTGGAGATTACGGCTCAGCACGCCGAGGAACGGGCGATGTTCCTACGGCTGGTGCGGCCAGAACCGGCAGACCGGCAGGACGAAGGAGGAGTGGTGGCACGACCTCAAATCCCGCTGCCAAAGATGTCTCCACAGGACGATGTGGAGGCATACTTAGAGGTGTTCGAGGGAACGGCGGGGGCGTGTGGCTGGCCGGAGGCCGAGTGGGCGCTCCGACTACTGCCACTCTTGACCGGAGCAGCCCTGACCGCAGCCCATGCGCTGCCGGCCACTGCCCGCGGGGACTATGCCACAGTAAAGCGGGGCCTGCTAGACCGCCTGGGCCTGCCGCCGGAGGGTCATCGCCGTCGCTTTAAAGAGTTGAGGATGGTGGACGTGGGCCGGCCCTTCGCCTATGCGCACCAGTTGGTGGACGCCGCGGCTCGGTGGCTGCGGCCGGAGGACCGCACTAGCCGACAGGTGGTGGAGCAGGTGGCGCTGGACCGCTTCGTAGAGGGCCTACCCCCAGCCACGGCCGAGTGGGTCCAGTGCCACCGACCTGCGGACCTGGAGGCCGCCATCACCCTGGCGGAGGATCATCTGGCGCTGCCCCGTCTGAATCAGGGTGGGGCAAGGGAGGTCCCCGCGGCGCCGGTCCGCCCGGTTTCCCGACCACGGAGACCGCTGGAGGCCTCGTGGCGCCCAAACCCCGCTCGCAACGACAACCCCCATAACCCCACACCAGTTCCCCATCCTAGGACCAACCCACCGGGTTGGCAACGGTCCCCTCCGGGCCCGGCCTCCGCCTCTGGGGCCCCTAACCCGCAGAGAGCTCCTCAGCCGGCGAGACAGGAGTGTTGGCGGTGCGGACAGCCTGGACACCTCCAGTGGGACTGCCCCCAGATGGAGGTGGGGCAGGGGGTCCGGGTGGCTGCGCCGCCGGCCTCTTCTCCCGATCCGGAGGATAAGTACTGCATACCGGTAAGGATGCGAGGGAGTATCTACCAAGCCTTGCTGGATTCAGGGAGCGAGCAAACCCTGATCCACAAAGGCTTGGTTCAACCAGAGGCACTGGGAGAGGCATCGTGGGTGAATATAAGGTGTATTCATGGGGACGTGCACAAGTATCCAGTCGTGACTGTGGAAATTCGCTACGGCGGGGAAAAGCATAAAGTTAAGGCTGCGGTTAGCTCCCGCCTGTCGCGTCCCCTACTATTAGGCACGGATTGGCCGGGCTTCGGTAGGTTAGTGAGGGAACAGGGGACGCGACCCCGACGGGAAGGGACATGCGTGATGTGCTCCGTTCTCAGTGGTGACGCGAGCTCTCCCGAGGTCGGAGGGGGGGAGGAGCCTCAGGAGGGGACGCCGGTAATCCGGGTGTTCCCCCCGATGGACGACTTTCCCCTCGAACAGTCCAGGGACGATACATTGCGCTTCGCCTTCGACCGTGTACTCTCCATTGACGGCCAGAAGGTGTCACCCGAGACCGTGTTAGCACATCCCTATTTTGCGATGGTTAGGGACAGGCTTTATCGAGTGAGTCGGGACACTCAGTCAGGGGAAGAAGTGAGTCAGTTGCTCATCCCGCAAAGCCGCCGGGAAATGGTTTTCCAGGCGGCTCATCACAGCCCGATGGCAGGTCACCTAGGCTGTGATAAAACACGGAACCGGCTTATGGCCCGCTTCTATTGGCCGGGCATTCACGGGGATGTACGTCGGTGGTGTGCATCCTGCCGCGAGTGTCAGCTAAGCAGCCCCCCGGCCGTCCCAAAAGCGCCATTGCGCCCTCTACCACTGATTGAGATCCCCTTCGAAAGAATTGGTATGGATCTCATCGGGCCATTAGACCGTAGCGCACGGGGACATCGATTTGCATTGGTCATTGTGGACTATGCAACCCGATATCCCGAAGCAGTGCCCTTGCGCTCTATCTCCGCGAAGAGCGTAGCGCAGGCGCTGTTTCACTTAATCTCCCGAGTCGGAATCCCGAAAGAGATTCTGACTGATCAGGGCACTACGTTTATGTCACGCACACTCCGGGAGTTGTATGGGTTACTGGGAATAAAAGCGATCCGAACCAGCGTGTACCACCCCCAGACAGATGGCCTGGTGGAAAGGTTTAACAAGACGTTAAAGTCCATGCTGCGTAAGTTCGTACACGAAGATAGTCAGAATTGGGATAAATGGCTCGACCCTCTGTTATTCGCAGTTCGGGAGGTGCCCCAGGCCTCCACGGGGTTTTCCCCCTTTGAGTTGTTGTTCGGTAGGCGACCGAGTGGCGTGTTGGACCTACTTAAAGAAAACTGGGAGGAGGGTCCAAGCGCCAGCAAGAATGAAATTCAGTACGTGATGGACTTGAGGGCAAAACTCCATGCACTGGGACGGGTTTCACGGGAGAATTTGCTTCAGGCCCAGGAACGTCAGCGACTGCTGTATGACAGAGGGGGTCGGCTGAGACAATTTGCACCGGGAGATAAAGTACTTGTATTGCTCCCAACTTCCAGCTCGAAATTGCTCGCTAAGTGGCAAGGACCCTTTGTGGTCACACGGCGAATTGGGGATGTTGACTATGAGGTTGAACGTTCCGACAGGGGGGGATCGCGGCAGATCTACCACCTCAACCTACTGAAAGGTTGGAAGGAGGCGCGGTCGGTGGCTATGGTAACCTCGGTGGCCCGGGAGGACGAGTTCGGTCCGGAGGTGACCGGACCGGGTCAGCCGGCCCGGGTCCCCTGCGATGGGTCACTGGAGTCGCACCAGAGGGCCGAGGTCGCCGAGCTGCAACACCGGTTTGCAGACGTTTTCTCCCCCCGGCCGGGACGCACGACGCTCATTGACCACCGCATCGAAACTTCCCCCGGCGTGACGGTTAGGTCACGCCCGTATAGGTTGCCGGAGCACAAGCGGAAGGTGGTTCAGGCGGAATTAGAGGCTATGCTGGAGATGGGGGTAATAGAAGAGTCGCACAGCGGATGGTCCAGTCCGATTGTTCTGGTACGGAAGTCTGATGGGTCCATCCGGTTCTGTGTCGACTACCGCAAGGTGAACAGTGTGTCAAAATTTGATGCGTATCCCATGCCTCGGGTTGACGAACTCCTGGATCGGCTAGGCACTGCTCGTTTTTTTTCGACACTGGATTTAACCAAGGGCTACTGGCAGATTCCCTTGTCTCCAGAGTCTAAGGAAAAATCGGCCTTCTCCACTCCGTACGGTTTGTTCCAGTTTAATGTGCTTCCCTTTGGGTTGTTCGGAGCCCCGGCCACTTTCCAGCGTCTCATGGACAGGGTGCTGCGGCCGCACGCTGCATATGCGGCTGCTTACATAGACGATGTCATCATTCATAGTGACACATGGCAGCAGCATATGCAGCGGGTGGCGGCGGTGCTCGAGTCACTGAGGCGAGCGGGGCTCACGGCCAACCCAGGGAAGTGCATGATTGGTCGGAGGGAGGTACGGTATTTGGGGTACCGCTTGGGTGGTGGGCAGGTGCGCCCGCAAATAGAGAAAACTGAGGCGGTCGCGGCCTGCCCGCGACCAGAGACCAAAAAGCAGGTGAGGGCGTTCCTGGGGCTGGCGGGGTACTACAGGAGGTTCATTCCCGCCTTCTCGGAACTGACCAGCCCCCTGACCGACCTCACCCGAAAGGGTGCCTCAGATCCGGTCCAGTGGACCGAGCTGTGCCAGGCGTCGTTTGAGAGGGTTAAAAAGGCTCTCTGCGGGGAGCCACTCTTGCTCACGCCTAACTTTAATCTCCCTTTTGTGTTGCAGACGGACGCGTCGAACAGGGGGCTGGGAGCCGTGTTGTCCCAGGAGGTGGAGGGCGTGGACCGCCCGGTGCTGTACCTCAGCCGTAAGTTGTCGGACCGGGAGGGGAGGTACAGCACCGTGGAAAAGGAGTGTCTAGCGATCAAGTGGGCGGTCGACGCCCTGCGCTACTACCTCCTGGGACGCTCGTTCACCCTCTGTTCGGACCACGCCCCCCTGCAATGGCTCCACCGCATGAAGGACACCAACCCACGGATCACGCGGTGGTACCTGGCCTTACAGCCATTTCACTTCCGGGTGGTCCATAGGCCGGGGGCGCAGATGGTGGTGGCGGACTTCCTCTCCCGACTGCCTGAACTGGGGGGGGGGGGGGGGGGGGGGAAGTTGGCTGTCGGCCGGACGGCTCCCCGGCCTAAGTGGGGCGGTGGGGATATGTGGTAAGGAGGGGCGTGGTTTAGCGCCGGCTGCAGTCAGAAGGGGCGGAGCGGCTCAATTGGGGCCACAGACGCAGCTGTAGGGAATGAGCGCAATTAGATAACTATTAAATACTGACGTGTATTGTGCTCTCCCCACAGTGAGGTCGGGACCAGACAAGAGGCTGGCTGGTGCTAGGCGGCAACATTTATAGGAAAATATGAATCACGTGTCCAAGCCGGACGAGACGTGCGAAGTGTGTTTTTTGTTTGTGGGAAAAGGAAGATAATAAACGTGAACTTTGGCTTCCTGACGTTGAGAAGTTTTTATTTACCCTGGTCGGTAGCCTTGAGTTTGCTACAATAGTATTTTCTCATCACCAGGTGTTGTGTTCCTCCTGTGGAAGTCACCTGGATTTTCAGGTATTTCTATGTGCCCCATTTAGGGGCGGATAACAAGTTATAATTATTATTCTAAGTATTTCAATGTGTTTTGAACACTAGAATGCAACTTGACAAACTATTCTGTGGTTTCTTTCTCCATTAAGCTGCATCTCGCATTAACCTGGCATTGAGCGGCACGGCTATTCAGTCTACAACCTTCTCAGGCGGGGAGGCTGAACACGCCATCGATGGGAACACCGACCCTGACTGGTATCACTACAGCTGCACCCATACCCAGTTCCAGGCCAAACAATGGTGGAGGCTGGAGCTGCCTGGTGTGTACAGGGTGTCAGAGATCCAGGTCTCTAATAGGAATGCCTGGAGGGAGTTCCTCAATGGCGTGGAAATACTCATCGGGAATTCACTGGCAAACAACGGCAACGACAATCCAAGGTGAATCACTGGTGTCACCTCTCCTACTTCCACTCAATACTGTTAGACTCCCAGCAAAACGTTCTGGGTTTGATCCCTAATGACCTCGACCTGCTTTTAACTGTCTTTGGACAAAAGTATAAATGACTAAATAGCATAGAATATTATATTCCCAGAAAATAAAGGAACACAAAACCAGTGCTCTGCTGAAGTACACCTGGAAACACACCATCTACTGGAATCTGGTCGCTGATAGCTTCACCAGACTACTGTATCTTCTCTCTCTGTCTCTTTTCCTCAGGTGTGCCATCATCAACGATAACCCAAGCTGCTTGACTCAGAGTGTCAAGTGTTGGGGAATGGAAGGAAGGTTCATCAACTTCTACAAGAACTCTGGTGTAACAGAAGCTTTGATATTGTGTGAGGTCAAAGTGTATGGAGGTACGAACCCAGTCCATCATTACATGATCATCAAAGGGGGATGGGTGTACCAGTACCACTGTTGGTCAACCATCAATCGTCAAAAGTCAAATGCTGATGTTCCTTATAGCTCAACAGGTAGAGCATGGCATTAACATTGCCAGGGTTAGGGGTTTGATTCCCACTCGGGGCTACCTATTATAATGTATGCACCGTCAGTATTATAAGACAATTTGGGTAAAAGCATCCACCTAAGCACAATCTGCATACAGTGTTTTTCAACTGCAGGTGGTACGCGTACCACTGGTGGTACATGAGGGTACTGCAGGTGGTCTGTGGGATTTATTTTTTAAATAGAAAAATGTACAATAGAAAAATGAATATAGATCATTTAAAATACATTTATTCAGTAAATAAAGTATATGGTATGTTATTATTTTAAAAAAAGGAGTAGCATTGTATAGTCACTTTTTTGCATTATAAGGTTTTCCATTGATGTTTTGTGTTGCTTTGTGTTTGCTGAATAATCACAAAGGGAGCATAAGCAGCGTTGCTGACTTCTTCTTTCCACTGTTTCCCACTGGCCATGGCCTTCTTGCAGTAATACTTGTGTATAAAGAGTTTGCTGGCACTCTTTGGTCAGCCACTGCATTTGTATTTATCTATTTTCTACCGTTTCCATCTGAGGTGGTCCAAGAAAGGTCTTGATGACAATTTAGTGGTCCACCTAAAGTCAAAGGTTGGCACCACTGATCTACATGACTGTTATGTATTGTGATATTTCAGAGTGAAGTATCAAAGTACGATGTTTTCTGTATGGTCCAAGACACCTCATATCCCTTCACATCAGTTGAGTTCACTTGTGCTGAGATAAGACTGTGGTGGTTCCTTTTTGAGAGAAAGAACTGCCAAGTGTCTGAAGGTGTTGGTTTGCCCTTAAAATGTATGTGTTTAAAAACAACACACACTGATTGGCAATTTATTTAGTGCCGCTAATGATACTTTCTGCAATTGAAAAGTGTCTGCTGAGTGTCTTAATAGTGAAGTAGTGGGTAGGGATAATGTGTTTTGCTTAGATACTTAGACGTAGTTTTACAGTGCCTGAAGTAAAACTTACTGACACACTGTCAATTGTTTCCACAGAGCTCGCTGCTCCCTCCATGAGCATACAGGAGATGGGGAGGAACATCACTCTGGTGGGGACACGGCTGTGCTGGACAGACGCCCTGCTCTACTGCAGAGACTCTCACTGGGACCTGCTGAGCCTCATGGGCCCAGAAGACCAGGAGATGATTGATGAGCTGGTGGCTCGCGCCCCCTTCCCACTAACCAGCCACCTCTGGGTGGGACTGCGCAGGTACAGGCCAGACCTTGGTGTCTATCAGGCAATCAAGTCTGTCCTTATGATCATCTGTCCGTCCATCACTTTGTCTTATCAACAATACCATGAAAATAACAAAAGCTAAATATTTGGCCACATTATTCTCATGTAACTCTTTCATCTCTTTCAATGTTGGTAGGTCCCTTTCAGGAAGCTCCTGGTTTTGGATGTCCGGTGACCCAATGGACTTCAGCCAATGGGACAGAGGCTCACACCATTCCAGCCCCTGTGGGGGCGTGTCCAGTGTGGAACCTTCCACATGGAGGCCACGCTATTGTGAAGAACATCTTAACTTCATCTGTTTTACAGGTTGGTGTCCAGCCTATAGAGCCATTACCAGGTCCTTATAAATCCAAATATGCTTAACCTTCTGTAAAGACATGCACCAGCTTGCATGTATTGCCTGCACAAGGGAGTCTCAGATAAGATCTTCATGAGGAACCTCCTTTAACATTTCCAAACAGCTTGATACAGTAAGAGGTTCGAGCTTCCTGTTTGGGAAACTAAAAGTCCTCATAAGTTCTATGCTCAACCTAGGAGTGTGAATGAGTGAAATCAGTTCTAGGTCTTTTATGCCAGTTTCATTAACCTTCTTATATTTGTATTTCTGCAGGTCAGACAGAAGGAGTGAACAAGTTGCGCTTCTATACTTCCACAAGAGAGAATCCAATTCGCTGCACCTAATTGGCCTCACTGGGGAACATACCTGCTGATTCTGAAGAAGACCTAAGTAGTGAAGTTTCTGAATGCTGTAGCTCAGA
Organism: Lota lota; assembly: GCA_026745465.1. Taxonomy (NCBI): domain Eukaryota; kingdom Metazoa; phylum Chordata; class Actinopteri; order Gadiformes; family Lotidae; genus Lota; species Lota lota. The sequence goes on along the minus strand of JACYXH010000059.1, from coordinate 299,879 downwards.
GTGTGTCTGTGGTAGCTAGCTAGTTCTGGATTCCGTCATTATGGGCTTTGTGACACATTGTGTGCTAGAATAGCATATAGGATGCATTTACTTTAGTATATAATCAATGAACTTATTTTTAAGCAGAGGTAGTTGTGTCATGCATCAATTCTTTGATTTGAAATGTGGATATTGTGAGTTCAAGATGGTATCAAAAGACTAGATAAAGTATCTGTTGGCTTTTATCTCTGTCTGGCTTAGTTGATTTGGAAATTACATCCACAGTAGGATTTTATCTTAAACTCTGATTGATTAGGTTGTATTAAGGTAATTGAAGTGGGGGTTATATTTATTCATTGATTAGGATGTTCAAAGTAGTTCAAACTCAGAGATACACCTTTTGAGATTGTGTGAAGTGTAACACATGTTTTCCAGTTAATCTTTAGATACACATATACATACAGTCTGTCTGTATATATAAGTGTTTTAATAATGTCAAATCTCTTTTTCCAGATGTGAATGTGCTCGTTTGTCTTACTTTTGCATATAAATGTAACGTAGCTAATGTTTGCTTGCTAGTGTTATCTTAATATTACTGACCCGAAAAACAACATACCTGTATAAATAAATGGCATAATTTTGCCCGCTGCAGTTAGCCCATCCAGACAGCCCTGTAACAAATGGCCAGTCAAGGAAGCAGCCCAGGCCTCCGGTCTCCAGGATGGAGTGGGGAGGTGGGTTGGTGGGTCACACTGGGCAGGTGTGGGGACAATGGTTTTATTATAATTTATTATTTTAGGTATGGTAAAGAGTGCGTTGTTTTAGTTGGGTATGGTAACCCTGGTCAGTGTCAGGTTTATGTATTTTGTTTAATGGAGTGTGGGTTAGTGGTTGTTAGTGGGGGGAAAGTAGGCATCGGCTGGGGATTCTCCCTAGCCTCATTTTGGTGTTGGGGGTTTGTGGAGTGGGTGTGGTCGATGGCTGGTTGAAGCAGCTTCACCTGGCCCGAGTCAGACTGATTGGACTCTGGGGCTGGGTGAGGCTGCACACCTGTTGTACATTGAGTAATCAGTGTGCACAGGTTAAGCCAGCCATCACCACTCACACTCAGGGAGATGTCCAACATTGATCACTGTCTTCATGTCTCATTGTCTGCAAACTCTACAATAAACCGGCTTTCAACATTACCACCCTGTGTCTTTGTGTCTGGAGAAGCCTAGAAAAGCCACCTAGGTGGTGTGTAGCCACTGACATTGCTACAGATACATCTATCAGATGGGATTCTAATGAAAACAGTTCTATGGTCTACCCATCCAAGGAATACATTTGAACCTTTACTACATTTACCAAATCCCATTGTGCTATGTTTCGTTACATGAAAATCAAATCAAAACAGTGAACTCCCAGTTACAATGTATTCAATCAAGACAGTAGCGATAGTAGAATAACAAGGTCATCTATTAAGATAACTACTGCTTCTCTTTTATGGAAGATAGTATAATAGCCGTATACCTGTGGAGAGAGAATTAGATGTGGTCATAATGTGAGCATGACTACATGTGATTACAATAACAGTAAAAGTGATGTGTGTAGTGAAGTCACACTATGGGAACTATGGGATCTGAATATGTGTTTGGGTAGTGGGACCGTGTCACTCATAATAAGATAAATTTAGTCTCTTGACCTCAGGGTTCAGAAGATAGCCTAGCATCATAGAGCCAGAGGCTAGCGTCATGGAGATGATATGTGGTGGTGGTGGTGGTGGTGCTGGTGGTGGTGGAGGAGTGCTCGGGTCAGGAAGTGATAAGGGGTCAGAGAGCCAATGTGCAGGCAGACATCTTGACAGGCGCTAGGACCCTGGGGAAGCCATGGTCCCCAGGGTCCTAGCGCCTGTCAAGTGTGAACTCAGTGTGGTCAGCTCCAGTAGGAGGTCGATACTACCGGCCTACTGAAGACCAGACGGCCCCGTTTTCCAGGGACAGTCCCTGTTTTAAAAATAGGATTTTAAAGATATATGAACAGATTGAAAGGTTCTAGCTTGCTCATGAATATTCATTTCTAGACAGTTGGTAATTAGTCTGGGGTCTATCTGATAGGCTGTGACGCGGCCTCGCTACGCGGGGGGTCTATCTATGGACTTTATACCATAAGCAGACCGATCATAATCATTAGGCTATTAATACAATATGCATCAATTATATGATATATTTCTGTTGTGTCGGATAGGCACTTTTGTATGCTCTGACCATATAGTACTGAAACTTTATGTCCTTTTAGCTGTATATGTTTTAGGACCTAATCTTAATTGTTCTTTATGTTTTGCTGTAAAATGAATTGCCGTAGCAGGTCAGGACAGACAGTTGCACGGAGTAACCACCAGATGGTGCTACAGTGCACCTTTTTCTAGTGTTTCATCAAATCAATTGGTTTAATATTCTCAAGACGTTTAAATGATTCATGTAGGCCTATAGCTTCATTCTCCACGTTACTAGCTAGAGTTGAATGAAACAGACATAACTGCATACTACAGCAGTGTTGGCATTTAACAAACTGTAGGCCTAGAAACAACTATGTTCATATATTTAGTCAGCACTATTTTAGGCCTACAGTTGTGAAGCTGCTGTGTACTGCTGTGTTGGTGGTTGCATTTTTATTGTTTTATATCGTGGTGATCATCGTTTTGATGTTCTAATACACAGACACAAACACACACACATGCTTCTTAATCATGTCTATATTGATGCAACACACACACACACACACACACACACACACACACACTCACACACACACACACATACACACATTCATCGTAATCATGTCTATACTCATGCAACACACACACACACACACACTTACACACACACATACACACATTCATCTTAATCATGTCTATACTCATGCAACACACACACACACACACACACTCTCACACACACACACACACACACGAGTCTGTATAGGCAGAAGAGCCGAACTGTAGGCCTGGAAAGAGCTATGTTCATATATTTAGTCAGCACTATTATAGGCCTACAGTTATGAAGCCTATTTCTATAGGACTGCTGTGCTGGTGGTTGCATTTTTATTTATTTATTGTGGTGATCATCATTTTGATGTTTGCGAATGCAGCTTAATAATCATGTCTAAAATGATGCAACACACACACACACACACATACAGAGAACACACACACACACACACACACAGAACACACCCACCCACACACACACACACGCACGCGCGCACACACATGCACACGCACGCACACACACACACAAACACACACACACACACACACACACACACACACACACACACACACACACACACCAAACCCGGAGCGCTGCTTCCTCTACTTCCTACTCTGACTGAATCCGCTGTCTGCTGCTCTCATAGCTCTGCTGCTCGTGTGTGCACTGTGCGCGTGCACGCCGGGGCGCGTTCCTGCAGCGAGCGTAGCGGCAATAAACAGATCTGTTCTCTCTTCTTCTTCTTTTGTTGAATGTTGGATCGGGGCTGAAGCTTTATTCTTTATTATTCGTTGGTTCCTATACAAGCCTAATTACAAAGGGTAATGAAGGTTTAATAGAAGAGTTCTCAACAGCTTTATTCTTTATTATTCGTTGGTTCCTATAACTAAATAAGCCTAATTATAAAGGGTAGTGAAGGTTTAATAGAATAGTTCTCAACAGATTTATTCTTTATTATTCGTTGGTTCCTATACTATACAAGCCTGATTATAAAGGGTAATGAAGGTTTAATAGAAGAGTTCTCAACAGTACAGCTGCATTTGAAAAACAGACATACTACATATTCTGTATTTTTTATATAGTGTCAGGGGATGCTAAATTTATTCATTTAATGCCATATTTATTTATTTTGGGGGACTTTTATTTCATACTGCTACGTTTACGTCTCTCTCTATACCTCCCTCTCTCTATACCTCCCTCTCTCTCTCTATACCTCCCTCTCTCTCTACCTCTCTCTACCTCTCTTTCTCTACCTCTCTCTCTCTATACCTCCCTCTCTCTCTCTATACCTCCCTCTCTCTCTACCTCTCTCTCTCTATACCTCCCTCTCTCTCTCTATACCTCCCTCTCTCTCTCTACCTCTATCTCTATACCTCCCTCTCTCTCTATATACCTCCCTCTCTCTCTCTATACCTCCCTCTCTCTATACCTCCCTCTCTCTCTATACCTCCCTCTCTCTCTACCTCCCTCTCTCTCTACCTCTCTCTCTCTATACCTCCCTCTCTCTCTCTCTACCTCTCTCTCTATACCTCCCTCTCTCTCTCTATACCTCCCTCTCTCTCTCTACCTCTCTCTCTATACCTCCCTCTCTCTCTCTCTCTACCTCTCTCTCTCTATACCTCCCTCTCTCTCTATACCTCCCTCTCCCTCTCTATACCTCCCTCTCTCTCTACCTCTCTTTCTCTATACCTCCCTCTCTCTCTACCTCTCTCTCTCTATACCTCCCTCTCTCTCTCTCTCTCTACCTCTCTCTCTCTCTCTACCTCTCTCTCTCTATACCTCCCTCTCTCTCTCTATACCTCCCTCTCTCTCTCTATACCTCCCTCTCTCTCTCTATACCTCCCTCTCTCTCTACCTCTCTCTCTCTATACCTCCCTCTCTCTCTCTATACCTCCCTCTCTCTCTCTATACCTCTCTCTCTCTCTACCTCTCTCTCTCTCTCTATACCTCCCTCTCTCTGTCTACCTCCCTCTCTCTCTACCTCTCTCTCTCTCTCTATACCTCCCTCTCTCTCTCTACCTCCCTCTCTCTCTACCTCTCTCTCTCTATACCTCCCTCTCTCTCTCTACCTCTCTCTCTCTATACCTCCCTCTCTCTCTCTACCTCTCTCTCTATACCTCCCTCTCTCTCTACCTCTCTCTCTCTATACCTCCCTCTCGCTCTCCCTCTCTCTCTATCTTCCTCCCCCTCTCTCTACCTCTCTCATCTCTCTCTCTCTGTCCACCCCCTCTCGCTCTCTCTCTATCTTCCTCCCCCTCTCTCTACCTCTCTCTCTCTCTTCTCTCTGTCCACCCCCTCTCTCTCTCGCTCTCTCCCTCCCTCTCTCTCTACCTCTCTCTCTCCTCTCTGTCCACCCCCTCTCGCTCTCTCTCTCTATCTTCCTCCCCCTCTCTCTACCTCTCTCTCTCATCTCTCTCTCTCTGTCCACCCCCTCTCTCTCTCGCTCTCTCCCTCCCTCTCTCTCTTTCTTTCTGTCCCTTTGTTTGTAGACATGTATATATCTACAGACAAAGATGTATGCACACATCTATATCTATATATAGATATAGATGTGTGTGTGTGTGTGTGTGTGTGTACATTTTGTCTCCATGTACTCTGGTACCCCCACCCCGCAGTACTGTGTAGCCCCCCCCCCCAAATGCAGTACTGTGTAGCTCCCCCACCCCCCCCCCCCCCCCAATGCAGTACTGTGTAGCCCCCCCCCCCCCCCCCGTGATCCTGCTTCACTGCACACAAACACAGCATGCCACCAGTTGTAATCACTGTTGGACACAATTTCAGGGACAATTTGAAGACAATTTATTATCCTGGGTCAATACAAACTGGAGACAACCCTCTCCTGGATGTTCATTTGAAAAGCTATTGACAGGTGCGATTAATAAATCAGATACTAACTGTACTGAGTACTCTACTGTTGTTGTTTCTTTGAGCGATTTGTGCATACTACAGCAGTGTTGGCATTTAACAAACTGTAGGCCTAGAAACAACTATGTTCATATATTTAGTCAGCACTATTTTAGGCCTACAGTTGTGAAGCTGCTGTGTACTGCTGTGTTGGTGGTTGCATTTTTATTGTTTTATATCGTGGTGATCATCGTTTTGATGTTCTAATACACAGACACAAACACACACACATGCTTCTTAATCATGTCTATATTGATGCAACACACACACACACACACACACACACACACACACACTCACACACACACACACATACACACATTCATCGTAATCATGTCTATACTCATGCAACACACACACACACACACACTTACACACACACATACACACATTCATCTTAATCATGTCTATACTCATGCAACACACACACACACACACACACACTCTCACACACACACACACACACACGAGTCTGTATAGGCAGAAGAGCCGAACTGTAGGCCTGGAAAGAGCTATGTTCATATATTTAGTCAGCACTATTATAGGCCTACAGTTATGAAGCCTATTTCTATAGGACTGCTGTGCTGGTGGTTGCATTTTTATTTATTTATTGTGGTGATCATCATTTTGATGTTTGCGAATGCAGCTTAATAATCATGTCTAAAATGATGCAACACACACACACACACACATACAGAGAACACACACACACACACACACACAGAACACACCCACCCACACACACACACACGCACGCGCGCACACACATGCACACGCACGCACACACACACACAAACACACACACACACACACACACACACACACACACACACACACACACCAAACCCGGAGCGCTGCTTCCTCTACTTCCTACTCTGACTGAATCCGCTGTCTGCTGCTCTCATAGCTCTGCTGCTCGTGTGTGCACTGTGCGCGTGCACGCCGGGGCGCGTTCCTGCAGCGAGCGTAGCGGCAATAAACAGATCTGTTCTCTCTTCTTCTTCTTTTGTTGAATGTTGGATCGGGGCTGAAGCTTTATTCTTTATTATTCGTTGGTTCCTATACAAGCCTAATTACAAAGGGTAATGAAGGTTTAATAGAAGAGTTCTCAACAGCTTTATTCTTTATTATTCGTTGGTTCCTATAACTAAATAAGCCTAATTATAAAGGGTAGTGAAGGTTTAATAGAATAGTTCTCAACAGATTTATTCTTTATTATTCGTTGGTTCCTATACTATACAAGCCTGATTATAAAGGGTAATGAAGGTTTAATAGAAGAGTTCTCAACAGTACAGCTGCATTTGAAAAACAGACATACTACATATTCTGTATTTTTTATATAGTGTCAGGGGATGCTAAATTTATTCATTTAATGCCATATTTATTTATTTTGGGGGACTTTTATTTCATACTGCTACGTTTATTTATTAAATGACACATTTATTTCATAATGCCACATTTATTTATTTCATAATGCCACGTTTATTTCATAATGCCACATTTATTTAACGCCACATTTATTTCTTAATGTCACATTTATTTATGGAACTCCACATTTATTTAATAATGCCACATTTATTATTTCAATGCCAAATGTATTAATTAAATGCAACATTTATTTCATAATGCCACATTTATTTAATGCCACATTGATTTATTTATTGATCTCAACCATCACTTCTCCACCATGAAGGCTTCGTCAAAATCTGTTTCGTTTCATCTAATTTAGTGACGTCATTGAATATCAAACACAGAGCTGAAACGGACTCCCTCGCTGTTACCAAGGCAACCAGAGGGCGCCGACCTCGCGTTGAGTTGGACTAATGAGCTCGCCTGCCGCAGCTCGCGCGCTGCGTGCTTTTCTTAATTGGTTAATTGGTTGCGTCTGGTTGGCTTCAGTTCAGAGGAAGCGGACAGCACGTTGGTGTCCACCACCGTTTGGCAGTGTGATGGCTCCCAGACGCCGTGATGTTGTTGTGTTCATGAAACCACAACCTGTGTGCACTTTTCTGGTCAACTGGGTTGTGACTACTTGGTCATCTCTTCCTCTGCTTCACAGGTTACAAAGAGTTAGTAAACTGTAACTCTAAGTAAAACGGAGCATCTCATCTGGACCTGATTTGAGTAGAAATGTGCCTACTAATTCAAATGTTAAATATTTATGTTGGTTGTTTTTAGCCTATCATAAAGTAAAAAACGTGACTGTATCTTTATTTACAGAAGCAATATAAGCCTATTAAAGTAGAAAAGTGCTGCCCGCATGTAGCCTACATTTAAATAAAGCAGTTTGTAGGCCAACACCCCAGTCTGACCTGCCGTGAAACCCCGTCGGCCAGAAAGCATCTCTTGTAGCCTTTCTGATGGAAATCAGGTGTTGCTGTACATTTAACATGGGAGCTTGACACTGAATTCAAACTTTAAAACGTCAATGCAAGGATGCAATAGAAGACATTACAGCTCCACAATGCCTGAGTGTATTGAAGCAGCACAATTGCATTGACTTGTATGTGGAATATAAAGTGCTGATAATGTATGATGGAAATCAGGGATTGTTGTGGTTTAACTATAATTTTAAATTGAAATATTCATTCTATGTGAAAGTATAACATTTTAGAGCCCATACATTTGAACTGGTTAAAGAAGAAGTAACTCACTCTGGTCTAATGGCGGTCAAAGAAAAAGTATAACATATATTAAAATGCTGGATTAGATGTTAATCATCTTAAACATTCTATAAAAGTTAAAAAATAAATCCCTGAATTTGTAATGTATTTAATTTATACTATTTAACGGAGTTGGTAGATGTTGAACTGTGGGACAGTGCCCAAGTTGAGAGAGAGAGAGAGAGAGAGAGAGAGAGAGAGATTTTTTTCTGAAAACCTGCCTGTAAAGGGTGTAACACGATGAAGGAAGAATCCAAGCCAACAAGATGACTCATTGAAGTGAAATGAAGGGAGAAAATAACCCTATCTATTATAGAATCACACGCCAGTACAAACATGCTTACCCTCACTCTGAGTACTCTGTACTCTGCTCTTCTGAGAAGAGAAATCATCCATTGTATAGATTCTACAGAAAGTCTTTCTGATCCACTAGAAACAGAGGAGAGGAGGCATTTTCTATGTCATTTGTTTCTATTCATTATGTTTATATTAGTCTCTTTAATGGTAACATGGTATTTACGTTCCTGTTGGTTCTACTGTAAAGAAGGAGCTGCATCAGTGACGTATCTCTACATGCTGTTTGAACCATCAAGTGTCTCTTTGTTTTTCTCTGAGTCATGGAACAGCAGCCTATAAGAGGTTAGTCTGGGAGGAGTATAAACTGGGAGGGGAACTGGTCCAACTGGTTGGTTCACAACATAATTTCCTTGCTATAAGTCAGTTGGTTGTTGTTCACTTCATTACAGCAGGAAGAAGACTAAGGTACTGTACTTAACTCTAATCCGTGATATATACTTAGTATGAATAACTTATATATCATATCAATAGGACGAGTGCTATTTTAACACGTACTGTTAAAAACGTTATTAAATGTTATGTACATGTTTGAACTGTAGCATACTTGAAACCTCTCACTGTGTTTGTGTGGGACAATGTGGAACATGATACCAATGTGGAGAGGTAGTCTAAAATGTGTCTTTCTACCTTAAGAAATAAACATTCTCACATGTCGCTTCACATCGTATCCCCCTTGTGGGACGTTGAAAAGGACTAACTCTGAGAATCGCCTTGCACCGGCTTTACCCAGTTCTAAGGAGTTTCACGGTGTTTGTTGTAAGAGCATTTCATTTTCTTTGTGGTAGTTTCCAACATATTCCGCCTAAATCTGCACAGCTTGTGACTTTGTGGTGACTCCATGTTCTGCGTTGGGTGGAGCGTAGCAGGCAGCAAAGACGGTGACAGGTTCACCTGCACTTGACACACATGTGTGCTCAGTTTGATTGACAGCAAACACACCCCCTTGATGACAGCCTTCCCTGCTTTCTTCACAGCAATTGGCTAAAATCCATATTTTAGAAAGGCGTCTGTCCTGCAGTGGTTTGACTTTTGAAACCTAGAGCCAATCAAAATGCGGGACATCCTCTCAATATGTTGGAGGCGGGACAAGAGATATAAATACTGTGCAGTCCTGCATCGAGTAGGACACCTGGTCACCCTACTGTGATGTCATGGAAAGGCAGCCTATACGAGGTAAGTCTGAGAGGAGTGTAAACTGGGAGGGGAACTGGACCAACTGGTTGGTTCACAACATCATTTCCTTGTTATAAGTCAGACGGTTTGGTGTGGCTCACTTCATTACAGCAGGAAGAAGACTAAGGTACTGTACTCAACTCTGATTCGTGATGTATCATAAATATGCATCACTTTGAATCTTATCAGTAGGTTTATGGTTCGTTTTTTGTAAAAACACACGGTTAAAAATGTTAGTAAATAAATGGTTGCATTGCTGTTTGTCAAAACTACTATTCTTTATCCAAAGTGACTAATAGTGAATTCAGATACAGGTCATTAAGGAGCAGGTAGGGGTTATACAGTACAGAGACAGGTCATTAAGGAGCAGGTAGGGGTTAGACTGAACAGACAGGTCATTAAGGAGCAGGTAGGGGTTAGACAGTACAGAGACAGGTCATTAAGGAGCAGGTAGGGGTTAGACAGTACAGAGACAGGTCATTAAGGAGGAGGAATGGGTTACACAGTACAGAGACAGGTCATTAAGGAGGAGGTAGGGGTTAGACAGTACAGAGACAGGTCATTAAGGAGCAGGTAGGGGTTAGACAGTACAGACAGGTCATTAAGGAGCAGGTAGGGGTTAGACTGAACAGACAGGTCATTAAGGAGCAGGTAGGGGTTAGACAGTACAGATACAGGTCATTAAGGAGGAGGAATGGGTTACACAGTACAGAGACAGGTCATTAAGGAGGAGGTAGGGGTTAGGGGGCATAGTGCTGCCTACAGGTTAAACAGCAGACATTGGGGATCGAACCCAGAACCTTTCAGCTGGGATTCAAGCACCTGGTTAACATTCAAATACTTATATTACGTATTCTTCTGGTTTAGGATTTGTCCTAAATCACACGTGTCCTTGAGTGACTTTAAAGGTACTTAAGATGTAATGAACAGCTTTTATATTTGTAGTACTGTATTATGAATATTATTATTATTATTATTATTAGTCAGGAAGACAGCCATCTTGGTTAGTGAAGGTGTTTAAACGTCATCTTGTATTCGGTCTTGTTCTCTGTGGGCCTGCATCACAGATCTGGTTGTAATGTCATATGACATGAGGAAGTCCATATATGGTCATAACTTCAGAGCGGTTTAACCAGCACAGGAAACAGTAGGTATGACATATATTGTACATGGTGAACTTGATCTTGATCAGACACATGTGAAACCCTTAGATACCTTCTATGTGGAATGATAAATAGTTATTTGAAATGTATGGGCAGCTTCTCCACATCTTTCACCTCATTGTGAATAAGAGGGTCTATGAATCTGCATATAGAAAGACCACCCTGCCTCTCGTCCAAAGTAAACAGACAGCCTGCAGCCCCCTGTGACCGGCAATAAGCAGCTTATATACAAGCAGAGAATAAAAAAACATGGCCGTAGAAACAATATGTAGTTGTGTTTATGTCCAGGTCTCCAGTCTACTATGAATGAGGAGCGAGAGGAGGGGGGGTCCTACCTCTAAAACCACTCTGTCTGGGAAACATGTCCACCAGAGCAAATCTAAGAGGTAAGAAGAGGATCTCTCACTGTCTGTGACTATTGTCCATCTCAGAGCTCAGTAATGATATATCATGACTCCATCATTAGTCTGAGTAAAAGCTGTGTGTGTGTGTTGTGTTGAAGCCCAGAGCAGCAGGAGAGAGCAGACTCCCCTGGACCCAGCTGTGTCTCTATGAAGAGTGACCGGTTTATGGAATTAATCAACCGCTTTGAACCAAAGTGAGAATCTATCAGAGATTATAAAAAATACAAACAGTCAAATATCCATAAATCCTGGTTCTTGTTTTTCTAGAAGAGTCCAGCAGGAGAGACCAGACTCCCCTGGACCCAGCTGTGTCTCCATGAAGAGTGGCTGGTTTATGGAATTAATCAACCGCTTTGAACCAAGGTGAGAATCTATCAGAGATTATAAAAAATACAAACAGTCAAATATCCATAAATCCTGGTTCTTGTTTTTCTAGAAGAGTCCAGCAGGAGAGAGCAGACTCCCCTGGACCCAGCTGTGTCTCCATGAAGAGTGACCGCTCTATGGAAGAACCTGTTAATTTTAAAGAAGGAAATCAGTCTATTGAGAAGAGGTAAAGATTTATCAGGGATTATAAAGATACAGTATATATCAAACGTCCATAAATCCTGGTTCTTGTTTTTCTAGAAGAGTTCAGCAGGAGAGAGCAGACTCCCCTGGACCCAGCTGTGTCTCCATGAAGAGTGACTGCTCTATGCATCTACCTGTCATGTTTAAAGATAGAAACCAGTCTATCAAGAAAAGGTAAGGATTGATTAGAGACCATAAAGATACAGCATTTATCAGACAACCATAAATCCATAAGTTTAGATAACTGATTAGGTGAAAAAAAAATCTGTTTTAGTGATGTGGTTGACATGGTGTGAATGAGAGGGGGTATAAGGCTGATGCTGAGATTTCAGACCTGGGTGGAGGCATTGATAATGGAGCCATCAATGTTGAGTCACAGGTAATGGGTGGTGCAGGTGAAGGAGTAAAAGCTGTGTGTGTGTTTGTTGAAGCCCAAAGCAGCAGGAGAGTTTCAAACAAATGATGAAAACAGACCAGGTAGTTGTGATTAGACTCTACTTGTACTTATGTTTACATGTTGTCAGAAAAATACAATATATCCTGTGTGTGTGTGTGTGTGTGTGTTCTCCACAGACAACACCAGGAGAGGTCAAAGGTTACCAGTGCTCAGTCTGTACAGCAGCATCAAACGGAGCTGATCAAGGTGTGTAAATGTTCAACAAGACATTTGACTTTAGGTCTACATGAACATTAAAAAGCATCTCTTGTGGTGCTAATAGTCTCCAGGCTTCCCTCTTTAGACCAGCAGGATGTAAATCTAGGACAGATGCTTCTGATGTCCTCAGTTAGTTCAGAGTAAAGTTCTCCTTGATGTTTGTTCTGTTCCAGAGGGCTGAGGAGAACGCACACGCTTTTCTAGACAAGGAGCTGAAGAAGCTCTGGAGGTGTCTCTTCCCAGATTACCCACAATGCTCAGAGAGTCAGAGGGAGGAGGAGGAGGAGGTGGAAGGACAGAACAAGGAGCAGAGGAGGCGCGCCATAGAGGGAGTGGTAGACATCACAAAGCTCTGCCTGATGGAGATTAACCAGGAGGAACTGGCCGACACACTGTGGGCCGGTAAGAGACTCTTACTTTGCTAACAAGGCAGTAAGAAACTGTTACGGATTACGACCCAAATGCAGAACACACACGGCTGGGAAGGGAGTGGGTTGAATAGGATTTATTTTCCTCGGTACAGGCAAGGGCAAGGCAGTCGGATGGTCAGGCAGGTGAGGCAGGACAATAACGGTAGGCAGGCGGGCAGGAACTAGGAACAGGAACGGGAACAGGAATCACACCGGGAATAGGAACGGGAACGGGAACAGGAACTCAGCACAGGGAGAGAACAGGTTACGGGCAGGCAAGGACAAGAAAGCAGATATCTAATACGCGGGAACGAGGTAACGAACTCAGAGAGTGTTGACAACTAACTGGCGCCGGCTGCTTGTTGAACGGGGAAGAAGTAGGGTGCGTTGATTGGTGATTGGAGACCGTAGTGTAGAACTGAGTGCACGAGGGAAATTGGTGACGGCAATGTAAACAAAAGCACATGGTGTAGTGGCAGCCGGCGCAGCTAGGTCGAGGCAGAGGATGGCGTAACAGAAACTTATTTTTTTGAAAACTGAATATACTGTTATTTTGAAAAGGTAGAAATAGACTTAGGTTAAATTGTTTGTTCCAGATATGCAGGGTTATTGTGGGTCTACTCTCGTGGATAAAACCCATTTAACAAGCTAAGACAGGTCGAGAAAAGCCGAAGTTTGAAAGATAAAGACTTTATTATCACTTGTAAGAAGTAACAACAAAACCTGAGTTGGTTTAGAATCAGGTTTCATGTTATATTCCCAGTATGTGCGGATTCCTCCTACATGCACTGGCCAATCACAACACCCTATGCATCAGGCCTATAAATTAGGCCCCTCCCCCATGTCCCCCACCCCAGTTCCCCATTAACTGAACATGAACTTATCCTCCTTCTCCGGATTCTCAGTTTATTACAACGTTAAGAACTGACATCTTAAACATTACAGTTATATCAGATGAAGAGCAGTGAGGTACTCTTTGATTGTAACTCGTCACCTTATTAATTAAACTGATATAAAACAGACATAATAAACCACATGTGCTTATGAGATGAAATTGTCTGTCAACCATCCCTGGCTTGAGGTAGTTTACATGTTTGACAAACACCATCTTGAGTGCAGTAACAAAGTATAACAAAGTGTAACAAAGTATAATCAAAGAGAACAAATGCCTATCCCACATATCTGAGTTAACATAAAGATGTGACATGCATGAGCATACTGACAATCACTTCTACTCAGATAATAAGCATGCATTCAAACAATTGACAACAATACCACTGTATGTGATTGTGGAATACATTCATAAAGCAGGTAGTGTTTGACTTTGACTGTAGTATTAACTAGTTAACCTTAACAAATAAGTCAGTATAAATAAAGTGAGAGAATGAATACAGGGGGCTCCTTTCTTCTATGTGGCCGTCATATAGCCCTCCCCGTCTCTTCCTCTCAGGATGACATGAGCCAGGTACAGAGAGGTTTACAGCTTTCAGGGGCCAACTTGGAGTCAGCTAAGTACCTGGGGTTCATCTCAGGGGCAGCAGAAGGTGTAAAAGAGTGACACGTGAATGTCCCTCGGAATGTAGGCCTTCTTTGACTATGCTTTTTCCACACTTATTTCCTTTATATGGGCAAGATAATGGCTTCCTTTAAGTGTATGGTAAATACATTCATACGGCAGGCAATGTTTAACTTTGACTGTGACATTAGATAGTCAGCCTTAACATGTAGAACAAATGAAGGGGTCTCCTTTCTTCTTTGTGGCCGTCATAAAACCCTCCCCATCTTTTCCTGTCAGGATGAGGTGAGCCAGGTATAGCGGGGTTCATAGTTTTAGGGATCCACTTGAAGTCTGTTAAGTAAACAAGGTTCATCTCAGTGTGGACGTCGGTTTCCACTGATGTCACCATCGACTAACTGATGTCTTCTATTGTTTTGTGGAAGAGATGGAACACTATCTTGTTATATAAGCTTAGTAAGTCACTTTCCACTGATTCACTATCATTATTCCTAACATTAGACCAATCATATTGCTGTGAAAATAACGAAATAGTCACCATCCACTAACTGATGTCTCCTGTTGTTTTCTGATGTAGGATCTGCTGCTGTCAAGTGCCAACATAACATCAAGTCTTATTTGAAGAATAAGTTCAGGTGTGTGATTGAGGGAATCTCTGAAACAGGACAGCCAACAGCTCTGAATGACTTCTACACAGAGCTCTTCATCACAGAGAGAGGCAGTGGAGAGGTCAACAAGGAACATGAGGTCAGACTGATTGAAACAGCTTCCAGGAAACCAGCCAAGGAGGAAACACCAATAAAATGTGAAGACATCTTTAAACCCTTACCTGGACAAAATCAACCAATCAGAACAATAATGACAACTGGAGTGGCCGGCATTGGTAAAACCGTCTTAACACACAAGTTCACTCTGGACTGGGCTGAAGGCAAAGCCAACCACGACATACACTTCACATTTCTCTTCACTTTCAGAGAGCTGAATTTACTGAAAGGGAAAGAGTTTAGCTTGGTGGAACTTCTTCATCACATCTTTATTGAGACCAAAGAAGCAGGAATCTGCAGATACGACCGGTTCCAAGTTGTCTTCATCTTGGATGGTCTAGATGAGTGTCGACTACCTCTGGACTTCCAGAACAACCAGATCTGGACTGATGTCACAGAGCCAACCTCGGTGGACGTGCTGCTGACAAACCTCATCAGGGGCTACCTGCTTCCCTCCGCTCACATCTGGATAACCACACGCCCTGCGGCAGCCAATCAGATCCCTGCTGAGTGTGTTGACATAGTGACAGAGGTAAGAGGGTTCACCGACCCACAGAAGGAGGAGTACTTCAGGAAGAGATTCAGAGAGGAGACGCTGGCCAGCACAATCATCTCCCACATCAAGACATCAAGAAGCCTCCACATCATGTGTCACATCCCAGTCTTCTGTTGGATCACTGCTACAGTTCTGGAGGACTTATTGAAAACATCCCAGAGAGGAGAAGAGATGCCCAATACCGTGACTCAGATGTACATCCACTTCCTGAGGGTTCAGTCCATACAGGGGGACAGGAAGTATCATGGGAGAGCTGAAACAGATCCACACTGGAGATCAGAGAGCAGGGAAATCATTGTTTCTCTGGGAAAACTGGCTTTTAACCAGCTGGAGAAAGGCAACCTGATCTTCTACGAGGCAGAACTGGCCGAGTGTGGCATCGATATCAGAGCAGCCTCAGTGTACTCAGGAGTGTTCACCCAGATCTTTAAAGAGGAGTGTGGGCTGTACCAGGACAAGGTGTTCTGGTTTGTCCATCTGAGCATCCAGGAGTTTCTGGCTGCCCTTTATGTCTTTCTGTCCTTCATTAAAACTGGTGTCAATCTGCTCTCAGGAAAACCACAACCCCTATGGTCTAATATTGTTATAAAAAAAGTAACAAAAGAAAGAAAGGTCAAACTCTACCAGAGTGCTGTGGATAAGGCCTTACAGAGTGAGAACGGACACCTGGACTTGTTCCTCCGCTTCCTCCTGGGCCTCTCTCTGGAGACCAATCAGATTCTCCTACAAGCACTGCTGGGACAGACAGGAAGTAGCTCATGGACTAATGAGGAAACAGTGTCTTACATCAAGGAGAAGATAGGTGGAGATCTCTCTCCAGAGAGAAGCATCAATCTGTTCCACTGTCTGAATGAGTTGAACGACCGTTCTCTAGTGGAGGAGATCCAACAGTACCTGACATCAGGAAGACTCTCCAGAGAATCTCTCTCCCCTGCTCAGTGGTCAGCTCTGGTCTTCATCTTACTGTCATCAGAAGAGGTGCTAGACGTGTTTGACCTGAAGAAATACTCTGCTTCAGAGGAGGGTCTTCTGAGGCTGCTGCCAGTGGTCAAAGCCTCCAAAACATCTCTGTAGGTTCTCTCATAGCATGTATTACAATACACAATACAATATGCATAATAATATAATATAAAAGTTATAATAATATACAAAACATCTCTGTAGGTTCACTAATAACATGTATTACAATACACAACACACAATATACATACTACTAGAATATAAAAGTTATAATAACATACAAAACATATCTGTAGGTTCACTCACAACATGTATTACAATACACACAACACAATATACATAATACTAGAATATAGAAGTACAATCGAGAACAGCTTTTTAACATGTTGCACCGAATACGTAATTAATATTAATAGATCTAAAGATTTAGTAAATATATGTTAAACTAATTGACAAATATGAATAGGCTACAGGAAAATCGTGTTAAATTGTGTAACCAGGGTGAAGAGATAAACTCATAAAAGCTGTATTTATTATGAAATAACAAATGAGGAAAGCCTTAATAATAATAGTTTGTAATAGTTAAATACAGCTGAATTCAAATATATAGCTATTAGTTATTGTTGAAATGTAGGATACATTAATATGTATACATTTATTATTAATAAAAGTTAACTCACTATTTTAAAACAATTGAACCTTGTTCAGTACATTTGGTTCTATTTCATGTAGGCTACGCCGTCTAGGCTTCGCCTTATGGGCTTGTCCCGTGCGCGCACTCGCGTGCACGGAAAATTTTCAGCAATGCACCAATCAACGTGGGCACAGCCCACACTTCCCACGGCACCGTGTATATAACGCGGCGCACAGCTGCGTTCGTCCTCCTCTTTTTTCTTTCAGCATTTGTATCAACAAAACTAACTAAACATGATGACTTCATGCAGCAGCGGCGTGGCGGCATCTGCGGAGGTACGGCCCTTTTCAGGGCCTCTCTGCTCCTCTTGCCCGGCGATCCTTGCTCCGGACGACGGGCACGTCATGTGTTTCCGTTGCCTCGGTGCGGAGCACGCCATGGCAGCCTTTTCAGGCTCCGGCTCCTGCGCCGCCTGTACCACCCTACCTCAAGAGGTTATCCTCTCGAGGCACCTGTTTTTTTCCCCGTCGGTGGAGCTCGCGGACGCCGTCGATATCTTCGACGCCGTGGCGACACCGGGGGAAGACGAGGACTACGACCTCGATGTGGACTCCGCGTCGGGGACTTCCTCAAGGCCTTCAGGGGTTTTGCCCCCGGAGAAGCCGCATCGTTTCGCCGACCTGTTCGGCGATATCATGGGCGAGGCAGCGGCCATCAAGGGCATCGCCATGCCACCTCCGCCGCCCTCCCCGGAACTGGACGACATGCAGGGGGACTATTTTAGGCCTCCTTCGTCGACCAGACGGCCTACTATATGCCCTCTGTTCCCACCCGTTCAGCGGTATCTTACCGCGGCGGCTGTGGACCCGTCCTCCCTTAATGCCCCGGTGAAGGCGTTCACCGATTTCACCAGGGTGGAGGGGTGGTCCGCCACACAGGCGAGGGGGATACCTCGCCTGGAGCCTCCTCTGGCAGCGCTCCTCTGTCCGGGCGCCGGATGGCGTCCGAACGAGAAGCCACTGCCCCCCGACCGGCTTCTCAAGCAGCTCGCTGCCTTGTGGGACAGATCCTTTGTCTGCGCCTCACAAGCAGCGGCGGCCGTGAACAACATTGCCCTGCTTTCCTCTGCCCTGTCGGCCATGACAGTTGGCAAGGATTCGTTCAGGCAGAGCGACGTGGAGAAGGTCACTAGATTCTCCGGCGCTGTCCTCCAGCTTTGCCAGCCGGTAGCGGTTACTGCCGGACGTCAGATGGCGTGGGCGACCATGGGTCATCGAGCCATGTGGCTGTCCTTCTCCTCTGTCCCTGACAGAGAAAGGGCGGGCCTTATCCAGGGTCCGTTGGCCGCTGACGGACTCTTTGGACCTCGGTTCGCGGAGGTTCTCGCCCACCTCCAGTCCGTCCGTGAAAATCGTTCCCGGTTCGGGCCGATTCTCACGGGCTCCTCCTACCAGGCCAGCGGGAGCAGTCGGGCCAGCAGGAAGCGGGGTCGACCACGTCCTCAACGGGCCACACCGCCGCCTCCAGCGCCGACGCCGACGCCGCCTCCGCAGCAGCGCCAGGCGTGCATTCCTGTTCCCCTCAGCCTCTCCCTCCCTCTCAGCCTAGTGGCTGTGGGGCGGCGGCTAGGCAGTGTAGTATAGCCAGGGGGTCGTCCGCTTCCATGCGGCGTCCCCGTGCGCTTCATGAGCGGGTTGAAGACTCGTCGCACGAGGCCGTCTATGCGGCTTCGTGCTACAGTCTTCCAGAACCCGACTTTGCCCCCCCAACCTCCGCTCTACAGTCTGATGACTGTGGGAAGACGTCGGAGCTGTTAGCCGTGGGCACGGCGAGCGAGCAAGCTGTGGGTCCGCTCTCTGCAGCGGTTTTCCCGCTCGCAGGGGCTCCCTCCCCTCCCTTTCGAGGTACGCCCCCCTTCGTTCACACGCTGTGTGAAGGCGGTAGGGGCCGAGGAATACAGAGCATTCCTGGACAACGTTCCTCAGCTGGATGCTCGCCCTCTCACCGAGCGCCATGCGCGTTGGCGAGAGCGATGCGTTTTACCCGCGTGGTTGGACAACACGTTGAGGTGGGGCCACCCCATACAGTTCAAGCACCGTCCCCCACCCTTTATGGGGTTGGTGGAGACGAGGCTGCAGGATCCAGCCGCGAGCACGGCTCTGGCAGCGGAGGTGGTCCGTCTCTTGGGGAAGGGGGCTGTCTCTGGCGTTCCCCCCCTCGAGTCACGCCTAGGGTTTTACTCCCGCTACTTCCTGGTTCCCAAGAAGTCGGGGGAGATGAGACCCATTCTGGATCTTCGCGTCTTCAACAATTTTGTTGCCGCGAGGAACTTCAGAATGCTCACCACCAGAGCGTTGCTCCGGTGTGTGAGAGAGGGCGACTGGTTCACATCCCTGGATCTCAAGGATGCGTACTTCCACGTCCCCATTCTCCAGGCTCACAGGAAATTTCTCCGCTTCGCCTTTATGGGCGTGGCGTACGAGTACCAGTGCCTGCCGTTCGGTTACTCTCTGGCCCCACGCACGTTTTCAAAGTGTGTAGAGGCAGCGCTGGGACCGCTCAGGCGTCAGGGAAAGAGAGTTCTCTTTTACCTCGACGACCTACTGATTCTGAGCGACTCAGAGGAAGCTGCGAGAAGAGACACCATGACGGTGATAAATCATCTCTCCGCGTTGGGTTTCGCCATCAACTGGGTAAAGAGCTCTCCGCTCCCCAGCCGCCGGCTAGTCTACTTGGGGCTTTGCCTAGACTCCGTCATGTTCACAGCGACGCTCTCGCCTCCTCGGCGAGATGCTGTCCTGTTGGCGCTCTCCCGTTTTCACACTCGCGGAAGAGTGACCCCACTGTCCGTCATGCACCTGTTGGGACTGATGGCAGCTGCTCACCATGTGGTGCCCCTGGGTCTGCTCTTTATGCGCAGACTACAGCGGTGGTTTGCTCGCCAGAGACTGGACCCCAAGAGACACAAGCGCAGGCTACTGTCAGTTCCTCGCTCGGTGTCTCCAGACCTGAGATATTGGGGGAGTTCCCCGGCTATTCTCAGAGGGATTCCCCTAGGCAGAGTCACGTCTCACGTGGTGGTCTTCACGGACGCCTCGTTGACGGGTTGGGGAGGAACGTGCGGCCGGACGGACGGTCGGAGGCGAGTGGCCGACTCTCCCCACTCCACACATAAATGTGCTGGAGCTCATCACGGTGAGGAAAGTGCTTGTACACTTCTCTCACCTGGTGTGCGGCCGCTACGTTCTGATCCGAACGGACAGCGTGTCAGCGGCAGCATACATTAACAAACAAGGGGGAGTGCGCTCCGCTGCTCTCCACTGAGCAGCAGTCGAGCTCTGGCTGTGGGCTCATCAGAACCTGCTCAGCCTGAGAGCCCTGCATATCGCGGGTGCACTGAACTTTGGGGTGGACCTCATGTCTCGCGGAGGTCCCCGCCGAGACGAGTGGCGGTTACATCCCGACATTGTCAGACTGATCTGGCAGAGGTTCGGGATGGCTCAGGTGGACCTTTTTGCGTCCAGGGAGAACACCCACTGCAATCTGTGGTTCTCTCTCAGCCCTCGGGATCTTTCCCCGTTGGGGGTGGACGCGATGTCTCACACACCGTGGCCGCGGGAACTCTTATATGCGTTCCCGCCGCTTCAACTAATCCACCCTCTCCTAGAGCGGGTCAGGCAGGAGGGATTGTCCCTCATTCTAGTGGCCCCGGAGAACCGCTCAGCTCTGTGGTTCCCAGAGCTAGCGGCGCTCTCTTGCACGGAGCCGTGGCCGGTACCGATCAGACCAGACGCGCTGACGCAGGCTCATGGGACGGTGCACCACCCACCCTATGTGACGGGTCGGTTGTTGGTTTGGCTTCTGAGAGGTTGATTTTGCAAGGCAGAGGTCTGCCAGCGTCAGTTATCAACACTATTCAGAGTGCTCGCGCGCCTTCCACTTCCTCCCTTTACGCGGCGAAGTGGGGCGCTTTCTCTACGTGGTGTGACCTCAACCACGTTATCCCATCTCGCTGTGAGGTGGGAAGCGTGCTGGGGTTCCTTCAGTGTTTACTGGAGAAAGGTTTGGCTTTCTCCACCATCAAAGTCTATGCGGCAGCCGTTTCGGCTGGCCACGCAGGATATGACGGGAAACCGGTTTTCAGCCACCCACTGGTCAAGAGATTCTTGCGTGGGGTTAGACGTGTTAAACCTGTTTCTCGTGTGGTCACACCGCGCTGGGATCTTCCCACCGTGTTGCGGGGTTTATCCAAGGACCCTTTCGAGCCTCTGTCTCAAGCCCCTTTGGATGCCATTTCCTTTAAAACAGCGCTCTTATTGGGTTTGGTTTCTGCCAAACGTGCCGGCGAGTTAGCCGCGCTGTCTGTCAGCCCGAGCTGCTTGTTATTAAACGAGGACAGCTCCTTCGCGCTACTTAGACCCAATCCTGCGTTCCTCCCCAAGAACATTCTCAGTTCTTTTCGGTCGAGGGATATTGTGCTTAAGGCTTTTCACCCCCCGCCTCATACTAGTGAAGCGGATGCGGAGTTACATCTCCTGTGCCCGGTTCGGGCATTGGCTATGTACGTGAAACGATCAGCTGAGTTTCGCTCCACACAACAGTTGTTTGTGTGTTATAGCGACGCTGCCAAGGGTCGCGCTCTTTCTAAGCAGCGTCTGTCCCGCTGGACATGTGAGGGTGTCTGCTTAGCCTACTCTCGGCAGGGCTTTGCGCCACCGCTGGGTGTTAGAGCTCACTCTGCACGAGGGATGGCCGCTTCATTGGCGCTATCCAGGGGCATTTCGGTGGAAGACATTTGCGCGGCTGCGTCATGGTCTTCCCCCGTTCCTTTTATTCGTTTCTACATGTTAGACATGTCCAGGGGCTCGCTCGGCCACTCTGTGTTGGAGTCGGGCTCTCTCTCTACGAATTAGATATTGGTTTATCGTTCATCAGAGCCTGTTACGCTCGTGATGTCGCTCAGCTTCATTCTCTCTCCGCTGTCACCCGATGGTGTTCCAGCGTGGGTACTGAGCTCAGGAGTGACAGGTTATTATTACTCTGATTACGGTTCGTAACCGGCGTTTTATATCCTGCCCTCTATTATTAAACATTGCACAATAGGTTTCCTCCTGTCGCCTCTTTGAGCGTAGGTAGGAAGGACCTTGTTGCTCGTTGCTATTGGTAGCTTGATTTTCCTCCTAGAGCCGCCCCTATGGTAGCGGATGTAGGAGAAGCCTTGTTGCTCTGCATTCCCCCTTTTCGTGTTCATCGAATTACGGGTTGAGTCAGAGTTACAGACTCACTCTATTCTCTTTATCATGTATCGTGTTTTTAAGAGAATTCGGGGTTTCTTATTTAGCTGTTGTGTTTTGCACATCTTCGGCTTATTGAGTCTGATGTGCCCTGTGACTTACGTCCTTATTTGTTTTTGTGACTTGGGTCCAGCAGGAGTACATTTATCGGGCTCCGCTCGCAGCTTCACCTTAGCCCATAAGGCGAAGCCTAGACGGCGTAGCCTACATGAAATAGAACGATAGTTATGTTATTATAACTCTAGTTCTATGATTGTAGGCGTAGCCGTCTAGTTTCCCACCTGCTGTACCCTCCAAATGCTGAAAGAATAGCTAGGAGGACGAACGCAGCTGTGCGCCGCGTTATATACATGGTGCCGTGGGAAGTGTGGGCTGTGCCCACGTTGATTGGTGCATTGCTGAAAATTTTCAGTGCACGCGAGTGCGCGCACGGGACAAGCCCATAAGGCGAAGCCTAGACGGCTACACCTACAATCATAGAACTAGAGTTATAATAACATAACTATCGTTATATGGACTCTGTTTTGGGTTTAACCAATAGGAAGGGTTGATATAGAGACTTCCGGGTCATTTGGGGAAGGGTGAGAGGTCAAAGGCGAGACGAGGCCAAAGGAGGAGAGTACTTTATTCTCTGTAGAGATCGCCCAGCTAAATTATATTTAAACATTTACTTATTAGTTGTTTGACGGTTAAATGAGTACGGGAGAGAGTGGATTTGGGGATTGTTTTATCCGTGTTTCTGTTCGTGTCGGGGATGTTTTGGTCGTTTGGTGTAAAGCTAGCTTGGTTTGCTAACCGCCTTAGCATCCTCTGAACGGGATATAAATCATCAGAGTAGCGCACGAGGATAGTCCACAGCAGGGGGTCAGGTAGCGCGCGGTTCCCCTGACGAAGATCATCCCGGGATTCCAGTTTCTTCATCCGTCGTCTCCTCTCCCTATAACGTATTTGTTTTGCTCACGTTAAGAGCGAACAGTCTACCGTGTTGTGACACCGAGCCGTACAGGCCTGCAACGTTTATGGCGGCACATCACTGACAAAAGTCTGGAGCAAAAATGACTTTGCGCGCACACAACTAAGACATCCGTGCACACAAATCATTATTATAAACACCAACTGCACTCACGCTCAGTAGTTCTCTGATCGCGAGAGCAATAATAAAGCCTGTGAGGAAGAAACGATTCATAGAGCGCGCACGTAAAGTGAAGCAGCACGCAACTGACGCCCCCGTGCGCACAAATGATGTCTTTGCTCTCGTGCTCGCACACACTATACATAATATTGGAATATAACTTCTAATAATATACAAAACGTCTCTAGGGTTATATATATATATATATATATATATATATATATATATATATATATATATATATATACATAGAGACTTTTTGTATATTATTAGAAGTTATATCTATACATGGTATCAGTATATATATGTAAATATATATACAGTATATATATACATATATACATATATACACTGATACCATGTATTACAATGCAATACACAATACTACAATAAATACTAATTAACATACAAAACTTACATTTTACACCCAATACTGAAGAAACAATGATCTAATGTATTGACTAGAATATTAGTTTAATTAATAAAACATTTCTAATTAAAGATCAAAGTTTGTAACATGTGTTTATTTTGTGTGAAGGCTGAATGGCTGTCATCTGTCAGAGAGATGCTGTGAAGCTCTGGCCTCAGTTCTCAGCTCCAACTCCTCTAGTCTGAGAGAGCTGGACCTGAGTACCAATGATGTGCAGGATTCAGGAGTGAATCTGCTCTCTGCTGGACTGGGGAGTCCACACTGTACACTGGAAACTCTCAGGTCAGTTTGACTCAATGTACAATCAGTTACACCACAACGTTTCCTAACAGAATACATTTGACGTGTGTGTGGACACACAGGTTACTGTGTACTGTATTTCGTATAGGAGTTTACAGTGTGTTTTACCTGGTCATACAAGAATTTGTATGAAATTGTATAACACGATTAAATGAGTACGAGGAGAGTTATAATAATATACAAAACATCTCTGTAGGTTCACTAATAACATGTATTACAATACACCCAACACGGGAGAGTACGGTTAAATGAGGACGGGAGAGAGTGGATTTGGGGATTGTTTTATTCGTGTTTTAGTTCGTGTCGGGATGTTTTGGTCGTTTGGTGTAAAGCTAGCTTGGTTTGCTAACCGCCTTAGCATCCTCTGAACGGGATATAAATCATCAGAGTAGCGCACGAGGATAGTCCACAGCAGGGGGTCAGGTAGCGCGTGGTTCCCCTGACGAAGATCATCCCGGGATTCCAGTTTCTTCATCCGTCGTCTCCTCTCCCTATAACGGTACCGGGACTTTGTTTTGCTCACGTTAAGAGCGAACAGTCTATCGTGTTGTGACACCGAGCCGTACAGACCTGCAACGTTTATGGCGGCATATCACTGACAAAAACCGCGAGCAAAAATGACTGCGCGCAGATCATTATTGTAAACACTAACGCGCTCAGTAGTTCTCTGATCGCAGAGAGCAATAATAAAGCCTGTGAGGAAGAAATGCTTAATTGAGAAATGCTTAATTGATTAAATGATTTAAATTGAGTGTGCACATAAAGTGAAGCAGCACGCAACCGACGCCCCCGTACGCACAAATTATGTCTTTGCTCTCGTGCTCGCACACAATATACATAATATTGGAATATAACTTCTAATAATATACAAAACATCTCTGTAGATGTACTGATACCATGTATTACAATGCAATACACAATACTGCAATAAAAAGTAATTAACACACAAAACTTACATTTCACACCCAATACTGAAGAAACATAAGGATCTAATGTATTGACTAGAATATATTAGTTAAATCAATAAAACATTTCTAATAAAATATTTAAACACAATTTCCTCATTAGGTTAACAGTAAACTATGTTAGTTATTTTAAACCAAGTTCCTAACATGTTGTTTATTTTGTGTGAAGGCTGAATGGCTGTCATCTGTCAGAGAGATGCTGTGAAGCTCTGGTCTCAGTTCTCAGCTCCAACTCCTCTAGTCTGAGAGAGCTGGACCTGAGTAACAATGATGTGCAGGATTCAGGAGTGAAGCTGCTCTCTGCTGGACTGGGGAGTCCACACTGTACACTGGAAACTCTCAGGTCAGTTATCAGCCTCTTCTTCAAACTGTGTATTTGGGGTTGTTTAATATGTAAGGGATGTCCTTTAATAACATCCCATTAGTTTGGTGTAAGTGCTGCTCATGTCCAATGCATTTCTGTTGCTCTTTTCCCTGCTGACAAAACACTCCCTGGTTCGACACAATGTTAGAACTTGTGAAGAAACGGTCTTAGCGTACCAAACACAGTGGACTTCTCCTGACATGAACTAAACAATATCTCATTTGAGTTGTAGCTATTGAGAAAGGAGCATTTGTTTAAGATCCTGTTTCACATCCAAGTGAAGGAAGTTCTGCTGTCTGTGATGATGTCATCTCCCTACTTCCTCTCCCTGTTCTCAGACAGGGTGACACAGCTTTGTCTCCATAAAGTATCAATAAAGCTTTTAGTGGTCCTCCATATGGAATGAATACACTTTATTAATGAATTGTGTGTGTGTGTGTGTGTGTGTGTGTGTGTGTGTGTATGTGTGTGTGTGTATGTGTGTGTGTGTGTGTGTGTGTAGCTTGTCTGGCTGCCTGGTCACACAGAAAGGCTGTGCTTCTCTGGCCTCAGCTCTGAGCTCCAACCCCTCCCATCTGAGAGAGCTGGACCTGAGCTACAATCACCCAGGAGACTCAGGAGTTACGCTGCTCTCTGCTGGACTGGAGGATCCACGCTGGAGACTGGACACTCTCAGGTATGGAGAGGACAGCTCACCACTCAGGGACAATGTCTCCTACAAGGATTCAACCAGCTGCTAGATGAAGTGGTTTGAAAACACAGCTGGAACTCATGTTGTGTAGAAAGTGATGAGACATCAGATGATGAAGGTGAATGTTTCAACATGCTGCTCTCACTTTGTTTCCCCCCCAGGGTGGAGCACGGTGGAGTGTGGAGGCTGACACCAGCTCTAAAGAAGTGTAAGTGTCTGTTTAGTGTGATTCATCACAACACACCTAACTATTGAGATGGAAAGTCCATCCACACAGTAGGAGGTGACGTCCGTTCATTCAGATGTGTACTTGTGTATACGTATGTATAGCTATGTTTCCCTGTGTTTATGTATGTCTAGTATGTACGTGTATGTGTGAGTACATGTCTATGTATATATAGTATGTACGTGTATGTATGAGTACATGTCTATGTATATATAGTATGTATGAGTACATGTCTATGTATATATAGTATGTATGAACCAGTTCTATGGCTCCAACAGTTAATTTCCAGCCTGTATGTGAGCTCAGCTTGTTCAGTCTGTTGTTCACACAGGTGTCCCTTTGAAGGTTGAGTGCAATGTATGTGTATTGGGAAATCCAAAAGTTTAATATCTTTAAAGTTATTTCAAGAATAGTTTATTTATTCCATATGAGTAATAAGCTCATCATGCTGAACATTTCTATGTATAATATGTGTATGTAGTGTAAATATTGAGGGAGTAAATGCAGTGTATACATTTTCCTTAGTTTCAATGTTTTGACTGGGACAGCCACTCACACACACATCAATCAATTTTAACTTTAATTATCTTAAAAACGACACGTACTATTGCTTAGAAAATCTATAGCATATGATTCCACTATAGTACCTATCATATGATTATACTTTTTGTCTTTCTATGTTAATGTTTGAAGAGTAGATAGCGACCAAAATGTTTCTGAAAGAGAATTAAAAAGAAGTATGCAAGACAACAGTACTAGTGATGATAATGATGATGATGATGAAGATTGATTCAGCAGCTAATCATGTCTTGTTCTCCCATCAGATGCCTGTGAACTCACACTGGACCCAAACACAGCCCACAGACAACTCTCTCTGTCTGAGGACAACAGAAAGGTCACGCTGGTTAGAGAGGAGCAGTCGTATCCTGATCACCCAGAGAGATTTGATTCCTCTCACCAGGCGTTGTGTAGAGAGGGTCTGACTGGCCGCTGTTACTGGGAGGTAGAGTGGGAAGGAGCTGTTGTTATAGGAGTGACATACAGAGGAATCACAAGGAGAGGAGGGGGTGGTAACAGCAGGCTTGGATGGAACAACAAATCCTGGAGTCTTTATTGTGATGATGATGGTTACTATGCCTGGTACATCGGTAGTGGAACAGTCATACGTCTCCCCCCCGCTGGCTCTAACAGAGTAGGAGTGTATCTGGACCGGCCTGCTGGCACTCTGTCCTTCTACAGAGTGTCCCCAGATGTAGGAGGGTCCTCAGACACACTGACACACATCTACACCTTCCAGTCCACCTTCACCCAGGAGGACCTCCTCCCTGGGTTTGGGTTAGGGAGGTATGGTGCCTCAGTGTCTCTGTGTCGGTTGTAGAAAAAAAGATCACGCGCACTTGGCGGCGCACACACACACACACAGTACAAACACACATAGTACACACACACATAGTAAACACACACTACAAACACACATAGTACACACAAACAGTACACACACACACATAGTACACACACAAACAGTACACACACACAGTACACACATACTACACACATAGTACACACATACAGACATAGTACACACACACACATAGAACACACACACATAGTACACACATAGTATACACATTAAACACACATACACACAAATACATGCAGAGGTTATATTTGCTCTTTCATTTACTTCAGGTATTCAGACGAGAGCAACAGAATGAGAGAGAGAGAGAGAGAGAGAGAGAGAGAGAGAGAGAGAGAGAGAGAGAGAGAGAGAGAGATCTTGTGGCTGTACTTGCCTCCATTCATGTTATTTTGTAAAGATGTAATGTGTTATTGTGTGTTTTATTTGAAGGGATACATGGCTATTTTATATGTTGTTAATGTCTATTTGACAAGCATATACAATGTAATATTTGTCTATTTACATTCATCTTGCTCTGCTTATTACAACAATAAATCATTTGGTATAAAATAACTCAGTACTTGAGTAGTCTTTTCACTAGATACTTTCTTACTCTTCCTCAAGTCATTATCTGACTACTTTTACTTCTACTTGAGTTATTATTACTTTAAATATATACTTCTTATATATAAAAGTAGGCTGTTATAAATACGATGTTATTGACAGTGCTCATTATTCTATATAATTATATTACCTACAATTCTTATCATTACCAATATAAACCCTTATCTTGTTCCGTCTTAGTATGTCTTCTATGATCTTAAACTTAGTAACCTATGCTCTTTAGTCATCGTTACTAGAATAATCACATAATGCAGAAAGAAACCCGTTCCACGCTGCTCTGAACTCCGGTCCGGTTCTTTCCGGGATGTCTACGGGCCCTTTCGGAGGCCCCGTGACGTCACAACGTCAGCTCCATCTGGGGAGCTATTGTTATTGTTGGGGTCCGAGAAGGTTCATGAAGCTTCTCGGACACTTGTAGGATAAGGCCACGGTGTGTGGTGCGTTTCATATCCAACATCGCTCATGATGACGCTCCCACTCAGCGACTGTAAAAACAGAGCATCCCAAAGTGGCCGTGGGTCGTAACCATGGGGATAACCCCCCTCCCCTCCCCCGCTGAGTGTCCTCAGCCCAAATCGTACTGTGGTGAACAGAGTCTACTTCCGGGTCGGACGAGGTGAACGACTAATGCGACACACCTGGTTCATACGGCGAGAGGGGGCGTGGCCCGTGGGGGCGGAGAGACAGTTCACTCAGCGTCAACACGACGCTCCGCGCGGTGCGGAGGCTGACTGGACTGCGGAGGCTGACGGAGCGGAAGGCTCCAGACTCTTCACGAGGGAACATGGACAGCGAGCGGTGCGAGCGGAAGTGCCGTGTGTCCGGACCTGTACAGCTCATGGCTCCTCCCTCCTCGAGCGACACTCCCCGGTGAAGGGCTCTCCTGCCCATACAGACCCGTGTGTGTGTGTGTGTGTGTGTGTGTGTGTGTGTGTGTGTGTGTGTGTGTGTGTGTGTTGCATCAATATAGATATGATTAAGCTGTATGTGTGTGTGTGTGTGTGTGTGTGTGTGTCTTTCTAAATACCTTCCTGTAACGTGTGTAAGAAAATCACCCTGCCTTTTATAGAAACATAACCCATTATAAATGATTACATTACATATACTGTACTGTTCACTGTCTGTTTTCTCCTCAACACCTTTTATAACCTTTAATGCTAGAACATCAACAGTTGCAGTCATGTCGAAATGTTTAAAGGATTTAAGTTTATGTTAACGAATACTGAATAACATGTTACAATGTATGATAACTTTACTGATTTGAATAAAGACAGTGTGTGTATGTGTATTGCATCAATATAAACAAAAAACAATGATCACAATATAAATAAATAAAAGTTTAAACTAACACAGCAGTCCAAATCAAATAGGCTTCATAACTGTAGGCCTATAATAGTGCTGACTAAATATATGAACATAGTTGTTTCCAGGCCTACAGTTTGTTATTTGCCAACACTGCTGTAGTATGCAGTTATGTCTGTTTCATTCAACTCTAGCTAGTAACGTGGAGAATGAAGCTATAGGCCTAACAGACCTTGAGAATATTAAACCAATTGATTTGATGTAAGGTCCGTTTTGAAACACTAAAAAAGGTGCACCGTAGCACCATCTGCTGGTTAGATGACGTCAGTGCAACTGGCTGACCTGAAAAACATGAACCCTACGTCATCACCATTGATTTATGTGTTGAGATGATCGCGGCAGTTTCAAATCACCTTGAAGGTTACTCCACAATGTTCAAAACAATATCTCATGAGTAAAAGTATTCATCAGATAATGACTTGAAGAGTAAGAAAGTATCTATTGAAAAGACTACTAAAATACTGAGTTAATCATACCAAATGATTTATTGTTGTAATAAGCAGAGCAAAATATATACTTGTCTAACATACATTAACAACACATAAAAAAACACACAATTACACATAAAATCTCTAAATAATAACATGAAGGAAAATACAGCCACGAGAAATCTCTCTCGCCTCCATTTTTAATTCACAAACAGACTTGAGTAAAAGCGAAAGGTATCTTAAAAAATGTATTGAAGTAAATGAAAGAGAAAATATTATTTTTTCATGTATTTATGTGTGTGTACTATGTGTGTGTACTATGTGTGTGTGTGTACTATGTCTGTGTGTGCTGTTTGTGCGTGTACTATGTGTTTGTGTGTGCGCTGTGTGTGTGTGTACTGTGTGTGTGTGTAGTATGTGTTGGTGTGTGTGCTATGTGTGTGTACTATGTGTTTGTGTGTGTACTATTTGTGTGTATACTATGTGTGTGTGTGTGTGCTATGTGTGTGTGTACTATGTATTTATGTGTACTATGTGTGTGTACTATATGTGTGTGTGTACTATGTGTGCTATATCTGTGTGTGTCTGTGTGTGTGTGTGTGTGTGTATGAGAGGGTCCTGCCCGCCGGAGCGCGTGCATGTTTTCTTTTTCTACAACCGACACAGAGACACTGAGGTACCCCACCCTAACCAAAAAGCAGGGTGGAGGTCTTCCTGGGTGAAGGTGGACTGGAAGGTGTGGATGTGTGTCAGTGTGTCTGAGGACCCTCCTACATCTGGGGACACTCTGTAGAAGGACAGAGTGCCAGCAGGCCGGTCCAGATACACTCCTACTCTGTTAGAGCCAGCGGGGGAGAGACGTATGTCTGTTTTACTACCGTTGTACCAGGCAGAGTAACCACCATCATGACAATAAAGACTCCAGGACTTGTTGTTCCCTCCAAGGTCATCACCCCCTCCTCTCCTTGTGATTATTCTGTATGTCACTCCTATAACAACATCTCCTTCCCACTCTACCTCCCAGTAACAGCGGCCAGTCAGACCCTCTCTACACAACACCTGGGGATAGAAATCAAATCTCTCTGGGTGATCAAGATACGACTGATCCCCTCTAACCCGCGTCACCTTTCTGTTGTCCTCAGACAGAGTGAGTCGTCTGTGGGCTGTGTTTGGGTCCAGTGTGAGTTCATAGGCATCTGATGGGAGAACAAGAAATGATTAGCTGCTGAACCATTCTTCATCATCATCATCATCACTAGTACTGTTCTTTTGCATACTTCTTTTTATTCTCTTTCAGAAGCTTTTTGGTCACTATCTACTTTTCAAACATTAACATAGAAAGACAAAAAAAAGTATTATGATAAGTACTATAGTACGGAGCCCCTAAGGGGACATGAGCAAAAAAATCTTTTTATTTAGTTTCACGTGCGCACGCGATAGTTTCACGTGCGCACGCGATAGGTTTCACGTGCGCACGAGATAGTTTCACGTGCGCACGTGATAGTTTCACGTGCGCACGGGATAGTTTCACGTGCGCACGTGAAAAGGTTTCGCGTGAGCACGCGAAACTTTCACGTGAGCACGTGAAAGCCGTATGTAGCCTGGGCCATACTGGAGACCGTGACAGCTGGAGAAATGACTACAGTACCGGAGTTAGTTGTACTATATTGTAGCAACCCTGTTTATATGCGTCCAAGCACCACACAGGTTGTTTTGATTAACTCTCTTTTATTAATCGCGGACACACGTTGTCTAACGCTATAACATAACGAACATGAACTTCCACACACTGTAACCCGGATATCCAACTTTAAGGCCCGCCCCCTTCTCCTGAGCACCCAATCAGAACATCAACACAATGCAGACAAACACGCAACTCAGAATCGTTACAATATTTTAATCTAGGTCTTCATTATAAGGACATTGCTGCTTTGCTTGCAGGTCGTTACCATTATATTGTTTCGATACGACATTTAAAACGAATTTTAAAGTCTTGTAATCTGTTCCAACTCATCTTTAGCCACCATGTAACCGTAGTTCTTTGCTGAGACTTTCTCGTGCGCACGTGAAACTATCTCGTGCGCACGTGAAACTATCTCGTGCGCACGTGAAACTATCGCGTGCGCACGTGAAAGTATCTCGTGCGCACGTGAAACTATCGCGTGCGCACGTGAAACTATCGCGTGCGCACGTGAAACTATCGCGTGCGCACGTGAAAGTATCGCGTGCGCACGTGAAACAAATTATTATTTTTTTTTGCTCATGTCCCCTTAGGGGCTCCGTACTATAGTGGAATCATATGCTAAGGATTTTCTTAGCAATAGTACATGTAGTTTTTAAGATAATTAAAGTTAAAGTTAATTGGAAATCATATGTGTGTGTGAGTGGCTGTCCCAATCAAAACATTGAAACCAAGGAAAATGTATAAACTGCATTTACTCCCTCAATATTTACACTACATACACGTATTATACATAGAAATGTTCAGCTTGATGAGCTAATTACTCATTTTAAATATCTAAGCAATACTTGTAATACCTTTCAATATATTAAACTTTTGGATTTCCCAATCCACATACATTGCACTCAACCTTCAAAGGGACACCTGTGTGAACAACAGACTGAACAAGCTGAGCTCACATACAGGCTGGAAATTAACTGTTGGAGCCATACAACTGGTTCATACATACTATATATGCATAGACATGTACTCATACATACACGTACATACTATATATACATAGACATGTACTCATACATACTATATATACATAGACATGTACTCATACATACACGTACATACTATATATACATAGACATGTACTCATACATACACATACATACTATATATACATAGACATGTACTCATACATACACGTACATACTATATATACATAAAAAGACAGAAACACAGCTATACATACGTATACACAAGTACACATCTGAATGAACGGACGTCACCTCCTGCTGTGTGGATGGACTCTCCATCTCAATAGTTACTGTGTGTTGTGATGAATCTAACTAAACACTTACACTTCTTTAGAGCTGGTTTCAGCCTCCACACTCCACCGTGCTCCACACTGGGGGGGAAACAAAGTGAGAGCAGCATGTTGAAACATTCACCTTCATCATCTACTGTCTCATCACTTTCTACACAACATGAGTTCCAGCTGCGTTTTCAAACCACTTAATCTAGCAGCTGGCTGAATCCTTGTAGGAGACATTGTCCCTGAGTGGTGAACTGTCCTCTCCATACCTGAGAGTGTCCAGTCTCCAGCGTGGATCCTCCAGTCCAGCAGAGAGCAGCGTAACTCCTGAGTCTCCTGGGTGATTGTAGCTCAGGTCCAGCTCTCTCAGATGGGAGGGGTTGGAGCTAAGAGCTGAGGCCAGAGAAGCACAGCCTTCCTGTGTGACCAGGCAGCCAGACAAGCTACACACACACACACACACACACACACACACACACACACACACACACACAATTCTATCTGGATGAGTTATTCTTATGAATATTCTATATTTAGGGGTGTGAAGTTTTCAATTTCTGGATGTAAATCTGTTGCATGTCTTCTGATATTGAGCCTTGTGGTGTAACTGTTTATTGAGTAAAACTAACCTGAGAGTTTCCAGTGTACAGTGTGGACTCCCCAGTCCAGCAGAGAGCAGCTTCACTCCTGAATCCTGCACATCATTGGTACTCAGGTCCAGCTCTCTCAGACTAGAGGAGTTGGAGCTGAGAACTGAGGCCAGAGCTTCACAGCATCTCTCTGACAGATGACAGCCATTCAGCCTTCACACACAATAAACACAACATGTTAGGAACTGTGTCTAAAAGGACGTCGGATCTTCCAGCTTGGCGTGTCGCTGTGTGATTGATGCTCTGTTTCTATAAACAGGAAACAGCTGTAAATATAATATAATATATACATATATGACTGTTCCCTGTTTATATAAACAGAGCATCAAAGTCCTGGAACCGTTATAGGGAGAGGAGACGAAAGATTAAAAAAACTGGAATCCCGGGATGATCTTCGTCAGGGCATGGCTTTCTGGTGTTTTATGCCAACTGGTTTCCGAGCTATCTGGTTCCTGAGTGCGTGCATGGGGCTGATGTGATCGTCTTTACTTGAGTGAGCCAGGGCTTGTAGGCACATTGAGTAAAACTGACCTGAGAGTTTCCAGTGTACAGTGTGGACTCCCCAGTCCAGCAGAGAGCAGCTTCACTCCTGAATCCTGCACATCATTGGTACTCAGGTCCAGCTCTCTCAGACTAGAGGAGTTGGAGCTGAGAACTGAGGCCAGAGCTTCACAGCATCTCTCTGACAGCTTTGAGACATTCAGCCTTTACACAAAATAAACAGGAACATGTTAAACACTGTGTTTAAAATAACTTATTTAACTTTGTCAGTATTAAGGACATTGTTGAAATCTTTTAATAGTAAAGTATAACGGTTACAACTGAAAACATTAGCTCTTTAAATGTTAATCATGTATTGGGTTTTAGTAGTGTTTGAAAAAGTTTATTTTAATGAATATTACTTTATATTGTAGTATTTGCATATTGTAATTTGTGTAGTACATATCATTACCTACATATATATTTTGTATATGATTATAACTTTTATATTCTAGTATTAGGTATATTGAGGTTGTGTATTGTAATACATGTTATTAGTGAACCTACAGAGATGTTTTGTATGTTATTATAACTTTTATATTCTAGTATTAGGTATATTGTATTGTGTGTATTGTAATACATGTTATTAGTACACCTACAGAGATGTTTTGGAGGCTTTGACCACTGGCAGCAGCCTCAGAAGACCCTCCTCTGAATCAGAGTATTTCTTCAGGTCAAACACATCCAGCTCCTCTTCTGAGGACAGTAAGATGAAGACCAGAGCTGACCACTGAGCAGGAGAGAGAGATTCTGTGGAGAGACTTCCTGATGTCAGGTACTGTTGGATCTCCTCCACTAGAGAATGGTCATTCAGCTCATTCAGACAGTGGAACAGATTGATGCTTCTCTCTGGAGAGAGATCTTCACCTATCTTCTCCTTGATGTAAGACACTGTTTCCTCATTGGTCCATGAGCTATTTCCTGTCTGTCCCAGCAGTCCTCGTAGGAGAATCTGATTGGTCTCCAGAGAGAGGCCCAGGAGGAAGCGGAGGAACAAGTCCAGGTGTCCATTCTCACTCTGTAAGGCCTTGTCCACAGCACTCTGGTAGAGTTTGACTTTTGTTTCTTTGTTTCCAAAAAGAATAGACCAAAGGGATTGTGGTTTTCCTGAGAGCAGATTGACACCAGTGTTGATGAAGGACAGAAAGACATAAAGGGAAGCCAGAAACTCCTGGATGCTCAGATGGACAAAGCAGAACACATTGTCCTGGTACAGCCCACACTCCTCTTTAAAGATCTGAGTGAACACTCCTGAGTACACTGAGGCTGCTCTGATATCGATCCCACACTCTGCCAGGTCTGCCTCGTAGAAGATCAGGTTGCCTTTCTCCAGCTGGTTAAAAGCCAGTTTTCCCAGAGAAACAATGATCTCTCTGCTCTCTGAACTCCAGTGTGGATCTGTTACAGCTCTCCCATGATACTTCCTGTCCCCTTGTATGGACTGAACCCTCAGGAAGTGGCTGTACATCTGAGTCACAGTCTTGGGCATCTCTTCTCCTGTCTGGGATGTTTTGAAGAAGTCCTCCAGAACTGTAGCAGTGATCCAACAGAAGACTGGGATGTGACACATGATGTGGAGGCTTCGTGATTTCTTGATGTGGGAGATGATTGTGTTGGCCAGCGTCTCCTCTCTGAATCTCTTCCTGAAGTACTCCTCCTTCTGTTGGTCGGTGAACCCTCTCACCTCTGTTACCATGTCAACACACTCAGCAGGGATCTGATTGGCTGCTGCAGGGCGTGTGGTTATCCAGATGTGAGCAGAGGGAAGCAGGTTGCCCCTGATGAGGTTTGTCAGCAGCACGTCCACCGAGGTTGGCTCTGTGACATCAGTCCAGATCTGGTTGTTCTGGAAGTCCAGAGGAAGTCGACACTCATCCAGACCATCCAGGATGAAGACAACTTGGAACCGGTCGTATCTGCAGATTCTTGCTTCTTTGGTCTCAATAAAGAAGTGATGAAGAAGTTCCACCAAGCTAAACTCTTTCCCTTTCAGTAAATTCAGCTCTCTGAAGGTGAAGAGAAATGTGAAGTGTATGTCGTGGTTGGCTTTGCCTTCTGCCCAGTCCAGAGTGAACTTGTGTGTTAAGACGGTTTTACCAATGCCGGCCACTCCAGTTGTCATCATTGTTCTGATTGGTTGATCTTGTCCAGGTAAGGGTTTAAAGATGTCTTCACATTTGATTGGTGTTTCCTCCTTGGCTGGTTTCCTGGAAGCTGTTTCAATCAGTCTGACCTCATGTTCCTTGTTCACCTCTCCACTGCCTCTCTCTGTGATGAAGAGCTCTGTGTAGAAGTTATTCAGACCTGCTTTAGAGATTCCCTCAAACACACACCTGAACTTCTCCTTCAGATGAGATTTGATTTTATGTTGGCACTCAACAGCAACATATTCTAAATGAGAAAACAACAGAAGACACCAGTAGGTGAATGGTGACATAATTGGACACATTTCAATATTTCTTGTAAAATGATCAACTTCATGATATTTAGTGGCTTCATAACTTGTTGTCGGAGAAGCTGGTCATGACAAGGACTGCATGTTATGGATACAATATTTTCAGAATTATTTAGTTATTTCAACAGCAATATGATTGGTCTAATGATAGTAATAATGATAGTAAATCAGTGGAAAGTGACTTGCTATGCTGACATTGCAAGATAATGCTGCATCTCTTCCACTGACTTATTCTGCTGTTGATCTGCAGTGTATTGTTTAACATGATACCCAACAATAACCCTTCATATCTGGATCAAACCATTTAACCTGATAGACCCACAATAACCCTACATATGTGGATAAATCCATTACAAATGTAAAAAATCTCACATTATGTAATTTAGTCAGAACAGATCAAATAAGAGTCTCATACTGCTCTTCAGATTTGTATTTCTTCTGTTTTCAAGATAAGAGTCTCTTCTGCCCTTCAAAATAATGATCTCCTCTGTCTTCAAAATAAGAGTATCTTACTGCCCCACAGTGTGTCGGCCAGTTCCTCCTGGTTAATCTCCATCAGGCAAAGCTTTGTGATGTCTACCACTCCCTCTATGGCGCGCCTCTTCTGCTCGTTTTTACAATCGACCTCCTCCTCCTCCCTCTGACTCTCTGAGCATTGTGGGTAATCTGGGAAGAGAACCCTCCAGAGCTTCTTCAGCTCCTTGTCTAGAAAAGCGTGTGCGTTCTCCTCAGCCCTCTGGAACAGAACAAACATCAAGGAGAACTTTACTTTGAACTAACTGAGGACATCAGAAGCATCTGTCCTAGATTCACGTCTCGCTGGTCTAAAGAGGGAAGCCTGGAGACTTTAGCACCACAAGAGATGCTTTTTAATGTTCATGTAAAGCTACAGTCAAATGTCTTGTTGGACATTTACACACCTTGATCAGCTCTGTTTGATGCTGTACAGACTGAGCACTGGAAACATTTGACCTCTCCAGGTGTTGTCTGTTGAGAACACAAACACATGCACACTATTATATTTTGACACAATCCGCAACCAACTGCCCTCTGTCCCCCAGAACCCAACCAGCCAGAACAGGAACACCCCAAATCACAACCTGTCAGAACCAGAACACCCACGCCACACTTCCCAGTGCCGACCTGTCCTCCATAATACCAAGCATGAAGTACTCCACCTGCACCCTGGACCCCACCTCCTCCACCCTTGTCAAACCTGTTTCCACACGCTCTCCCCACTCATCCTCAAAATAGTGACCTCCTCCCTGACCTCTGGCCTCTTCTCGTCTTCCCTTAAACTCACCCTGACATCTACCGACCCATCTCAAACCCCCACTTCCTGGCAACAGTCCTGGACTGAGCCGCAGCT
Organism: Lota lota; assembly: GCA_026745465.1. Classification (NCBI taxonomy): domain Eukaryota; kingdom Metazoa; phylum Chordata; class Actinopteri; order Gadiformes; family Lotidae; genus Lota; species Lota lota. The sequence goes on along the minus strand of JACYXH010000059.1, from coordinate 261,205 downwards.
GCAGATGGTCCCTCCTCTTCCTCCTGTATGTCCTCAGTCCTTCACGGTGATCCCTCAGGGTTCAGTGATGGTCCCCTCCTCTTCCTCCTGTATGTCCTCAGTCCTACACGGTGTCCCTCATGGTTCAGTGATGGTCCCCTCCTCTTCGTCCTGTATGTCCTCCCCCTCTGCCTCCCGTTCCATCCTTACGCCGACCACACCCAACTCTACCTCTCCTCCAAGACCCTCACTGCCCCTCTCCCTCCACCCTCACCACCGGCCTTACTCACGTTAAATCATGGATGCTAAAGAACTTTCCCAGGACTTCCCTCACCCGCACCACCCAGGACTTCTCTCACCCAGGATCCCTCCTCTCATTCACACCATATCAACCACATCACTAAAACAGCCTTATCCCTCCTCTCATTCACACCATGTCAACCACATCACTAAAACAGCCTTCTTCCATCCAAAAAACATAGCCCCCCCCCCCCCCCCCCCCCCCCCACCCCAACCTTTCACTGCTGAAGAAACCCTCATCCATGCCTCCGACCACTCACTGGTCTGAGTCACTCTAAATTCTCACCTCTTTTCAATAGACTGATTTCCACCTTTAAACACAACAGGTAGATCCATAGAGTCACTCTTCATGGAGACACAGCTGGGTCCAGGGGAGTCTGATCTCTCCTGCTGGACTCTTCTAGAAAAACAAGAACCTGTTAAGGATTTGAACTAGGACCCAAACGCAAGACACGGAAACCAGAAGGGTATGGGTTGAAAAATGATTTATTGTCCAAGGTACAGGCAAGGGCAAGGCAGGCGGGTAGTCCAGCAGGCAGTAGGCAGGCGGGGAGTCAGGCAGGCGGGTAGTCAAGCAGGCAGTAGACAACGAGGAAGACAGGCAGGCGGGAACTAGGAACAGGGAGCGGGAACGAGGAACAGGAACGAGAGCAGGAACGGGAGCGGAACCCGTAACAAGAACGGGAGTGGCGGGGACGTAGTTACCACGAGCGGTATACAACTAACGAACTAGCACTGGCTCTGTGGGGAGCCAGTGATTAAGTACAGAGGGCGTGATTGCTGATTGCTGACAGGAGTGGAGAGCGGAGTGCACGTGGTAAATTAATGACGGGAGCACGAGGTGTAATGGCGGCTGGGTGCCACTAGATGGCGGAATTGGACAGAAACGGAGAGGGTCACGTTACAGTACCCCCCTCTACGGACGCCTCCAGGCGTACGCACGACGGGGGAGGGTGCTGGCGGTGGGAATCCGGGGTTAGGGAGGGGTCCAGGGAGCGACTCCGAAAAAAACAAACAGGCTCGCTCCCCAGGTCCGTAGCCCTCCCAGCCTACCGGAGACTGGTTTCGTCGGCCGCGACGACGCACATCCAGGAGGCGTCTGACCGAGTACGCCGGGATGCTGTCAATCACCCAGGGAAGTGGCGAAGCCGGGGATGGGGGAGACAGCGGACTAAGGGACTTTCTCCCAGCGGAAAGCTGTGGGGCCGGTAGCCGGCGCTTATGGTCAGGAGGCCGCTGGGGCTTGGGCCCAGGAGGCAACTGCTAATGGGACTGGGACTCGGGACCTGGAGACAACTGGGGCTTGAGACCAGGAGGCAGCTGCTGGTGGGGCTGGGAACTAAGAGGCAACTGCTGCTGGGGCTCAGGACCAGGAGGACGCTGGGGCTCGGGACCAGGAGACAACAGCTGCTGGGGCTGAGGGCCAGGAAACAACAGCTGCTGGGGCTCAGGGCCAGAAGGACGCTGGAGCTTGGGACTTAGAGGCAACTGCTGCTGGGGCTGGGGCTCGGGACCTGGAGGCAGCTGCTGCTGGCGCTGGGGCTCAGGGCCAGGATACAGCTGGGGCTTGGGACCAGGAGGCAACTGGGGCTGGCGCTGGGGCTCAGGGCCAGGAGGCAACTGTTGCTGGGACTGGGTCTCGGGACCTGGAGACAACTGGGGCTTGGGACCAGGAGGCAACTGCTGCTGGGGCTCAGGGCCAGGAGGCAGCTGTTGCTGGGACTGGAACTCGGGACCTGGAGACAACTGGGGCTTGGGACCAGGAGGCAACTGCTGCTGGCGCTGGGGCTCAGGGCCAGGAGGCAGCTGGGACTTGGCCTTTTCCCGGGGGAGTACAGCTGAACCGGTAGCCGGCGCTTGCGGCCAGGAGTTCGCTGGGGCTTGGAGTCCGGATTCCACAGCTGTGGGGGTTGAGGCTTGGAGACAAGAGACAAGAGACAACGGCTGCGGGGACTTGGAGCCAGGAGACCATGGTTGCAGCGGAGCTGGTGGCCACGAGACAGCGGCTGTAGTGGGGGCTGGTGGCCACGAGGCTGCGGTTGCAGCGGGGAAGGAAGAGAGAGAAACCGAGGACGAGCGGAGTTTGCGCTCAAGCCTCTGGAGGATAGCCGACGTCTCCCGCAGAATCTGCTCGTTTGAGGCAGACGCGACAAAAGATGTCCATGTCAAGGAATCCATGTCTGCTGGGTCCATCTTGGCTAGTTCGTTCTGTTAAGGATTTGAACTAGGACCCAAACGCAAGACACGGAAACCAGAAGGGTATGGGTTGAAAAACTTTTTATTGTCCAAGGTACAGGCAAGGGCAAGGCAGGCGGGTAGTCCAGCAGGCAGTAGGCAGGCGGGGAGTCAGGCAGACGGGTAGTCGAGCAGGCAGTAGACAACGAGGAAGACAGGCAGGCAGGAACTAGGAACAGGAACGGGAACGAGGAACAGGAACGAGAGCAGGAACGGGAGCGGAACCCATAACAAGAACGGGAGTGGGACCCGTAAACAGGAACAAGAAGTGGCGGGGACGTAGTTACCACGAGAGGTATACAACTAACGAACTAGCACTGGCTCTGTGGGGAGCCAGTGCTTAAGTACAGAGGGGGTGATTGCTGATTGCTGACAGGAGTGGAGAGCGGAGTGCACGTGGTAAATTAATGACGGGAGCACGAGGTGTAATAGCGGCTGGGTGCCACTAGATGGCGGAATTGGACAGAAACAGAGAGGGTCACGTTACAGAACCAGGATTTATGGACATTTGATATATACTGTATCTTTATAATCCCTGATAAATCCTTACCTCTTCTCAATAGACTGATTTCCTTCTTTAAAATTAACAGGTTCTTCCATAGACCAGTCACTCTTCATGGAGACACAGCTGGGTCCAGGGGAGTCTGCTCTCTCCTGCTGGACTCTTCTAGAAAAACATGAACCAGGATTTATGGACGATTGATAGATGCTGTATCTTTATCATCTCTGATAAATACTCACCTCTTAATAGATTGATTTCCATCTTTAAACCCAACAGGTTGATGCATTGAGTGGTCACTCTTCATGGAGACACAGCTGGGTCCAGGGGAGTCTGCTCTATCCTGCTGCTCTGGGCTTCAACACATCACACACACAGCTTTTACTCAGACTAATGATGGAGTCATGATATATCACTGCTGAGCTCTGAGATGGACAACAGTCACAGACAGTGAGAGATCCTCTTCTTACCTCTTAGCTTTGCTCTGGCGGCCATGTTCCCCTGACAGAGTGGTTTTAGAGGTAGGACCCCCCTCCTCTCTCTCCTCATTCATAGTGGACTGGAGACCTGGACACAAACACAACTCATTGATCACTTGAACGTAAGCTGTTTATTTAAAGAGTAGATCATTGTAACTACATCACACTAAAGTGTTATAGACGGCATTGACCATCAATATTAACCACACAACATAACCACACTGACCTCACTACAGTACAGATGTGTACAGCAGATGAGAAGACTAAACACCTTGGAGACTGTTACTGTGCTCATGAACAGTGGACTCTAGCGGCCTGCTGTCTGTCTGTCTTCCTATCTGCCTGCTGCCTGTCTGTTTGCTGTCTGCCTGCTGTCTGTTATGGGAGAAATTTACTATAACATTTAAAGGACAAATATAATCATTATCTTACCTATATGCTCATAGAATCAAATACGTGTGGAGAAAAGGGACTCAGTAAGTAAAGTGTTCCTAAAAAAAGGAAATCAGGGAAAAGGGATTAAAGTGGATTTAGAGAAAGATTGAGCTTCATGGCTGCTCACTGTGGAAGACTGCATTTCAAATGAGGAAGTAGACTTTAACGTCTCAGAGAGGAAGCGATGTTTTCATCATCTGGCATCGCGTGTTTTCAGGGAAGGTGATGGTTTTGAAAACTTCAGACACGCATGCACACACACTGATGCATACACACACACACACACACACACACACACACACACACACACACACACACACACTATAAGCGACATAAGAATCACAAGAATCCTGCAATGGGGTTTAAAAATACAATGTATAGGAGCTATTTCCTTAGTGTGAAAGTTGAATATATTACTCTGACTTTGTTGTTCCCTTTCTAGACACTAGGGGCACTACACCTAATCAGACCAGGCAGACACCATAGAGAGGGACAGCTGTTAGTGTCAGGTGATGCACCTGGAAGGGCCTACGGTTGTTCACCAGAGCAAGAGAGAGACGACAGGATGAACCACTCTGTGTGTGGTTTGCTTTTGACTGATCTACCAGAACGTGAGTCCTGCCTGGACATTGGACTTCATATCGCCTGAGAACAGCCCTGTTTAACCAGTGCATCAGGGACCGTTTTAAGTTTGATTCATTTTGAAGAAACATAAAAGTATAAAATAGCCACTACACTCTGAATGTGCACCAGTTGACAGTTTTACTGCTGTGTCGTTGTGGAGTGTGTGTGGTTGATGAGTGAAGCAGCCTCACCTGGCCCGAGTCACACTGATTAGACTCTGGGGCGGGGTGAGGCTGCACACCTGTGGTGCATTGACCAATCAAGGCTCACAGGTTAAACCAGCCGTCACCACACACACACACACACACACACACACACACACACACACACACACACACACACACACACACACACACACACACACACACACACACACACACACACACACACACACACACACACACACACACACACGGAGAGAGTGCTGACATGTCAGTATTCACCTCCTGCTCTGCATGCAACATACTTTCAAACTCTGCAATAAACTGGTTTTCATCAACTACCAGTGTCCTGGTGTGGGAGGAGCCCAGTAAAGCCACCGGGGTGGCATGTGGCAGGGTCACCTGCTACCGTCGGATTTTGTGCAGAACTAGTATTTTGAGACAAAAGATAACATATTATTGCTATGTAATTTTATGCTGCATAACTAAATTGCTCTATGTTATTGCTGCAAGATCAAAAAGATACAAGCACTGCATGTTATATAGGCCCTACAATAAGATACAGGCACTGCATGTTATATAGGCCCTACAATAAGATACACTGCATGTTATATAGGCCCTACAATAAGATACAGGCACTGCATGTTACATAGGCCCTACAATAAGATACACTGCATGTTATATAGGCCCTACAATAAGATACACTGCATGTTACATAGGCCCTACAATAAGATACACTGCATGTTATATAGGCCCTACAATAAGATACAGGCACTGCATGTTATATAGGCCCTACAGTAATATACAGGCACTGCATGTTACACAGGCCCTACAATAAGATACACTGCATGTTATATAGGCCCTACATTAAGATACACTGCATGTTATATAGGCCCTACAATAACATACACTGCATGTTATATAGGCCCTACAATAAGATACACTGCATGTTATATAGGCCCTACAATAAGATACAGGCACTGCATGTTATATAGGCCCTACAATAACATACACTGCATGTTATATAGGCCCTACAATAAGATACACTGCATGTTATATAGGCCCTACAATAAGATACACTGCATGTTATATAAGCCCTACAATAAGATACACTGCATGTTATATAGGCCCAACAATAAGATACAGGCACTGCATGTCATACAGGCCACACCCTCGTTGGTGATTAGACTATCATGTTCTACCATTAGGATGAGAAAAACAGTCAAGGGGCCTTCAGCGAATCAAAACCCTTAAACCAACAGAGGAGGAAATAAAGCCAATCACTACAAGTAACGTGGGGGGATGTGAAAGAGTTGGCAGCGCTGATCACAGGTCGTCTACGCTACGCACAAATGTTTACCTTTTGACCATGGCTCAGAAAAGCACAATATATTAAACATTTAACTAACGATGTATTTCTCTATAGTAAAATGTAATTGATAAGCGTTACACTGAACCGTTCCCCAAGATTAAATCATTTAATATACCAATAACCTAAAGACAATATAAACAATAGTAAACTGTAGGCTTACCATATCTATTCCGTGATTAAAATGTGTTCCACCCCATACAGTATAAAGTTATTAAAGTATAAATGCAAGGGAAGAAAAGGAGGTTAAAGTGTTCCTAAATCAAGTAAATCAGGTAAAAGATTAAAAGTGGATCTAGAGAAAGAGTTAAGGGCTCCTCACTGAGAAAGACAGAAGTTTAAATGAGGAAGCAGACTTGAACAATGAGGAACATACAGTATTATGACACACTGGGAAGTCCAGACAGCCAATCACAGCCTCGGCTAACTCACAGGAACCGCCCCCTCTCTGTGACAAACAATCGGGGGCTGCCCCATTTGAGCCTGTCGTCAATGGTCACGTGTCAGGGAAAGCCAAGCCTTCAGACATGCGCTCAGACACAGACGCGCGCAGACACACACACACACACACACACACACACACACACACACACACACACACACACACACACACACACCCGGAGCGCTGCTTCCTCTACTTCCTACTCTGAATCCGTCTGCTGCTCTCATAGCTCTGCTGCTCGTGTGTGCACTGTGCGCGTGCACGCCGGGGCGAGTTCCTGCAGCGAGCGTAACGGCAATAAACAGATCTGTTCTCTCTTCTTCTTCTTTTGTTGAATATTGGATCGGGGCTGGAGCTTTATTCTTTATTATTCGTTGGTTCCTATAACTATATAAGCCTATTTATAAAGGGTAATGAAGGTTTAATAGAAGAGTTCTCAACAGCTTTATTATTTATTATTCGTTGTTTCCTATAACTATATAAGCCTAATTATAAAGGGTAATGAAGGTTTAATTTAAGAGTTCTCACGGCTTTATTCTTTATTATTCGTTGGTTCCATACGCCTAATTATAAAGGGTAATGAAGGTTTAATAGAAGAGTTCTCAAAACAGACATACTCTATATATTCTGTATTTTTTATATAGTGTCAGGGGACTTATTTCAAAATGCTACATTTATTTATTTAATACCACATTTATTTATTTCAGGGAACTTTTATTTCATTATGCTACATTTATTTATTTAATGCCACAATTATTTATTTCAAGGGACTTTTTTTTCATAATGCCACCTTTTTTAATGTAATGCCACTTTTTTATTTAAATGCCACATTTATTCATTTAATGCAAGATTTATTTATTCAATGCCAAATGTATTTCATAGTGCCACATGTATTTATTTCAGGGGACTTTATTTTATAATGCCACATTTATTCATTTGCTGCCACATTTATTTAGTAAATGCCACATTTATTTATTTAATGCTACATTTATTTAATAATGCCAAATGTATTTATTTCAGGGGACTCTTATTTCCTAATGCCCCATTTATTCATTTGATGCCACAAAAAAGGTAGCATTTAATAAAAACGTGGCTTTGTGAAATTAAAGTCCCCTGAAATAAATAAATGTGGCATTAAATAAATAAATGTACCATTATGAAATAAAAGTCCCCTGAAATTAATAAATGAGGCATTAAATAAATCAATTTAGCATTTTGAAATAAGTCCTCTGACACTATATACAAAATACAGAATATGTAGTATGTCTGTTTTAAAAATGCAGCTGTACTATTGAGAACTCTTCTATTAAACCTTCATTGCCCATTATAATTATGCTTTTATAGGTATAGGACCCACCGAATGATAAAGCTGCTGAGAACTCTTCTATTAAACCTTCATTAACCTTTATAATCAGACTTATATAGTGAAAGGAACCAACGAATAATAAAGAATAAATCTCCAGCCCCGATCCAATATTCAACAAAAGAAGAAGAGAGAACAGATCTGTCGCTACGCTCGCTGCAGGAACGCGCCCTGGCGTGCACGCGCACAGTGCACACACGAGCAGCAGAGCTATGAGAGCAGCAGACAGCGGATTCAGTCAGAGTAGGAAGTAGAGGAAGCAGCGCTCCAGGTTTGGTGTGTGTGTGTGTGTGTGTGTGTTGGGGGGGGGGGGGGGGGGGGGGGGGGGGGGGGTGCGTGTGTGGGTGTGTGTTGCATCAATGATTATGATTATTAAGCTGCATTCGTGACACACGTATTAGAACAACAATAAATTGCAACCATCAACACAGCAGTCCTTTACAAATAGGCTTCATAACTGTAGGCCTGTAATAGTGCTGACTAAATATATGACTGTTTCCAGGCCTACAGTTTGTTAAATGCCAACACTGCTGTAGTATGCAGTCATGTCTGATTCATTCAACTCTAGCTAGTAACGTCGAGAATGAAGCTATAGGCCTACATGAATCATTTAAACGTATTGCGAAAATTAAACCAATTGATTTGACATAAGGTCCGTTTTGAAACACTAGAAAAATGTGCACCGTAGCACCATCTGCTGGTTAGATGACGTCAGTGCAACTGTCTGACCTGAAAAACGTGAACCCTACGTCATCACCATTGATTAATGTGTTGAGACGATCGCGGCAGTTTTAAATCACCTTGAAGGTCATTTCATGTCCCTCTCATACCAGTGATACTCTCAAATATAGAGTAGGCCTACACTACATAACACAATATTGGGACAGGCTCCACAATGTTCAAAACAATATCACATGAATCGTCACACAAATCCAAAACGGGCAAATTTGTTCATGAATTCAAAGTTGGTGTTGATATTATTATTATAATATTATCATCCAACAAATATTGATAAAGAAAACATGCTCTTTGATTAGAAAAAATGCTGTTTAAAAATGACTTTATTGAGTGGGTGTGGCAGTAATTTGGGTAAGCAGTTTGATTGACAGCTACAGGAACCAACCGGGTCTAACCTTTGGGCCTTCGTCATTCTATATTGTCCCTGGCAGTATTTAAAATACAATTAATTACAAACGCCGTTTGCCACAGGTATCAATCACTAATCACTGGTCTGCTACTTGTATGAAGGCCTACCAGGGCATGGGTAAAGTAGAGAAATCCTTATCATAATCCTTATTATTGTCCTTAATATCCGACGCCCAGAGGGAAGGAGGGAAAACTTTAACAATTTTAACATCTTTAAAATCCTATTTTTAAATCGGGGACTGTCCCTGGAAAACGGGGCCGTCTGGTCTTCAGTAGGCCGGTAGTATCGACCTCCTACTGGAGCTGACCGCACTGAGTTCACACTTGACAGGCGCTAGGACCCTGGGGACCACGGCTTCCCCAGGGTCCTAGCACCTGTCAAGATGTCTGCCTGCACATTGGCTCTCTGACTCCCCTTATCACTTCCTGACCCGAGCACTCCTCCACCACCACCAGCACCACCACCACCAGCACCACCACGTATCATCTTAATGACGCTAGACTCTGGCTCTATGATGCTAGGCTATCCTCTGAACCCTGAGGTCAATAGACTAAATTTGTATTATGTGTAGAAGTTCACATATATCCACAGCAAGTTTCCAGTCCGATTCTTCCAAAAAGACAGCAGAGTCAATACTTCACGTTCAATGCTCTATTTGTGGGCTCACGCAGGATCCCCAAAACAACCACCAGAGTCCTTCTGTGGTCTCAATTATTAATTCTGTGTGTAAAATACTGAGTGCTCTCCCATTATTATTCTCCCATACTTCTCCCATTAAAGTTTTTTAGTCATCACACAACACAGTATCTTAAAGCACATGACAAGGGCGGGGCTCTCAGTTACCTCCAATCATTACCTGTTATCATGCAAAAGGGTGCAACCCACAGATATCTATTGGGTTACCAAATCAAGCCAATGACAAACCACCTCTAGGCTAATCATTTCGGGGGGGGGGGGGGGATGATGGGCCCCCGACCTGTTTGTCTGAGGGGGATCCGTTGTTGGGTTGTGAGACAAGGGAAGGGCCATTTGATGGTAATACCAACCGTAGAGCAATTGCTTTAAGAACTAAAGGGGGTTAGAGACAGACGTCTCTAACCTAACCTAACCGTCTCCTCTTTAGGGAGCAGGATGAGAACAGGATGAAGGTAAATATACACATGAACTCAAACTGGGGTTCAGAGAAAGGGATCTGGCAGGGAGGGGCATGAGGGCAGGGAACAGGTGTCATCAACTAACAGTGGGGGCCAGAGACAGGGCTCTGGCAGGGAGGGGGGACACAGCATGAGGCAAAACCAAATGTAACTGTTTAAAGACTAACACTTTCCTCAACAGCGTGGAAAGACAGCTGTTTTTCATATATGGGGTCGAAAGGTCAAAAGGACCCCGCGCCACGCACCTTCTGATATCTAAAAAAGTTAGAGGGGTAAGAGTTCACGAGATGGAGCATTATCCGAGGGTCTTTTAGTTACTTCCTGTATGGCTAGAGGCCCTAAATGTATTATCTTACTTGTCCTTGAGGCCCTCTTTCATATGAAAGAAACCCCAGGACTCTTTCTCACTACCAAGTGTCCTTGACCCCTAGGTCACCTACTAATTACATAACTTCCTGTAGGGCTGGATGTACAGCATATTAGCTACTATTTTCGTAAACCTTAATGCCCTGATTCATATAAAAGAGACCAGATGTCACTATCTTACTCCCAAGTCATTCTGTGCACACACCATTAACGGGGTTAATGGTGTGTTTGCATCACTTCCTGTAGGTCTAGGACCCTCATGTTGATAATTGTAGTAATCTTTTGAAAGTCTTTTTAGTCTTCCTTTTACTTTATTGACGCATTAACACTTTAAAGCGGATTAATTGGTCATGATTATCTTGTGCTTATTATCCATGTTTTTATAAAATTAACCTTTGGAATTGAGTTTTTGGCGGAAGCAAAGCAGACATAAACTCCCTGTTTTCCCACAAAAACATGTCGGCCTGGTCCGTCCCAAAGAAGAAATATGTCATCCGTGGGTCACTCGAAAATCTGTGTTTTTATTGAAAGAACATCATCAGTTACATAAAATAACATATCATGACTTTCATATAATATACATAACATAGCAGCCCAGATGACTAATGTTACACAACGCAAAACAATTCAAACATGCAAGCTGCGTGGTTTCAGGGTTAGCAGCATCTATATGAATCACCATGGCAACGATAGAAAACGTTGCATTAACTAACAAACTAAACATCCTCTATCTTCACTGACTGAAGATGACAACATTAAAATGAATATTCATCACTAGAAATGTTATCAAAGCACATTTTAATGTCGTAACTATCTTAAATGTTGCTTTTTCAACTGAGAATATAATGATTGTCATCCATTTAGTTTTGGCAGAACCTTGACATACGTGACGTATTGCTGTTTCTTCAAACAGTCGATAGAGGGCTAAAACGGTCATATGGGTCGTTTTCAAAGACCTCTACAAACAACTTATTCTGACGTTTAGGTTGGAGATCACGTTTCATCGTTGATATTGTCAAAAAGTTAGGTTGATGGTCATTGAACAGCTTATCCAAGAGAGCCATGAATCAGAACTTTGTATGTTACTCTGTTAACTAAAGCTAGCCTGCTAACATTTCTGATAACTACAGCGGGGCAAACTATGTCATCTATTTATATATTCAGATTATTGGTCTTCTGGTCAGTGATATTAGGATGACACTAGCAAACAAACATTAAATATGTTACATTTATATGCAAAATAAAGACAAACCAGCACATTCACATCAGGAAAAAGTGAATCGTCAATATCAATACATAAATATTACCCCCACTTCAATTCCATTAAAACAACCTACTCAATCAGAGTTTAAGATAAAACCCTACTGTGTGGATATAATTTGTAAATCAGCTAAGCCAGACAGAGATATAAAATCCAACAGATACTTGATTTAGTCTTTTGAAACCATCTTGAACTCACAATCTCCACATTTCAGATCAAAGGATTTATGCATGCACAACTGCTCATAAAGAAGTTCACTGATTATAAACTAAAGTATATGTATTCTATATGCTATTCAAGCACAAAATGTGGCCTGTCACAATGCCCATAATGATGGAATGCAGAACTAGCTAGCTACCTCAGACACACTCTGAGCTACAGCATTCAGAAACTTCACTGCTCAGATCTTCTTCAGAATCAGCAGCTATGCTCCCAGTGAGGCCAATTAGGTGCAGCGAATTTGATTCTCTCTTGTGGAAGTATAGAAGCGCAGCTTGTTCACTCCTTCTGTCGGACCTGCGGAAATAGAAATATAAGAAATGTAATGAAAGTGGCTGAAAAGACCTACAGCTCATTTAATTTATTCATACTCCTAGGTTGAGGGTAGTACATATGAGGACTTTTATTTTCCCTAACAGGAAGCTCAAACCTCTTACTGTTTCAAGCTGGTGCATGTCTTTACAGAAGGTTAAGCATATTTGGCTTTATAAGGACCTGGTAATGGCTCTATAGGCTGGACACCAACCTGTAAAGCAGATGAAGTTAAGATGTTCTTCACAAGAGCGTGGCCTCCATGTGGAAGGTTCCACGCTGGACACGCCCCCACAGGGGCTGGAATGTTGTGAACCTTCGTCCCATTGGCTGAAGTCCATTGGGTCACCGGACATCCAAAACCAGGAGCTTCCTAAAAGAGACCTACCAACATTGAAAGAGATTAAAGAGTTACCTGAGTGGAAGGAAGAATAATGTGGCCAAATATTTAGCTTTTGTTATTTTCATGGTATTTCTGATAAGACAAAATGATGAACGGACAAATGATCATAAAGTCAGACTTGACTGCCTGATAGACACCAAGGTCTGGCCAGTACCTGCGCAGGCCCACCCAGAGGTGGCTGGTTAGTGGGAAGGGGGCGCGAGCCACCAGCTCATCAATCATCTCATGCTCTTCTGGGTCCCTGAGGCTCAGCAGGTCCCAGTGAAAGTCTCTGCAGTAGAGCAGGGCGTCTGACCAGCACAGCCGCCTCCCCACCAGAGTGATGTTCCTCCCCATCTCCTGAATGCTGACAGAGGGGGGAGGAGGCCCTAACTCTGGGGAACCAAAAGACAGTGTGGGGGTGAGAGATTTCTACTCTCAGCCCTGTAAGTATCCCTTTATGTATCTTTGAACAGACACCCAATCCCTACCCACTATTAAGATATTTAGCAGACACTTTTACATTTACAAAAGTGTCATTAGCGACACTAAATCACCAATCAGTGTGGGATGTTTTTTCTACTTACACAACACCCTCAGATACTTCACTCTGAAATATCCCAATACAGTCATGTAGATCAGTGGTGCAAACCTTTGACTTTAGGTGGACATCTAAATTGTCATCAAGACCTTACGTGGACCACCTCAGATGTAAACAGTAGAAATTAGATACATACAAATGCAGTGGCTGACCCAAGAGTGCCAGCAAACCCTTTATACACTGTATTACAATACTGACGGTGCATACATTGTTACAATAGGTAACCCTGAGTGGGAATCAAACCCCTAACCCTGGCAGTGTTAATGCCATGGTCTACCTGTTGAGCTATAAGGACCAGCAGCATTTGACTTTTGACCAATGATGGTTGACCTACAGTGGTACTGGTACACCCATCCCCCTTTGATGATCATGTAATGATGGACTGGGTTCCTACCTCCGTACACTTTCACCTCACACAACATCAAATAGCCTCCTTGATCAGAGGACTTGTAGAAGTTGATAAACCTTCCTTCCATTCCCCAACACTTGACACTCTGAGTCAAGCAGCCTGGGTCATCGTTGATGATGGCACACCTGAGGAAAAGAGACAGAGAGAGAAGATACAGTAGTCTGGTGAAGGTATCAGAGACCAGATTCCAGTAGCTGGTGTGTGTCCAGGTGTACTTGAGCAGAGCACTAGTTGTGTTCCCTTATTTTCTGGGAGTATAATATTCTATGCTATTTAGTAATTTACACCTTATCCAAAGACACCTAAAAGCAGGTCGAGGTCAATAGGGATCAAACCCAGAACGTTTTGCTGGGAGTCTAACAGTATTGAGTGGAAGTAGGGTAGGTGACACCAGTGATTCACCTTGGATTGTCGTTGCCGTTGTTCACCAGTGAATTCCCGATGAGTATTTCCACGCCACTGAGCCTCTCCCTAGCAACTTTCCTATTAGTGACCTGGATCTCTGACACCCTGTACACACCAGTCAGCTCCAGCCTCCACCATGGTTTGGCCTGTAACTGGGTATGGCTGTAGCTGTAGTGATTTAACTCAGGGTCAGTGTTCCCATCGATGGCGCGTTCAGCCTCCCCGTCAGGGTAGGTTGAGGACTGAATAGCCGTGCCGCTCAACGCCAGGTTAATGCGGGATGCAGCTTAATGGAGAAAGGAACCACAGAATAGTTTGTCAAGTTGCATTCTAGAGTTCAAAATACATTGAAATACTTGAATACTTGAATACCTGAAAATCCAGGTGACTTCCACAGAAGGACCACAACACCTGGTGATGAGAAAATACTATTTACTTAATAAAATAACATTTCAGTTATTGTCAGCTAATATGTACAAGCATAAATTCTGCAACTATTGTATCAGTGAAATATTCAAACTATTCGTGGTAGGAATCGTACACATGCCCACGATCACAGTAACATACAATAACATAAAATCGGCCATAACATTTTTGACCATGTTATGACAGGTACATATAAATACTGTAGTGCTGTGTGGAATACCTACCAATGAAACTGCAGATGAGACGACTGGACCCCATGGTTCTGGAGAAACAACATGCTCAGACAATAGATAATACTAGCTACTAGGTATACATTCCTTCATATTAACATTCTATTGAAAGTGGAAACAAATAGATCATTTGAGATGGAGCTATAAGTAATTTCTATATTACATTAATCTTAGGAGTCCAAAAATGAGGAGTCTACCATTACAGAGCAATACAATATAATCCTAAAATAGTTTTGTCTCTCTGACTTGAATATGGTACTCACCGGCAGAGTCTGTAGGTCCTTCTGCTACGAATGAAGCGCCTGAATCTAGGATCAGCACAAGATAAACTTGGATTTGACTTAAGTAATCCAAAGGCTCTTCTTTGCAAACATTAGGGTTCTTACAGCGCATTGACGAGTCTCACAGAAAGTGTGAGAAACAAAGTGTGAGGCAGTGCCATACCTATTTGTCTATTCAAATAATGTTTGCAAATATCCACTGTCCTTCACATGCCCCTGGTCAAGCCGGTGCAAAGTGATCTGTAGAGACTGACGTCTGGGCAAGGTACGTAGCAGTAGGACCATAATCATTTTAAAGTAAGATACACATCTGGTACCTGAACATGTAAACCAAAACTGACGTTTGAAAAATAAATGTTTTACATAGAATTACACATAATTGGACAATTTAAATTCCAAATTCTAAAATGGTACTTATTAACAATTTCTAATGAATACATGGAGGAAGAAATACCACCATGTATTTCTCTCCCATTTAATATCTTTGCATATCAAATTGCAGAGGAAGGTAGAGAGGCAGACAGAGAAAGACAAGGCCCTAGCTAGTAATTAAAACAACTCATTGACATCTCAACCAATCAAAGGGAAGTCTGTTTATTACATTATCAGCATGCTAATAGCGCCAGCAGTGGCAAACCACCACCCTACACAAAGTGTTTTAGTGGTACCATTAAAGGGATACGACCTGATGATACCATGTGTATAAGTACAAGCATTTCTAGGACTCTAGGTTTTTCAAAGACTTTCAAAGTGAGCTACTCACACTTTGGCTTTCTAAATTACGTTTGAGAAACTGATTATTTTAGATGGTTAAAATTAACCATCATCATTAAATTATCTTAATACGACGAGACCTATGTTATATATTTTGTACATCTGTAAGAATATTCTATTCTATAATAAACTACATTCTATTAAAAGTGAGAACAAATAGATTATTTGAGATGGAGCTATAAGTAATACACAAATTACATTCATCTTAGGTGTCCATAAATGAGGAGTCTACCATTACAGTGCAATACAATAAAATCTTAAAATAGTTTGTCTCTCTGACTTGAAGATGGTACTCACCGGCAGAGTCTGTATGTCCGTCTGCTACGAATGAAGCGTCTGCATCTAGGATCAGCACCATATACACTTGGATTTGCATGCATTAATCCAAAGGCTCTTGTACGCAAATACTAATCCTCAAGCCCTCACTGTGAGAGTGATTATGGGGTTATCTTCAGGAAAGGAAAGGTGAGAGATATGATGTGAGTTTAACAAAAACATGGCTCTCTTTATTACACCAAACTTGTTTTAGTTTGTGATACAGGGGATTTGAATTACAGAGAAGGACCTGGTAATGCAGTCATACAGCAAAGCTGTATGAGTGTTTCGTTAATTTAATGTAGAAATGTTACATATTATACCTTTAACCATAGCCTTATACCTATACTTAACCATCTAACCAGCTAAAATAAGCAATTTATCAAATGTAATTTAGAAAGCCAAAGTGTGAGTAGCTCACTTTGATAGTCTTTAAGTCAAAAACACACACACAAACCTAGGGTCCTAGAAATGCTTGTACTTATACACATGGTATCGTCAGGGCGTATCCCTTTAATGGTACCACTAAAACACATTGTCTAGGGTCATGGTTTGCCACTGCTGGCACCATTATCATGCTTCAAATGTAATAAACAGACTTCCCTTTGATTGGTTGAGATGTCAATGAGTTGTTTTAATTACTAGCTAGGGCTTTGTCTTTCTCTGTCTGCCAGCATATTAAATGAGAAAGAAATACATGGCTGTTTTTCTTCCTCCATGTATTCATTATAAATTGGTAATAAGTATACTTTTACAAATTAGAATAAGAATCGTCCAATTATATGTAGTTCTAAGTTAAACCTTTATTTTTCAAACTTCAGTTTTGGTTAACATGTTCAGGCTGAATACACTTGTCCTCCTGAGTAAAAGAGATATCAGATGTGTATCTTACTTAAACATGATTATGGCCCCACTGCTACGTACCTTGCCCTGACGTCTGTCTCTACAGATCACTTTGCATCGGCTCACACTGGCTCTTCACCCATTTAACAGGGAAATCTGAAGGGCGTTGAATATTTGCAAACCTTATTTGTATAGGCCTACACTGACTACTGATGTAAATTAATTTCATCTATGCCTTATTTAGACCACATGGTATCCAAGCTAACATAAATACCTCGTTGGAACACATATGTGTAGTGCTAACACTATTCATAATTACCTCTTCTTCTACACATAGAATGGTCAACACAACACCATATACAGTTTTATGGGTTTGAGATAAGTCAGACCCTGTAGGCGTGGCTTATTTACTATTCCGCCCATACCAATATAGACTGCATTTTTACCTGGATTCGGCAGATGCTTCATGAACCACCTGTGTTTACCTTGTAGCTCTGAATAAAGCAAGTGTTTAACATTTACCGCTCTCCGAGTCATACGTAGCCCAAAACCACGATGCCACAGAGGATTAACATAATATTTCATCACTACCGGACCGTGACATTGCTAGTTTGACTGACCCCAGCGGACACCATCGCAAGCCACACTTGACTTGTGAGACACGTCAACGCGTTGCACGAAGCATCATGGGAAATCTCCGTGTGTGTTATATTGTTGTTTGATGAAGGGAAAACGGACACACAAGTGTCCCTGCTCCCTTTTCTTGCTGTACCTTTATAATTGAGTTTCACATGGACAAAGCAAACCCCTTGCTACGTCTGACCCCTCGCCATTTAACCAATAAAGTAGGGCCTTCAGCCCGCACCTTGGCTTCAGGACAGGCACAAACCTGGACAGAGCGAACCCCTTCTTAATTTAGTTTTTTATCACCCCCCCATCGGTGCCCTTCAGCCCGCTCTGCGTCGACATCCTGGGCTCCTCCCAACGGCGCCGCCTCGGGAGACAAAAGCCTACTGTGAGCGCAGCTTGGCTTCAGGGCAGGCACAAACCACAGGGAGAAGAGGGAGGGGGCACCATCATTTATTTGATTATTTCTAGCAACAGTATATATGCATATGTATATGTTGCAAACTTGGACAAAAAGGGACTTCCAAGCGTGCATATGGGTAAAATGGTTATTTGATTGAATTTCTAGAAATACAGAAACACAAGCACGTCAGTGTGTTGGTGCTACATGCAGGCTATCTGGCGCTCTCCTGCGTCCTACCCAAAGGACCCCTAAGCTGCCCCGAAGTGCCTGTGGGAGCTTTACTGACTGTAAACCATAAATTAACCTACTAAAATAGATCAGTCTTTCTTGCAAATGCATATATATCAGATTACAAATGTACAAAATAATAAACCAAACAATAAAAGACTACATGACAATATAGTACGAGAATGGGGGGTGTCGAGTGTCCATTAATATGCAGTTAATATACCCAACATTCCGTGGGGCCCACATATATGTGTATCTTGTATTTCCTACAATGGTTACCTTTTGGAGTTGTGCTTAACCTTAAATTTTATTATTAATATAACGATTATCATGAGGCTGTTTGGGTGCCCCTCCTGCACTCCAATAAAAAGAAATTCAAGGCATTAATTAAGTTATTATTATTATTACCCTTTCCTGTGGTCTTGTTGACAAACACACAGCGTCTCTAGGAGACAGCCGAGTGGAGGTGTTGCTATGACAACTCTGACGGCTCGACCTGCACACACACAGGGCGTGGCAGGTAGAAGCACACACACGCTTCCCACTTCATTTGGTCAGGGATCAGGTATTCAAACAGTGTTCTCAGAGAGAGCAGAGGCTTTGAACCTGATTTGGCTACTAGTGAATTTCCATCAGCAGTCCGTTTGCATAAATTCAAATGTGTTGGATGAAGGGAGAAGGACAGACAGCAGAGTGATGTGTGTCTGCCTGACCCTGTACTGTATAAAGTTACATTGAGGGTTGAGTATAGGCTTGATTAGTTGATTGAGTTGTTTTCTTTGGTAACTTAGTTTGGATAAGACTGTGTGTGGTTGATGGGTGAAGCAGCCTCACCTGGCCCGAGTCACACTGATTACACTCTGGGGCGGGGTGAGGCTGCACACCTGTGGTGCATTGACCAATCAAGGCTCACAGGTTAAACCAGCCGTCACCATGCACACACGCACACACACACACACACACACACACACACACACACACACACACACACACACACACACACACACACACACACACACACACACACACACACACACACACACACACACACACACACACACACACACACACACACTCACTCTCTCTCTCAGGGAGAGAGAGCGCTGACATGTCAGTATTCACCTCCTGCTCTGCATCCAACACACTTTCAAACTGCAATAAACTGGTTTTCATCAACTACCAGTGTCCTGGTGTGGGAGGAGCCCAGTAAAGCCACCTGGGTGGTGTGTGACAGGGTCACATGCTACCGTCTGATTTTGTGCAGAAGGTTTTTTCAATTAAAGACTTGTATATTGTTATGTTCCCATGAATCTGATGTCAATATTGACTGTTGATTATTGATCAGCCGTTGTTTCATAAGCTACTCCTTGACTCCTATTCAGGTAGACTTTAGTCTTCTTGTAGGATCGTTTTGACCTCCTTGTCATGTCTCCTTTGTCAAGACAAAATGTGAATAACCTGGTCTGTAAAGTAAACGGGGAGCTGAGGTTTTTATTAATAAATAAATAAAAATATATTATATATAAAACATATATAACATGATTTAGTATGAATATAATAACGACTCATTTAAATCAGTTGAGAAATATAAACCTTCTAGTGCTGTTTACCTCCTGTTCTCTTGTATTTGCTTACAGGCCAGTCTTGACCTCTCCAACATGGCGGCGACGTTGACACAGCGCAGCAACGGGTCAAACCAGCCAAGTGTCTTAGTAAATATGTCTCTGCTCTCCTCTCTCTCTCTACGTGGCCCCGCCCCACACTCTGTGGGGAAAACATTTCACTCAGCAACTTTTAACACGGATTAGCGTCTCGTTTGTAGCAACACTCTGGATGTGTACTGCACGTTCATATGTGTGCACGTTGTGTGCACGTTCATATGTGTGCACGTTGTGTGCGTGCACGTGTCCACAGAAACCAATGTAATCAATACGATGGATTGATAGTAAGTGTGCTTTTAAAGTCCAACTGGTGTTTTATGGACATTATATTTGTCTTGAAACTACAAATGGTTTAACAAGCACTACACAAAATGTGTTAAAAGACAAGAGGTTTCCAGATCCATATATTTATTAAGAGATATAGGCCTACAGAAGCCCACTTTAAATAAATACATCCGTAGTGTTTTCTATCATAAACGGACACAGTGTGCTCTGTATTGAGTGAAGGCTGTCTCTAGGAGACTGGGAGGGGAGGGGTTGCTATGACAACGAAGACCTCTGACGGCTCAGACTGCACACACACAGGGCGTGGCAGGTAGAAGTACACACACGCTTCCCACTTCATTTGGTCAGGGATCAGGTATTCAAACAGTGTTCTCAGAGAGAGGAGAGGCTTTGAACCTGATTTACTAACTAGGGAATTTCCATCAGCTGACCATTTGCATCCTTTCAAATGTGTTTTTCAGAGTCAGTTCAACTGTAAGGAGGAACAGGAGGAGGAGGAGCAAGAGGAGGAGGAGGAGGAGGAGGAGGATGGGGAGGAGGAGGAGGAGGAGGAGGAGGAAGCAGGAAAAGGAGAAGCAGGAGGAGGAGGATGAGGAGGATATGGAGCAGGGGGAAGGGGAAGAAGGAGGAGGAAGGATGAGAAGAAGGAGGAGGAGCAGGATGAGGAGCAAGAGGAGGAGGAGGAACAGGACAAGGAGGATCTAGAGGAGGAGGAGGAGCAGGACGGGGAGGAGAAGTAGGAGGAAGCAGGAAGAGGAGAAGCAGGAGGAGGATATGGAGCAGAAGAAAGGGGAAGGAAGAGGAGCAGGAGGAGGAGGAGCAGGAGGATGAACAGGACAAGGAGGAGGATGAGAAATAGGAGGAGAAGGAGGAGGAGGATTACGAGGAGGAAGGGGAAGGCCTGTAAAGTAAACAGGGAGCTGTGGTTTTTCTGGGTAGAAAACAAATTAACGTTTACATTTGCAAACCACCGTTTTTTTATTCAAGGCATAAATTATTAATTATTATTATTACCCCCTCCTGTGGTCTTGTTGACAAACACACAGCGTGTCTAGGAGACAGCCGAGTGGACGTGTTGCTATGACAACTCAGACCTCTGATGGCTCGACCTGCACACACACAGGGCGTGGCAGGTAGAAGCACACACACGCTTCCCACTTCATTTGGTCAGGGATCAGGTATTCAAACAGTGTTCTCAGAGAGAGGAGAGGCTTTGAACCTGATTTGGCTGCTAGTGAATTTCCATCAGCAGTCCGTGTGCATCAATTCAAATGTGTTGGATGAAGGGAGAAGGACAGACAGCAGAGTGATGTGTGTCTGCCTGACCCTGTACTGTATAAAGTTACATGGAGGGTTGAGTATAGGCTTGATTAGTTGATTGAGTTGTTTTCTTTGGTAACTGAGTTTGGATAAGACTGTGTGTGGTTGATGGGTGAAGCAGCCTCACCTGGCCCGAGTCACACTGATTAGACTCTGGGGCGGGATGAGGCTGCACACCTGTGGTGCATTGACCAATCAAGGCTCACAGGTTAAACCAGCCGTCACGACACACACACACACACACACACACACACACACACACACACACACACACACACACACACACACACACACACACACACACACACACACACACACACACACACACACACACACACACACACACACTCAGGCAGAGAGAGAGTGCTGACATGTCAGTATTCACCTCCTGCTCTGCATGCAACACACTTTCAAACTCTGCAATAAACTGGTTTTCATTAACTACCAGTGTCCTGGTGTAGGAGGAGCCCAGTAAAGCCACCTGGGTGGTGTGTGGGCAGGGTCACCTGCTACCGTCTGATTTTGTGCAGAAGGTTTTTAAAATTGTATGTAAAATGTATATTATTGTTATGTTGTGTTCCCATGAATGTGATATTTATTATTGATCAACCATTGTTTCATAAGCTACTCCTTGACTCCTATTCATGTAGACTTCAGTCTTCATATGGGACTGTTTAGACCTCCTTGTCATGTTATTATTATTCATGTAGACTTCAGTCTTCATATGGGACTGTTTGGACCTCCTTGTCATGTTATCATCATTAACGTGTGCTCCCCCTGCACCTCCTGGCCTGCTACATCCCTGGGAGGAGAGAGACCTCCTGTGTGTTCCTCCAATATGGTTCCTTCACGCACACACACACACACGCACACGCACACGCACACGCACACACACACACACACATGCACACATACACACACACACACACACACACGCACACACACACACACATACGCACACACACGCACACACACACACATGCACACACACACACACACACATACACACACACATGCACAAACACACACACACACACACACACGCACACACAGTCTTTGTCTTTATTGAAATCAGTAAAGTGTACAAACATTATACCATGTTATTCAGTATTTAGAAGCATAAACTCAAATAAACAGACTATGAATTATTGTGTTATCAAAATGGATCCTTTAAACATTAATGCATGACTGCAGCTTTTGATGTTGTAGCATTAAAGGTTATGAAATGTATTGAGGAGAAAATAGACAGTGAACAGTACAGTATATGTAATGAAACCATTTATAATGGGTTATGTTTCTATAATAGACAGGGTTATTTTCTTCTTTCATTTCTCTTCAATGAGTCATCTTGTTCTGTTTTTTCTTCTTCCCCTTGTTACAATCTTTACAGGCAGGTATTACAGAAACACACACACACACACACACACACACACACACACACACCCACACGCACACACACATACATATGTTGTGTGTGTGTGTATTTCATCAATGTAGACATGATTATTAAGCTTCATACACAACGTACATACTAGGACATCAAAACGATTCTGATCATGATATAAAAAATTAAAATGCAACCATCAATACAGTAGTCCTACAAATAGGATTCATAACTGTATGCCTATAATAGTGATAACTAAATATATGAACATTGTTGTTTCCAGGACTACGTGAATTAGGCTTTAGGCCTACATGAATCATTTAAACGTCTTGAGAATATTAAACCAATTGATTTGATATAAGGTCCGTTTTGAAACACTTGAAAAAGGTGCACCGTAGCACCATCTGCTGGTTAGATGACATCAGTGCAACTGACTGACCTGAAAAACATGAACCCTACGTCATCACCATTGATTTATGTGTTGCGACGGTCCTGGCATTTTAAATCACCTTTAATGTCCTTCCATGTCCCTCTCATACGAGTGATACTCTCAAATATAGAGTAGGCCTACACTACATAACACAATATTGAGATTGACATCACAATGTTCAAAACAATATCACATGAGTAAAAGTATTCATCAGATAATAGCTTGAGGAAGAGATATAAAGTATCTAGTGAAAAGACTAATCAAGTACTGAGTTACTTCAAACCAAATGATTTATTGTTGTAATAAGCAGAGCAAGATGAACATAAATAGACACATATTACATTGTATATGCTTGTCAAATAGACATTAACAACATATAAAATAGCATGCGTCCCTTAAAATAAAACAACACACAATCAGACATTACATCGTTACAAAACAACATGAATGAAGACAAACATACAGCCACAAGTGAAAACCAGTGATTGATGAAAACCAGTTTATTGTAGAGTTTGAAAGTGTGTTGCATGCAGAGCAGGAGGTGAATACTGACATGTCAGCACTCTCTCTCCGTGTGTGTGTGTGTGTGTGTGTGTGTGTGTGTGTGTGTGTGTGTGTGTGTGTGTGTGTGTGTGTGTGTGTGTGTGTGTGTGTGTGTGTGTGTGTGTGTGTGTGTGTGTGTGTGTGGTGACGGCTGGTTTAACCTGTGAGCCTTGATTGGTCAATGCACCACAGGTGTGCAGCCTCACCCCGCCCCAGAGTCTAATCAGTGTGACTCGGGCCAGGTGAGGCTGCTTCACCCATCAACCACACACAGTCTTATCCAAACTCAGTTGACAAAGAAAACAACTCAATCAACTAATCAAGCCTATACTCAACCCTCCATGTAACTTTATACAGTACAGGGTCAGGCAGACACACATCACTCTGCTGTCTGTCCTTCTCCCTTCATCCAACACATTTGAATTGATGCACACGGACTGCTGATGGAAATTCACTAGCAGCCAATCAGGTTCAAAGCCTCTCCTCTCTCTGAGAACACTGTTTGAATACCTGATCCCTGACCAAATGAAGTGGGAAGCGTGTGTGTGCTTCTACCAGCCACGCCCTGTGTGTGTGCAGGTCGAACCGTCAGAGGCCTGAGTTGTCATAGCAACACCTCCACTCGGCTGTCTCCTAGAGACGCTGTGTCTGTGTGTTTGTCAACAGACCACAGGAAGGGGTAATAATAATAATTAATTAATGCCTTGAATAAATAAATAAAATATTTGAACACAGGCGTATTTCCGAGCTGGCAATCGGAATCGCTTGCGAGGGCCCATTCTTTGGCCCTTGCGACGCCATTATTTTGCCCTTCCAACACATTGTCGGAGGGCCCGCTCTCTCTATGGGCCCCCCATCTCACGTGCCCCAGTGCAACCCCAGTTCCTGCACCGTCTATATTATGTCATTGTGAAGGGAATGAAGTGCAGGAGGGGCACCAAAACAGCCTCATGATAATCGTTATATGAATTAATTAAATGCAAGATTAAGCACAACTCCCAAAGGTACATATAACCATTAAAGGAAATACAAGATACACATATATGTGGGGCCCACAGTAATGTTGGGTATATTAATGGCACATTAATGGACATTCGACTCTCCCCATTCTCGTACTATATTGTCATCTAGTCTTTTCTTGTTTGGTTTATTATTTTCTAAATTTTTAATCTGATATATATGCATTTGCAAGAAAGACTGATCTATTTTAGTAGGGTAATTTATGGTTTACAGTCAGTAAAGCTCCCACAGGCACTTTGGGGCAGCTTAGGGGTCCTTTGGGTAAGACGCAGGAGAGCGCCAGATAGCCTGCATGTAGCACCACTACTCTGACGTGCTTGTGTTTCTGTATTTCCAGAAAATAATTAAAATAACCATTTTACACATATGTGCGCTTGGAAGTCTCTTTGTGTCCAAGTTTGCAACATATACATAGTTTTCATACAAGTATACGTATACAAGTATATGCAAGTATACATACTTGCGTGTCCGTTTGTCCTTCATCACCCAACAATATAGCACATCGATTTCCCTTCATCACACAACAATATAACACACAGAGATTTCCCATGATCCTTCGTGCAGCGCGTTGACGTGCCTCACGAGGCCCATACAAATAATGCTTGCAAATATTCAACGCCCTTACAATTTCCCTGTAAAGTGCCTATAAATGGGTGCAGTTGCTAGAAATGTTTTCCATTTAATCAATGGTTGTTCTTCCTACCTAGAGCCAGTGTGAGCCGATGCAAAGTGATATGTAGAGACTGACGTCAGGGCAAGGTACGTAGCAGTGGGGCCATAATCATTTTTAAGTAAGATACACATCTGATATCTCTTTTACTCATGAGGACAAGTGTAATCAGCCTGAACATGTTAACCATAACTAAAGTTTGAAAAATAAATGTTTTACTTAGAACTACATATAATTGGACAATTCTAATTCTAAATTCTACAATTATACATATTACCAATTCATAATGAATACCTGGAGAAGGAAATAAAACCATGCATTTATTTTCCATTGAATATCTTTGCATATCAAATTGGAGAGGAAAGTACAGAGGCAGACAGATAAAAACATACCCATTGCTAGTAATTAAATAAACTCAATGACATCTCAACCAATCAAAGGGAAGACTACGACCCTTGACAATGTGTTTTAGTGGTACCATTAAAGGGATACACCCTGACGATACCATGTGTATAAATACACGCATTTCTAGATCCCTAGGTTTTTTTGTGTTTTTGCCTTTAAGACTATCAAAGTGAGCTACTCACACTTCTGCTTTCTAACTTACATTATTATAAATTGCTTATTTTAGCTGGTTAGATGGTTAAGTATAGGTATTATGTTAGACATGGTCAAATATGTACCATTTCTATATTAAATTATCGAAACACTCATCTAGCCTTGCTTACCCGTTTTCCCCTGTATCTCAAACTTAAAGGAGTTTGTTGTAATAAAGAGAGCCATGTTTTTGTTAAATTCACCTCATATCTCTCACCTTTCCTTTCCTGCCGATAACCCCATAGTCACTCTCACAGTGAGGGCTTGAGGATTTGCATACAAGAGTCTTTGGATTACTTAATGCAAATCCAAGTGTATATGGTGCTGGTCCTAGATGCAGACGCCTCATTCATAGCAGAAGGACATACAGACTCTGCCGGTGAGTACCATCTTAAAGTCAGAGAGAGAAAACTATTTTATTGTCTTACTCTGTAATGGTAGACTCCTCATTTTTGGGCTCCTAAGATTAATGTAATGTATCAATTACTTATAGCTCCATCTCAAAGGATCTATTTGTTTCCACTTGTTATAGAATGTTGTATGTGTTATGTACGTATGAATGTATACCTTGCCACAAACGTATAGTCTTACTTATGTGCTAAGTATCATAATAGTATAGTATTAAGTATTACTACTAGTATTACTACTAGTAGTATTACTACTACTGTAGTAGTGTATGTGCACTTACTGTTTACGAATGAACAGTACATTAGTATAAGTGCTTATGCACTTATACTTGCCACCTTGCCCCTTCAAAAGAAGGAATGTATACCTAGTAGCTAGTATTATCTATTGTCTGGGCATGTTGTTTCTCCAGAACCATGGGGTCCAGTCGTCTCATCTGCAGTTTCATTGGTAGGTATTCCACACAGCACTACAGTATTTATCATTACCCAGTTCATTATGTTGAATTAATAAAAATGTGCGTGCCATAACTTTTGAAAGTTGATTGTGCTATGTTATTGTTATTGTGGGAGTGTGTAAGATTCCTACTATGAATAGTTTGAACATTTCATTGATACAATAGTTGCAGAATATATGCTTGTAAATATAAGCTGATAATAGTTCAAATATTTATTTTATTAAGTAAATAGTATTTCCTCATCACCAGGTGTTGTGGTCCTCCTGTGGAAGTCACCTGGATTTTCAGGTATTTCTATGTGCTCCATTAAGGGGCCGATGAAAAGTTATCCAAACATGCAAGTATTAGTATAATGCATCTTGACAAACTATTCTGTGCTTTCTTTCTCCATCTAGCTGCATCCCGCATTAACCTGGCGTTGAGTGGCACGGCTGTTCAGTCTTCAACCGGTTTTGGCGGGCTGGCTGAACGCGCCATCGATGGGAACACCGACCCTCAGTGGGAGCACAACAGCTGCAGTCTTACCCAGTTACAGGCTAAACCATGGTGGAGGCTGGAGCTGCCTGGTGTGTACAGGGTGTCAGAGATCCAGGTCACTAATAGGAATGCCTGGAGGAAGTTGCTCAACAGCGTGGAAATACTCATCGGGAATTCACTGGCGAACAACGGCAACGACAATCCAAGGTGAGTCACTGGTGTCACCTCCCCTACTTCCACTCAATACTGTTCGACTCCCAGCCAGAACGTTCTGGGTTGAACCTCCTTTTAACTGTCTTTGAATAAAGGTGTACATTTTTAAATAGCATAGAATATTATACTCCCATAAAATAAGGGAACATTACCAGTGCTCTGCTCAAGTACACCTGGACACACACCAGCTACTGGAATCTGGTCTCTGATACCTTCACCAGACTACTGTATCTTCTCTCTCTGTCTCTTTTCCTCAGGTGTGCCATCATCAACGATAACCCAGGCTGCTTAACTCAGACTGTCAAGTGTTGGGGAATGGAAGGAAGGTTTATCAACTTCTACAGATCCTCTGCTCAAGCAGGCTTTGTGCAGTTTTGTGAGGTCAAAGTGTACGGAGGTAGGAACCCAGTCCATCATTACATGATCAATAAAGGGTGTACCAACTGTTGGTCAACGGTCAAATGCTGGTCTTGTGTAGCTAAACTGATAGAGCATGGCATTAACACTGCCAGGGTTAGGGGTTTGATTCCCACTCGGGGCTACCTATTATAACAATGTATGCACCAGCAATATTGTAAGACACTTTGGGTAAAAGCATCCACCAAAGCACAATCTACATACAGTGTTTTCAACCTGTGGTATGCGTACCACTGGTGGTACACGAGGGTACTGCAGGTGGTACACGTACCACTGGTGGTACACGAGGGTACTGCAGGTGGTACACAAACCACTGGTGGTACATGAGGGTACTGCAGGTGGTCTGCATACCACTGGTGGTACATGAGGGTACTGCAGGTGGTACACGTAACCACTGGTGGTACATGAGGGTACTTCAGGTGGTATGTGGATTTGTTTCTTGAAAGACAAATGTATAGTAATAGATAAAGAATATAGATAAATAAAAATAAATTATAAATATTCAGTAAATAATTTATTGTTGTTATTTTTATTTAAAGACCCGCTTTGTGCAGAAGCATTTTTTCCATTGTAAGGTTTTCCGTTGATGTGTTGTGTTGCTTTGTGTTTGCTGAATAAACACAAAGGGAGCATAAGAAGCGTTGCTGACTTCTTCTTCCCACTGTCTCCCACCGGCCATGGCCTTCTTGCAGTAATACTTGTGTATAAAGGGTTTGCTGGCACTCTTTGGTCAGCCACTGCATTTGTATTGATCTATTTTCTACTGTTAGCATCTGAGGTGGTCCGCGAAATGTCTTGATGACAATTCAGTGGTCCACCTAAAGTCAAAGGTTGGCACCACTGATATGCATGACTGTATTGTGATATTTCAGAGTGAAGCTATCAAAGTAAGATGTTTTCTGTATGGTGCAAGACACCTCATAGCCCTTCACATCAGTTGAGTTCAAGTGTGCTGAGATTAGACTGTGGTGGTTCCTTTTTTAAGAGAAAGAACTGCCAAGGTGTTGGTTTGCCCTTAAAAAGCATGTGTTTAAAAACATCCCACATTGATTTGCGATTAATTTCGTGCCGCTACTGGTGCTTTCTGAAACTGAAAGGTGGGTAGGGATTTCTTCAGTGGGAAACTGAAAAAACGTAAGAGTGGGATTAGGTGTGTTGCTCAGATACTTAGAGGTAGACTTTAGGGCTGTTTGAACGAATTTTGGTAGTTAAATATAAATATAACCGTAAATATACTATTACTAATCGAAATTACTAGTTGAATGTGTATTTTACCAGTTTAATGTGTATTTTACCAGTTAAATGTGTATTTATGTGTTAACGTAAGTGAATCTCATCCTGCTCGCCAGGGCCTACCCGCATGTAAAAACGAAATGCTTTTGTCACTTTAAACCTGATAAACAATACCGTTTTCACGCACATTACAAACTATTTACATCAGCCGCGATGCGAATATCGCGGCTGATGTAAATAGGTGAAAATACGGATGGAATACTGAATGATCAATACATTAAAAAAATAGCGATAACTATAGGTTTATGTTTGTAGTTTACTGCTATGGATGCAGTAAGAACATTTGAACGTAAATAGGCTGTTACCTCCACCATGTCCTACAACTTGTAAAGTTTTTTGGGTGACTAAGACAAAGATAACCGAATGTGGTAAAACTGACAGTCAAATATAATTTGAACATTAAAAATAATAAGGAATCAAATGTAATTTGCATGGGATTATAGAGGAAGATTGGCAGCTCTAGTATACTTACAGTTCTGAGTGTAGAACTCCCTCAACAACGCACTGTCAATTATTACCACAGAGCTCGCTGCACCCTCCATGAGCATTCAGGAGATGGGGAGGAACATCACTCTGGTGGGGACACGGCTGTGCTGGTCAGACGCCCTGCTGTACTGCAGAGACTTTCACTGGGATCTGCTGAGCCTCAGGGACCCAGAAGAGCATGAGATGATTGATGAGCTGGTGGCTCGCGCCCCCTTCCCACTAACCAGCCACCTCTGGGTGGGCCTGCGCAGGTACTGGCCAGACCTTGGTGTCTATCAGGCTATCAAGTCTGTCCTTATGATCATCTGTCCATCCATCACTTTGTCTTATCAAAAATACCATGAAAAATACCAAAAGCTAAATATTTGGCCACATTATTCTTCCTTCCACCCAGGTAACTCTTTCATCTCTTTCAATGTTGGTAGGTCACTTTTAGGAAGCTCCTGGTTTTGGATGTCCGGTGACACAATGGACTTCAGCCAATGGGACGAAGGTTTGCAACATTCCAGCCCCTGTGGGGGCGTGTCCAGTGTGGAACCTTCCACATGGAGGCCACGCTCTTGTGAAGAACATCTTAACTTCATCTGTTTTACAGGTTGGTGTCCAGCCTAAGAGCCATTACCACGTCCTTATGAAGCCAAATATGCTTAACCTTCTGTAAAGGCATGCACCAGCTTGAAACAGTTAGAGGTTTGAGCTTCCTGTTAGGGAAAATAAAAGTCCTCATATGTACTACGCTCAACCTAGGAGTATAAATAAATTAAATGAGCTGTAGGTCTTTACAGCCACTTTCATTACATTTCTTATATTTATATTTCCGCAGGTCCGACAGAAGGAGTGAACAAGTTGCGCTTCTATACTTCCACAAGAGAGAATCAAATTCGCTGCACCTAATTGGCCTCACTGGGGAACATAGCTGCTGATTCTGAAGAAGATCTGAGTAGTGAAGTTTCTGAATGCTGTAGCTCAGTGTGTCTGAGGTAGCTAGCTAGTTCTGCATTCCGTCATTATGGGCTTTGTGACACATTGTGTACTAGAATAGCATATAGGATGCATTTACTTTAGTATATAATCAATGAACTTATTTTTGAGCAGAGGTAGTTGTGTCATGCATCAATCTTTTGATTTGAAATGTGGATATTCTGAGTCCACGATACTATCAAAAGACTAGATAAAGTATCTGTTGGCTTTTATCTCTCTGTCTGGCTTAGTTGATTTGGAAATTATTTCCAAAGTAGGATTTTATTTTAAACTCTGATTTATTAGGTTGTATTAAGGTAATTGAAGTGGGGGTTATATTTATTCATTGATTAGGATGTTCAAAGTAGTTCAAACTCAGAGATACACCATTTGAGATTGTGTGAAGTTTAACACATGTTTTCCAGTTAATCTTTAGATCCACATATACATACAGTCTGTCTGTATATATATGTGTTTTAATAATGTCAAATCTCTTTTTCCAGATGTGAATGTGCTGGTTTGTCTTACTTTTGCATTTAAATGTAACATAGCTAATGTTTGCTTGCTAGTGTTATCTTAATATCACTGACCCGAAAAACAACAATATACATACCTGTATAAATAAATGACATAATTTGCCCTGCTGTAGTTAGCCCATCCAGACAGCCCTGTAACACATGGCCAGTCAAGGCAGCAGCCCAGGCCTCCGGTCTCCAGGATGGAGGGGGGGGGGGGGGGGTGGGTTGGTGGGTCACACTGGGCAGGTGTGGGGAGAATGGTTTTATTTTAATTTATTATTTTAGGTATGGTAAAGAGTCCGTTGTTTTAGTTTAACCCAGGTCAGAGTCAGGTTTATGTATTTTGTTTTATGGAGTGTGGGTTAGTGGTTGTTAGTGGGGGGAAAGTAGGCATCCCTTACATCCCTAACCCTCAATTTGGTGTTGGGGGTTTGTGGAGTGGGTGTGGTCGATGGCTGGTTGAAGCAGCCTCACCTGGGCCGAGTCAGACTGATTGGACTCTGGGGCTGGGTGAGGCTGCACACCTGTTGTACATTGAGTAATCAGTGTGCACAGGTTAAGCCAGTCATCACCACACACACTCAGGGAGATGTCCTACATGGCAGCATGGATCACTGTCTTCATGTCTCATTGTCTGCAAACTCTTCAATAAACCGGCTTTCAACATTACCACCCTGTGTCCTTGTGTCTGGAGAAGCCTAGAAAAGCCACCTAGGTGGCGTGTATTGCTATTATTTATCAGATGGATTTCTAAATACACCAGTTTTATGGTCTCCCCATCCAAGGAATATATTTGAACCTTTACTATATTTACCAAATCCCATTATGCTATGTTTTGTTAAAAATCAAACAAAAACAATGAATTCCTAGTTACAATGTATTCAATCAAAACAGAACGATAGTAGAAGACCCATGGTAATCTCATAAAGATAACAATACTGTTTCTCTTTTATGGAAGATAGTATAACAGCCGTATACCTGTGGAGAGAGAATAAAATGTGGTCATAATTTGAGCACGACTACGTGTCATTACAATAACAGTAAAAGTGATGTGTGTAGTGAAGTCACACTATGGGAACTATGGGATCTGAATATGTGTTTGGGTAGTAGGACCGTGTCAGTCATAGTAAGACTCATTTAGTCTCTTGACCTCAGGGTTCAGAGGATAGCCTAGCATCATAGAGCCAGAGTCTAGCGTCATGGAGATGATATGTGGTGGTGGTGCAGGTGGTGCTGGTGGTGGTGCTGGTGATGGTGGAGGAGTGCTCGGGTCAGGTAGTGATAAGGGGAGTCAGGGACCCAATGTGCAGGCAAACATCTTAACAGGATCTAGGACCCTGGGGAAGCCGTGGTCCCCAGGGTCCTAGCGCCTGTCAAGTGTGAACTCAGTGCGGTCAGCTCCAGTAGGAGGCCGATATTACCGGCCTACTGAAGACCAGACGGCCCCGTTTTCCAGGGACAGTCCCCATTTTAAAAAATGGCATTTTAAAGATATATGAATAGATTGAAAGGTTCTAGCTTGCTCATGAATATTAATTTCTAGGACAGTTGGTAATTAGTCTGGAGTCTATCTGATAGGCTGTGACGCGGCCTCGCTACCTATGGACTTAAGCGTAAGCAGACTGATCATAATCAATAGGCTATCAATACAATATAGAACGATTCCTTATCGGAGGAGGAGGATTGGGGCTGGAGATTTATTCTTTATTATTCGTTGGTTCCTATAACTATATAAGCCTAATTATAAAGGGTAATGAAGGTTTAATAGAAGAGTTCTCAACAGCTTTATTCTTTATTATTCGTTGGTTCCTATAACTATATAAGCCTAATTATAAAGGGTAATTAAGGTTTAATAGAAGCGTTCCCAACAGCCTTATTCTTTATTATTCGTTGCTTCCTATGACTATATAAGCCTAATTATAAAGGGTAATGAAGGTTTAATAAAAGAGTTCTCAGCAGATTTATTATTTGGTGGTTCCTATAACTATAAAATTATAATTATAATGGGCAATGAAGGTTTAATAGAAGAGTTCTCAATAGTACAGCTGGATTTTTAAAACAGACATACTACATATTCTGTATTTTGTATATAGTGTCAGAGGACTTATTTCAAAATGCTAAATTGATTTATTTAATGCCACATTTATTAATTTCAGGGGACTTTTATTTCATAATGCTACATTTATTTATTTAATGCCACATTTATTTATTTCAGGGGACTTTTATTTCACAAAGTCACGTTTTTATTAAATGCCACATTTTCTTGTTGCATTAAATGAATAAATGTGGCATAATGAAATAAATGTAGCATTTACTAAATAAATGTGGCATTTACTAAATAAATGTGGCATTTACTAAATAAATGTGGCATTAAATGAATAAATGTGGCATTATAAAATAAAAGCCCCCTGAAATAAATTCATGTGGCACTATGAAATAAATTTGGCATTGAATAAATAAATCTTGCATTAAATGAATAAATTTGGCATTTAAATTAAAAAGTGACATTAAATTAAAAAAGGTGGCATTATGAAATAAAATTCCCTTGAAATAAATAAATGTGGCATTAAATAAATAAATGTAGCATAATGAAATTAAAGTTCCCTGAAATACATCAATTTAATATTAAAGAAATAAATGTAGCATTTTGAAATAAGTCCCCTGACACTATATAAAAAATACAGAATATATAGAGTAGGTCTGTTAAAAAAAATGCAGCTGTACCGTTGAGAACACTTCTATTCAACCTTCATTACCCTTTATAATTAGGCGTATATAGTTATAGGAACCAGCGAATAATAAAGAATAAAGCTGTTGAGAACTCTTCTATTAAACCTTCATTACCCTTTATAATTAGGCTTATATAGTTATAGGAACCAAATAATTATAAAGAATAAAGCTCCAGCCCCGATCCAACATTGTTATGACACCCTCTGCCTCCACCTAGCTGCGCCGGCTGCCACTACACCATGTGCTTCTGTTTACATTCCTGTCACCAATTTACCACGTGCACTCCGCTCTCCACTCCTGTCATCAATCACCAATCAACACACCCTATTTCTTCCCCGTTCAACAAGCAGCCGGCGCCAGTTGCATTGACTTCTCACATTTGTAAACTAATGGAGCGTATGATAAATGAGAGGTTAGTACATTTCATTGAAAGTAGAGGCATGATGGCAGCTTATCAAAGTGGTTTTCGGAAAGGTAGGAACACTATGGATCCAGTGGTGTGTTTATAGGATGAAATAAGGAAAGCCCAAGTAAATAAAGAGACAGTGGTTGCAGTGTTTTTTGATGTTGAGAAAGCATATGATATGCTATGGACTGAGGGACTGCTAATAAAGTTACATAAGATCGGAGTTGGGGGGAATATGTTCAATTGGATAATGGATTTTTTGGATAAAAGGACCATTCGAGTGAAGATAGGTTCTGAGGTATCCAGCATATTTGTTGTTAAAAATGGGACACCTCAGGGGAGTGTAGTGAGTCCGACGCTTTTCTCCATTATGATAAATGATGTATTTGTGAATATTCCGATGGACATAGGTAGATCACTGTTTGCTGATGACGGAGCTATGTGGAAAAGAGGGAGAAATATTGATTATTTGATTAAGAAAATGCAGGATGCAGTTACGCGAGTTGCAGACTGGGGAGCTCAGTGGGGTTTTAAATTTTCAGTGGAAAAAACTAAAACTATGTTCTTTACAAGGAAGAAACTCCATGGTTGTAATCTGACATTATATGGAAATGACTTGGAGAGAGTTGATACTTTTCGTTTTTTAGGTGTGTATTTTGATATGAGACTGACGTGGAAAGAGCATGTTAGACAGGTGGTTAGTAAATGTAGAAAGGTGATCAATGTTATGAGATGTCTTGCAGGATTGGAGTGGGGGGCTGATTTTACGTCAATGAAGTATATTTATAAAGTCTTAATACGATCGAGGTTGGATTATGGTAGTATTGTATATGGATCTGCAGCTAAATCTGTTCTGTCTGATCTGGATGTTATTCAGGCCCGTGCTCTGAGGATTTGTTTGGGGTCGATGAAAACTGCCCCAGTTTGTGCTCTGCAAGTTGAGACAGGTGAAATGCCGTTGTGGCTCCGTCGGAAACAGCTTATGGCCAATTATTGGATACATTTAAAAGGTCATGATGAATGGCATCCTACAAAGAGGGTATTGGAGAATAGCTGGGAGAGGGGTAAAGAGCGAAAGGGAAGTTTTGGATGGATAGGCGAGGAAATAGCAGAGCAGATGAAAGTCTAAGGAATTGAGTTTTGCCCAGCTGTCCTGTGGCCTGTTGTGCCAGCCTGGATGCTGAATATTGCATGTGTAGATCTGGAGTTGCTGAATATCAAGTGCAGGAATAAGACCGTAGACATAGTTCAAGAATATTATGACTATAGAGATAGAAATTATGGTGGTTATGTACAGCTTTTTACTGATGGCTCGAAAGATTTACTGACAGGAGCAACGGGGGCTGCAGTGGTGATTCCCAGTTATCAGACTGGAGTCAGTAGGAGAACTTCAGACTATTTAAGTGTGTATGCAGTTGAAATGCTTGGACTTTTGTTAGCTGTACGATGGGTGGAAGAGGTGATGGTGCGCAATGTACTCATTTGTAGTGACTCAGTGTCAGCGCTGTCAACTCTCAAATCAGGATCAGCCAGTAGTCACCAAGAACTTGTGTATGAAATTTTGTTTATAAATTCAAGGCTTGTTGATCAGGGTGTGAATGTGGTGTTCATGTGGGTCCCTGCTCATGCAGGAATACCAGGTAATGAACGAGTGGATAAATTGGCAAAGGAGGCGGTTAAGAAGGGTAATGTAGAACTGAATACTAAGCTCTCAAAATCAGAAGGGAAAAGCATTGTGTGGGAAGAAATTTCCAAACAGTGGCAACAGTATTGGGATGGTGGAAATAAAGGGAGGAAATTGCATAGGATTCAGGCTAAAGTAGGCCATGGAGGGGTGAGCTACAGTGGATTTAAACGACAAGATCAAGTAATTATCAGCAAGCTGAGAATTGGACACAGTAGGTTAAATAGTACACTTTTTATATTGGGAAAACATCCGACTGGCTATTGTAGTTTGTGTGGGGAAATGGAGACAGTGGAGCATGTCTTGATGTCATGCAAGAAATATATTCGTGAAAGAGGGGTTATGTTTGCTGGACTACA
The DNA here is from genome assembly GCA_026745465.1 of Lota lota. Classification (NCBI taxonomy): domain Eukaryota; kingdom Metazoa; phylum Chordata; class Actinopteri; order Gadiformes; family Lotidae; genus Lota; species Lota lota. The sequence goes on along the minus strand of JACYXH010000059.1, from coordinate 224,621 downwards.
GAAATTAGGTTTAGTTGGACGCAGGATTACAGAAGTCCTTGAGAGTGGAGTTACCATTAACGGAAGGAAATATTTATTTGCGTTTTTAAAAGACACTGGCCTATTTAGTAAATTGTAGTTTAAAGGAGTGATATGAATAAATAGTGGGCAATTGTCTGTAGGAGGCAGTAATGCAACGACTTGGATGCCAACTGCCGTTAAAACTCAAAGAAGAAGAAGAAGAAGAACAGCCGGCGCCAGTTCGTTGTTAGCTCTCCCTGTGTTAGTTCCTCGTTCCAGCATTTATTGAATTCCTGTTCCAGTTCCCCGCTTGTTCCTAACCTTACCTCTCCTTGTGCACAGCTCTTTCCTGGATCCTCACCTGCCTATCCACCACGCCTTCCGGATTACCTACCTGTTGCTGAACCTTCGCCTGCCTGACTACCCGCCTGTCGCTTCCCTCTCTGACTGTCCGTTTGCCTGTCTGCCATCGAACCTCTGCCTGTCTGACGACGATCTGTCTAGCCCTTGCCTGTACCTGTGAGACGATGATAAATCCCGTTTTTCAACCCGCATCCTGTTGGTTTCCGTGTCCTGCGTTTGGGTCCTCAGTTACGTAACCTTAACAAACATTCAACATAAGAAGAAGAGAGAACAGATCTGTTTATTGCCGATACGCTCGCTGCAGGAACGCGCCCCGGCGTGCACGCGCACAGTGCACACACGAGCAGCAGAGCTATGAGAGCAGCAGACAGCGGATTCAGTCAGAGTAGGAAGTAGAGGAAGCAGCGCTCCTGTGTGTGTGTGTGTGTGTGTGTGTGTGTGTGTGTGTGTGTGTGTGTGTGTGTGTGTGTGTGTGTGTGTGTGTGTGTGTGTGTGTGTGTGTGTGTGTGTGTGTGTGTGTGTGTGTGTGTGTGTGTGTGTGTGTGTGTGTGTGTGTGTGTGTGTGTGTGTGTGTGTGTGTGTGTGTGTGTGTGTGTGTGTGTGTGTGTGTGTGGTAAAATTACATTCTATGGTCATATATTGAACATTCCTTCGCAACTATACAAATCCATTTTAAAAAGAGACTCAACTATATATTCTGTATTCTTTATATAGTCTGTATATATATTTTTATATATTGTTTCTTATTTAAACGTTTATATTTTTATATTTTTTGTTTCTTTGTTGTTATAGTTTGCAAACTTTGCACTCATGACACTGCCAATTCTGCTCTGTGTGTGTGTGTGTGTGTGTGTGTGTGTGTGTGTGTGTGTGTGTGTGTGTGTGTGTGTGTGTGTGTGTGTGTGTGTGTGTGTGTGTGTGTGTGTGTGTGTGTGTGTGTGTGTGTGTGTGTGTGTGTGTGTGTGTGTGTGTGTGTGTGTGTGTGTGTGTGTGTGTGTGTGTGTGTGTGTGTGTGTGTGCGCGCGTGTTAAATAAAGAATGCTAATTAGTTAAATAAGTCACTTCTCTTCCAAGGCGCGGGCATCAACCAGTAGAAACAGAGTGAAGCATTTGAGCCACTGCAGCAGTCAGAGTGGCCATGTTGCGTCAACACAATGTTAGACGCTGTGGAGACAATGTTGGTGGTTTCCTCTTGACAAGTTAACACCACAGACAGGTGTGTGTGTGTGTGTGTGTGTGTGTGTGTGTGTGTGTGTGTGTGTGTGTGTGTGTGTGTGTGTGTGTGTGTGTGTGTGTGTGTGTGTGTGTGTGTGTGTGTGTGTGTGTGTGTGTGTGTGTGTGTGTGTGTGTGTGTGTGTGTGTGTGTGTGGTACAGGAACCACGATGAGTTCTACGAAAGCAGAACCACTATTCTAGCTAGCTGGGGAAGACTTTTTTAACTAAATAGTTCCACAGAAACGTTATACGGTGAGTCCAAAGTGTAGTAAAAGGAATTTAGTTAGTTTTTAACTTTGGGTGGTGTCTCCAACTGACTATGTTTGGGTGGTGTATCTAACTGACTATGTTTGGGTGGTATTACTGACCACAGACATGTCCACTACCCTAGAATACAGCTTGACCACTCCTAGACATGACGCTATCTGGTTTATTCTGCCTCTATATGTCTATATGTATCTTTATACAATATAAAATATAAAGTGGCGTGTGTGTGTGTATGTTACAGGAACCATGATGAGTTCTACGAAGCCAAACCACTGTGCTAGCTGGCAGGGGAGGACAGGAAGTCTTATTCAGGAAACAGAAGTTAAGTGTTAAACTCAAACCAAGGTCAAACATCTTTGAGGCACTTCTCTCTTTCTGGAGACAAAGAACACTTTTTAAACTAAATAGTCTTACAGAAACATTATAAGATGAGTCCAAAGAACAGAAAAAGGAATGTGTTCATTCTTTAACTTTTTTACTAAAACAAATGTTTACTCATACTGGCCTCTGCTAACTCTTCCTGAACTGAAGTATGTTTGGGTGGTGTCTCCAACTGACTGTATGTTTAGGTGGGGTCACTGACCACTCCTAGACATGTCCACTACCTTCTAGTATACAGCTTGACCACTCCTAGACATGTCCACTACCTTCTAGTATACAGCTTGACCACTCCTAGACATGTCCACCACCTTCTAGAATACAGCTTGACCACTCCTAGACATGTCCACTACCTTCTATTATACAGCTTGACCACTCCTAGACATGTCCACTACCTTCTAGTATACAGCTTGACCACTCCTAGACATGTCCACTACCTTATAGTATACAGCTTGACCACTCCTAGACATGTCCACTACCTTCTAGAATACAGCTTGACCACTCCTAGACATGTCCACTACCTTCTAGTATACAGCTTGACCACTCCTAGACATGTCCACTACCTTCTAGTATACAGCTTGACCACTCCCAGACATGTCCACTACCCTAGAATACAGCTTGACCACTCCTAGACGTGACGCTATCTGCTTTATTCTGCCTCTACATGTCTATATGTATCTTCATACGATATAAATATAATGTGGTGTGTGTGTGTGTGTGTATGCATGCGTGCATGAGTGTGTGTGTAAAATGATGGCGTCTGATAAGAGTACAAGAAAAACATTTGCTGACGATGATTCCGATTGCAAGCTGATGATTGGTCAGAATTCAAACATGTGACGTCGTTTTTCCAGCTGATATAGCAGAGCTGAAGCCTGAGAGCAGAAGCAGTGGAAGCTGACAGAGAGGAACCATGGACCACATCAATGAACTGGACCCTGGACCCACTGAGGAACCTGAGGACACGTCTTTGGACCCTGGACTCACTGAGGAACCTGAGGACACGCCTTTGGACCAGGAGGAGACCAGGAAGAGAAGATTTGGTAGGTGCCCTTTTTAGAGAATTTAAAATAAATAATCCAGTAAAGAAAGATGTTTTCATCTACATACATTTAAGATTTACATTTAGCAAACGTTTTTAGCCAAAGTGACCAACCTGATGAACCAGCGACCACATAGACAGATTTATTCTCCTAAATAACAACATGTGTATGTTCTAGACAAACAACACACATTTACGTTTCCAGAACAAACGACCTGGGATTACGGCCATGAGTTACGGACTATTACTAGGCATCTCAAGTAGTTGTGTATTTCATGAAATACGTTCGTAATATACGTGGAACAAGAGTAGCAAAGTAGCTTTAGGTAGCAGAACACAAGTTTAATATTTTCATTACTTATTATTAGTGGTAGTGCAATGTTTTTTTAATCCACATTTTAGTATTTTAATAAAGGCTACTGATATAACTGAAGTGATATCAAGTGGACTTATGGATTTAACACAATTACATAATATTTGTAATTAATATGAACATATCTTTAAATATAATTAGATATATAATATTTTCTGTGCGTGCCGGGGATGTTTGACTGTATGTGTTACTGTATTACTGTATGTGTATGTATTACTGTATGTATTACTGTATGTATTACTGTACGTATTACTGTATAAGTGTGTATGTGTATAATACAGGAATAATAAATATGCAAGGCTAGTACCATTAATAGCTTATTGAGTTCAGATGTTTCTTGAAGATGGGGAGGGATTCTGCAAACTGTAGGGAGACTGTGAATGATAGCCATGCAGTACGACTATATCTGTGTATATTACAATGCGTGTGTGCATGTGTGTGTGTGTGTGTGTGTGTGTGTGTGTGTGTGTGTGTGTGTGTGTGTGTCTTACTCCTGAACAGCTCGAAAGTCGGTCATCATTGTCATTCTGATCTTCATACTGCTGAGTATTCTCATAATCTCCATGTGCCTCAGTGAGTGTAAATCATATCATCCTGAATATAATTACAATAATAACAGTAGTGATTATAAGCTCGGATTATCACTCATCTCGTCCTGGTTTCTTCTGGTTCAGTGATGCTCATGAAGGAGGAGGCCCCCAGCATCACAGAGTTCCACTCCTCTACCAAGGTGTTGCCCGTGGGCCACACCGCCCAATTCTCCTGCGATGCCGGCGGCACGCCGGAGCCTACCGTCGAGTGGCTACACAACGGCAGGCCCCTGGAGAGGGACAGCACAGACAACCAATCAGAGCCTGCGGCCTGGGTGGAGAGGGGGTTCCTCTTCGTCAGAGGTGTGAAGTATGGTGTGAACACGGTCTGCTGCATGGCGACCAACAGCGCTGGCTCGGCCAATCACACCGCAGAGCTGCTTGTTGTTGGTAAGATCTGGATCCAATGAGAGATGTTTGTTCTTTATGTATTCATAACATTGTTGTTGATGTATTCATAACATTGATGTTGATATATTCATAACATTGTTGTTGATGTATTCATAACATTGTTGTTGATGTATTCATAACATTTTTGTTGATATATTCATAACATTGTTGTTGATGTATTCATAACATTGTTGTTGATGTATTCATAACATTGTTGTTGATGTATTCATAACATGGTTGTTGATATATTCATAACGTTGTTGTTGATGTATTCATAACATTGTTGTTGATGTATTCATAACATTGTTGATGTGTTCATACCATTGTTGTTAATATATTAATAACATTGTTGTTGATATATTCATAACATTGTTGTTGATATATTCATAACATTGTTGTTGATGTATTCATAACATTGTTGTTGATGTATTCATAACATTGTTGTTGATATATACTTATGTATATGTATGTGTATGTATGAGTACATGTCTATGTATATATAGTATGTACGTGTATGTATGAGTACATGTCTATGTATATATAGTATGTAGGTGTATGTATGAGTACATGCCTATGTATATATAGTATGTACGTGTATGTATGAGTACATGTCTATGTATATATAGTATGTACGTGTATGTATGAGTACATGTCTATGTATGTATAGTATGTATGAGTACATATCTATGTATATATAGTATGTACGAGTACATGTCTATGTATATATAGTATATACGTGTATGTATGAGTACATGTCTATGTATATATAGTATGTACGTGTATGTATGAGTACATGTCTATGTATATATAGTATCTACGTGTATGTATGAGTACATGTCTATGTATATATAGTATGTGTATGTATGAGTACATGTCTATGTATATATAGTATGTATGAGTACATGTCTATGTATATATAGTATGTACGTGTATGTATGAGTACATGTCTATGTATATATAGTATGTATGAACCAGTTCTATGGCTCCAACAGTTAATTTCCAGCCTGTATGTGAGCTCAGCTTGTTCAGTCTGTTGTTCACACAGGTGTCCCTTTGAAGGTTGAGTGCAATGTATGTGTATTGGGAAATCGAACAGTTTAATGTCTTGGAAGCTAAGTATTGCTTAGATATTCTATATGAGTAATTAGCTCATCATGCTGAACATTTTGATGTATGATATGTGTATGTAGTGTACATATTGAGGGAGTAAAGGCAGTTTATACCTTTTCCTTGGTTTCAATGTTTTGATAGGGACAGCCACTCACACACACATGGGATTTGTTATTAACTTTAATCTAAAACTCATAGCAAACTATTCCGCTGTAGTATCATCATGCATTTCTATGTTAGTTTGTAGAGTAGAGGGCATGTGAAAAAGTACAGTAATAAGTATGAAAGAGAACAGTACTTGTTCGGATCTTCGTTGTTCAGCCCTCCGAAAAGGCTCACCAGGAAGCACGCTGTTATAACTCGTGTTTGGTCTTTAATTTTATTTTAAATCAAATGACCACAGGTCATAAACCTGAAAAACAACAAAGAATAACAATACATTATTCAAATATGTATATATATAATAATATTGTAAATAACGAAAACACATTAGCCTGCAACACCGTTACTACCGCCACCAGAAACCAGCCGAGTGCTTTAAACAATTAGCACAAGACAAATAAGCCTGCACTCGGCTAACTTCCACCGACACAGTGAGGCAAACGTTCAGTACTTAATACAAGTAAGCTAAACATTAATAATTAACTGCGTAGTTCCATACCAACGGGCTGTGCTCCTGATGCTTGTTTTCCGTGGTTGATTACTAGGTGCCGTAATTTCTGTCGTGAAAATGCGCATGCGCACATAACGTCAACATATCCAAACAAGACACCGTGAAGCTGCGCATGCGCACATAACAGAACATAGCTAAAAGAACTTACTCGTTCTAATTTATTTATTTATTTATTTTTTCTATTTTCATTCTGCGCTAGAAGTCTCAACACCTCCCACTTGGCCGACTGATCGAAGTTCCAAGGAGGCCACAGTCTCTTGAGTCCCTCAGTTAGAATTTCAAAGTAAAGTCCAGCCGTTGTAGGCATTCACAAACAAACAAGTAATAACTAAGGAGGTAGGCTCCACCACCTTTCCTCCCACTGAGTGCAGGTTTGCCCTTGAAGCACTCAGTTGCCTCCCAGGGTTACCCGCTAGCTAAGCAAAGAACACAGAGTCACAGTCTTTGGGTACCCATGGCGAGGACTTATCTTACCTCCTCTTGGTCTTCAGCAGGAATTAAGATCACCAACCTCCACACGTCCCTGCGAACGGCGATTGTCGTGTCCATGGTAGAATCCTTTCTCTGGGCCCTGGGAACCATGGGAGCAGGAGACCCATGCAGGTTGTTATGTCCACATCCCGGACAACCCCCTTCTCGTCTGGATACGTTGTAGCAACCCGGCCGAGCCGAAACTGCCCCCTTAGAGCAGTGAACCGGGAGTAGACCTGAAGAAAGCTCTCAGAAGATTGGTCGTCGACGAGATCAGCATGGACGGCTCTGGAAGTCATGCAGCAATACACGACACCCCAGACCTTTTTCTTGGTTCTCTTCTTAACAGCGGCCCTCACTTCAAAGGGTCCAAAGAGGTCTGGTGTAGCATACTCGAATGGGTTTGCTCTACTGGTTCGTTCCTGAGGAAGAGCGCTCATCACTTGCTGGCACAGCCGGGCTCTTTTCTTCTTGCAAGTGATGCACCTGTTGATCACCTTCTTCACTGTCCTCCGACCTTGCACAACCCAGGCCTTTATTTTAGTGTGCAGCAGTGTGGCAGCTACCCCTTCATGATTCGCTTCGTGAGCTTCCCTCGCACGCAAGGTCCCCAGCCACGACTGGAACGGGATTAAAGGTACTGCGGTTCCGTCTTCATTCCAAGACTGGACTCTACCACCACAAAGTAAAAGTCCATTGTTGTCATCTTTAACCACAGCAAGGCGGTTTAAGGTTGTATCCTGAAAGTTCACACCGTCTTGGGCCGCAAGGTCTAGGTCTTGGAAGGTCGCCGTTCTCTCTCCCACAGACAGTCTGGGGCCCTTCACCTCCCACTTTGCTGAGCTCGAGGCTCGGTAGCTTGTCCTCATCTTTCCTCTCTTCTTTGAGAGATTTACAGAGGTCATCACACGAGGTTTGTCAGTCTCTGGTTCACAGCCGACTCCAAGTGCTTTGCTTTCTTTGTCTCGCATCTGGTTGGGTAACACCAGTGTTTTGGGCACACTCACAGTTGTCTTACTGATACTGGCATCAGTTGTGATTGCGGACCTCCCACTTTGGCCTGATAAGACCCATGGCTTAAGGGAGAAGCCTCCAGCCTTTAAGATATTTTCCTCTTCTTTGGTGATTGTCTCCAGTATCCGCAAGTCATTGTGGGATGTCAAGATGTCATCCACATAACTATCTTCTATCACAACTCTGCGCTCCTCAACCATGGCTGCAAACTGGGGCAGGTCGGCTGTTTCCCTCTCCAGTTGTTTCTCCGTGTTTAAGAAGGTTGCTTTCACTGCACATCGATTGTCAGGCAGCGTTGCGGGGTCTCCTTTCCACGGGTAAGCTGCGTTCTAGTGAGGAGATTCGCTGTGCTTGTCAGCTTGCACGTAGGTGAGACATTCCTTTATTTTCTCCAAGTCTCTTTCCTCTCCTAGGGTAATTTCCTTGCCTCCAGGGGGGCACCTACCACACCTGCAGCCACCACACAGAGGATCACAGGCGGCTCCAATACTGTCCCACTCGGACCATTCAAGAACTTCTTTGTTGGTAGTTGCAGTGTTTCGGAGGATTGTGTCTCCTTCTTCTACCGAAACTCCCCTTGGTCCTTCCATCTTCACAAGAATCTCGTTGTACGCCCTTGAAGCTGTTCTCATTGACCTAGCAAAATGTGTTTCAGACCTGTGCACTGCTAGGTATATCACTTCAAAGAGGTCAGGATGCGTTCCACCAACAGTCTTCCCAAGGGGGCCATCCCAGAGGACGAGGTCTCCAACTATTCTGACTGGCTGTGGGACCAGGCGACCCTCCCTGTGGCTAATCAACAGGTCGATCTTTTCGGGCCGGACCAAGTCCTTGAGTGGAACATTTGGAAAGAACTTCTGCAGTTGCTGTGGCGTGACAGCTTGATTCACCTTTGCAACATCTTCCAAGCCGTAACAAAGGAGTTTGTGCTCTACTATTGTACCTTTGGGAGCTTTTACTCTCAGCCTCAGGGTATACTTCTTGGTAGTAATGGTTTTCTCCATCCCTCCAACACCTTGGACAATCAACTTAATGTTCTCACCATTTAGCTTGAGACGCTCTGCTGCCTTATTAGAGATATAATTAGTATCTGAAGCGAGATCAATCAACGTACCGACTAGCTGGCCGGAGTTTGTCGTAACATCCATCAGCATCATTATGACAGGGCACTCTTTTGGCTCACAACCAGTGCTAGCACACACTTTTGTCGTGATGTTATTTGAAAAGGCTTCTTTGAACTCTGCTCGCAGCTCTGGAGAAAGTTTGGCAAGGAGATCCTCCTGTTTGTTGGTTAGTCCAAGCCTCCTTTTCCCCACTTTTGCGTCGCTCCGCTCACCGCTCTTTTCCTCTTTCTTCTTGATCAGTGGCTTTGGACAGAGCAAGTAATTGTGGTCTGAAGAGCCCTCTTTCTGACAGTCATCCTTTGAGCATAGATACTTTTGTGTGCAGCCGCTATCCTCACCATGAAGGCGCAAGCACTTAAAGCATGCTCCTGCTCTCCTAAGCTGAGCCTTCTTGCCTGTCAGATTGAGCTTCTTGAAGACCTTGCAGGCGAACAGCCTACCTCCATGCTCGTTGTCTCCACATGTGATGCATGAGCTTGGTTGAGAGCTCTTTAGGGTGTTTCCTGATGTGACTCTGGTGAATGCCCTCCTTTCCTTTGTCTTGTCGCTTGACCTCTCAGTGTTGTCCACTGGGCTAGGCTGTAGCTGGTCTAGCTCCTCTAGAATGTCCTCCTGCTTTTTTAAGTATTGCAGTAGACAGTCGAAGTGGTTGCGTGGTGAAAACCCGCTTCCAGGGTCATTTTTGTGTGTTAACCACTTTTCTTTCAGTGAGTCAGGAAGCTTACTTTCAATCGAATGCACGACCACTCTGTTCTTTACCGCATCTTCCTCCCCTAAGACTTGTAGGTCACGAAGAGCTCTCTCCACAGCTTGAATCAGTTCGATTGTCTTCCTCGGATGGTTTCCTTTGATGGGGGAAAGTCCTTGCACTTCTTGTGCAATCAGCAGCACTATTTTCGGCTTATTTCCGTACTTGTTGTCTAGGAGCCTGAACACATCGTTGGCGGATCCACAGCTGGACAATACGAGGTCCCTCTTGACTTTTTCATCCAGGCTTCCCAAGAGATGGAATTTCTTCACACTTTCCAATCCATGAGGGTTTCCCAGACATTGCAAGTCCTCCCATTCACCTTTCCAGCGGTAGTAATCCCTCATATTACCAGCAAACATTGGCAAGCGTGCACGTTCTAGGCTGATCTGGGGCCTGTAGTTGTAAGCCCCAACTGGCTCCTCCTTCTCCACAATTTTCGCTTTTCCCAGTTTCTCTTCGTCGTCGGATTGAGAACCACCTTTCCATGCCCACTCATCCCACAGTTTATCCCGCCTTTTCCTCAACTTCCGGATCTGGTCCTTTGACTCAGTTGCCTTGGACCGAGGGATCAAGTCCTTCCACTCATCCAATCCTCTTTCAAAGTTGTAGACCTCCCGTTCCAGTTTCCTATGAATCAATTCACATTCCCTCCTGGTCATAAGGTGGTGGTCGGTTGCCTCGGCCTGGTCCATGGCTGATCCAGCCTCTTCAGTGAGGGTGGTAATTTCCGCCTTAGCAAACCTTGTCCAGAAGCTGATTAGTATGACTTGTTCAGTTTCATCAAACTTACAGTCACATTCAGCTGTTTTTTCATCAATGTTTTCCGCCTTCATGTTGGCTTCATAGTCATCCACTTCTCTCAGGGCCGTGGCATACTCAAACCCTGCATCTCTGACTCTGGAGTGATCCACTTTAAAGTTCCTCCACTCACTTCTCATTTCACTTTCCCCCAGTGCACTAGCTCTGGAGAGAAGGTGATTGGCTCTTTTAGTGAACGCAGTCTGGGCTGCTGACCGCTTCTGTTTTAGCTTCTCCAGCTCCTCCTCTGATGCTGCCATCTTGCCAACTTTTCTAGCGTTTAATTCAAGTTCAAGTGTTTTCCGCCAACTGGGTTTTCAGTAGTCTTTTAACTGTAGACTCTATCCTCTTCTTGGCTTTCACTCGTTAATGATTTGTCTAGTACGTCAGCAGATGGGCAGACAGCTTTTTTGGGTGGACTGTTTGCTTATCAGAAGTTAGTCTCACGACGAATTTTCTAGTCTTTGTATAATCCATGTAAAAGGAGAACCATGGTTTATGACTGTTCGGATCTTCGTTGTTCAGCCCTCCGAAAAGGCTCACCAGGAAGCACGCTGTTATAACTCGTGTTTTGTCTTTAATTTTATTTTAAATCAAATGACCACAGTTCATAAACCTGAAAAACAACAAAGAATAACAATACATTATTCAAATATGTATATATATAATAATATTGTAAATAACGAAAACACATTAGCCTGCAACACCGTTACTACCGCCACCAGAAACCAGCCGAGTGCTTTAAACAATTAGCACAAGACAAATAAGCCTGCACTCGGCTAACTTCCACCGACACAGTGAGGCAAACGTTCAGTACTTAATACAAGTAAGCTAAACATTAATAATTAACTGCGTAGTTCCATACCAACGGGCTGTGCTCCTGATGCTTGTTTTCCGTGGTTGATTACTAGGTGCCGTAATTTCTGTCGTGAAAATGCGCATGCGCACATAACGTCAACATATCCAAACAAGACACCGTGAAGCTGCGCATGCGCACATAACAGAACATAGCTAAAAGAACTTACTCGTTCTAATTTATTTATTTATTTATTTTTTCTATTTTCATTCTGCGCTAGAAGTCTCAACAGTACTAGTGATGATGATAATGATGATGATGAAGAATGTTTCAGCAGCTAATCATGTATTGTTCTCCCATCAGATGCCTGTGAACTCACACTGGACCCAAACACAGCCCACAGACAACTCTCTCTGTCTGAGGACAACAGAAAGGTCACGCTGGTTAGAGAGGATCAGTCGTATCCTGATCACCCAGAGAGATTTGACTCCCATCCTCAGGTGTTGTGTAGAGAGGGTCTAACTGGCCGCTGTTACTGGGAGGTAGAGAGGGAAGGAGTTGTTGAGATAGGAGGGACATACAGAGGAATCACAAGGAGAGGAGGGGGTGATGACAGCAGCCTTGGAGGGAACAACAAGTCATGGAGTCTTTATTGTAATGATGGTGGTTACACTGCCCGGTACAACAATGGTAGAACAGTCATACGTCTCCCCCCCGCTGGCTCTAACAGAGTAGGAGTGTATCTGGACCGGCCTGCTGGCACTCTGTCCTTCTACAGAGTGTCCCCAGATGTAGGAGGGTCCTCAGACACACTGACACACATCCACACCTTCCAGTCCACCTTCACCCAGGAGGACCTCCTCCCTGGGTTTATGTTATGGGGGAGGAGAGGGGAGGGTGGGTTATGGGAGGATTCAGGTGCCTCAGTGTCTCTGTGTCGGTTGTAGAAAAAAAAGAAACACGGCGGGCGGGCCGTGTGTGTGTTTCTTTTTTTTCACACACATAGTACACACACACACACACACACATAGTACACACACACACATAGTACACACACACACATAGTACACACACACACATAGTACACACACACACATAGTACACACACACACAGTACACACAAACACACATAGTACACACACAAACACACATAGTACACACACATAGCACACGCACATAGTGCACACACACATAGCACACATACATAGTACACACACACATAGCACACACACATAGTACACACACATAATTACACGAAGAAGTTATATTTTCTCTTTCATTTACTTAAATAATCTTTTAAATTTTTTAATGTAACATACTGTTTGCTTTTACTCAAGTCTGTTTGTGAATTAAAAATGGAGGCCAGAGAGAGATTTATTGTGGCTGTATTTTCCTTATTTCCTTATTTTGTAAAGATTTAATGTGTTATTGTGTGTTGTTTTATTTGAAGGGATACATACTGTTTTATATGTTGTTAATGTCTATTAGACAAGCATAGACAATGTAATATTTGTCTATTTACGTTCATCTTGCTCTGCGTATTACAACAATAAATCATTTAGTATGAAATAACTCAGTACTTGAGTAGTCTTTTCACTAGATACTTTCTTACTCTTCCTCAAGTCATTATCTGATGACTACTTTTACTTCTATTTATTATTATTTTAAATATATACTTGGTAAATATAAAAGTAGGCTGTTATAAACAGGAGGTTATTGACAGTGCTCATTATTCTATATAATTATATTATCTACAATTCTCATCATTACCAATATAAACACTTATCTTGTTCCGTCTTAGTATGTCTTCTATGATCTTAAACTTAGTAACCTATGCTCTTTAGTCAACGTTACTAGAATAATCGCATAATACAGAAATAAAACCCTGGTTGTGGTTCAGAGCGAGAAGTTGTCTCAAACTGTAGGAATATAGACCTATAAAAATACAATAATCTGTGCGTTCTGTGTATGAGATGCATCGCCATGCACCAAGAGTATGGCTAGAGCTCTTAACAGCTTTATTCTTTATTATTCGTTGGTTCCTATAACTATATAAGCCCAATTATAAAGGGTAATGAAGGTTTAATAGAAGAGTTCTCAACAGCTTTATTCTTTATTATTCATTGGTTCCTATAACTATATAAGCCTAATTATAAAGGGTAATGAAGGTTTAATAGAAGAGTTCTCAACAGCTTTATTCTTTATTATTCGTTGGTTCCTATAACTATATATGTCATGACACCCTCTTCCACTACCTAGGGGCGCCGGCTGCTATTCCACCTCGTGCACTCTGCTTTCCACACCAGCCTTCAATTAAACAATCACCGCACTCTACTTAATCACCAGTCTTCCTAGCAGCCGGTGCCAGATCGTTGTTTAGCCACCTCGTGTTAGTTACTTCGTTCCAGTAAACAGATATCGTTATTTTCTCCCTGTCTACCCCTAACCTGTTCTTTTGTAAAATAAATCTTTTTGGAATCTATTACATCTCCGCCTCGTAGTGTCCGCATTTGGGTTCTCGTCCTGTCAGCGTAACAGACAACGTAACAGTACGATCTGGCCAATATGGACCCAGCGGACATTGATTCGTTAAGGCAAGTAATCTCCAACCAAGGGGTTCGGCTTGATCAACATGAGCAGGCGTTCCAGGAGTTCGCTACAACTCTCCAAGGGGTGACCCAGGCGCTCAGCGAGCTCCGCGCTTCGTTACCGTCCACCGGGACTCCGGCGTCTCAACCCGCCGTTTCGACTTCCCCGACGTCTTCCCGAGAACCTTCCATCCCCGCTCCTGAACGCTACAAGGGTGACCTGGGATCTTGCGGTGCATTTTTGGTACAGTGCTCCCTTGTGTTTGAGCTCCAGCCGCTCACCTATCCGTCCGAGAAGTCACGCATCGCTTATATAATCGAGGCGCTGAAAGGCGATGCCCTTGCCTGGGCTACAGTGTTGTGGGAGCGAGGGTCGGAGATTTGTTCCTCTTACTCGAGATTCACCGAGGAGATGCGCAAGGTCTTCGATCATCCGATCAGAGGCAGAGAGGCTTCTCAACGTTTACTATCGATACGCCAAGGAACGCGAAGCGTCGCTGAGTTCACGGTGGAGTTCCGCACCCTGGCTGCAGAGAGTGGGTGGAACGAAGAGGCTCTGCTGGGAGTTTTTTCGAGCGCGCTCTCTGACACCATCCGGGACGAGTTGGCGTTTCGAGATGATTCCCCGAGTTTGGACCACCTAATCTCCCTTGCCATTCGTTTGGATAACCGGCTGCGTGAACGACAACGCGAACGTACACTCCGGTATTCTCCTGTCTTCCGGCCACCTCCCCCTGGATTTACCTCAACCGGAAATGAACCCGCACGTTTTCCTGAACCTGAACCTATGCAGTTGGGCCGCACCTACCTCACGTCTGACGAGAGGGAGCGTCGTATGCGGTCTGGGGCCTGTTTGTATTGTGGTCAGTCGGGCCATTATCGGTCCTCCTGTCCCATTCGCCCGGGAAACGGTCCGGCTCGCCAATAACTCGAGGGGTTTTGGTGAGTCAAACGCTCAACCCCTCGGCTCCCCGACCTCTACTAGACGCCATCTTATCCTGGCAGGACCAATCCCAACAGCTCTCGATCCTCCTGGACTCGGGGGCAGACGAGTCTTTCATCGACCGTGAGCTGGTCAAACAACTGGGGATTGAGACTTC
Source organism: Lota lota (assembly GCA_026745465.1). Classification (NCBI taxonomy): domain Eukaryota; kingdom Metazoa; phylum Chordata; class Actinopteri; order Gadiformes; family Lotidae; genus Lota; species Lota lota. Next base: position 209,578 of record JACYXH010000059.1, on the reverse strand, counting down.
GCCTCTCGAGTCTCCACTAGAGGCCCAGGCACTCAATGGGAAACCTCTCGCCCGAGTGGAGCGTCGGACGTCTCCCGTCTCCCTGTTGATCTCCGGTAATCATAGTGAGTATATCTCCCTTCATGTGATAGACTGTCCTTTCACCCCTGTAGTTCTGGGTTTGCCTTGGTTACAGATTCACAATCCCCATGTCGACTGGAGAGCGGGCCGCATAACGTCCTGGAGTCCATTCTGTCTTTCGCAGTGTCTCCATTCTGCACAGTCCCCCTGTTCCTCTGAATCCCGAGCCCCGCCACCACCCCCTTCCGACCTGTCCTCGGTTCCAGAGACGTACCACGACCTCGCAGAGGTCTTCAGCGAGGCCCACGCCATATTTCTGCCACCTCATCGCCCATATGAGTGCGCCATTGATCTGCTTCCTGGAGCCCCCCTGCCTAGCAGTCGCTTATTCAACCTCTCTCGCCCGGAACGTGTATCCATGGAACAATATATCCAGGAGTCTCTAGCAGCCGGGATTATCCGTCCCTCGTCTTCCCCGGTTGGAGCAGGCTTCTTCTTCATCGCCAAGAAGGACCACTCTCTCCGCCCCTGTATTGATTACCGAGGCCTGAACAACATCACCGTTAAGAACAAGTACCCCCTACCCTTGATCAGCTCTGCCTTTATTCCCCTCCACGGCGCCACGATATTTTCAAAGCTCGACCTTCGCAACGCATATCATCTGGTCCGCATCAGGGAGGGGGATGAGTGGAAGACCGCATTCAACACACCCCTGGGACATTTTGAGTATCTGGTAATGCCATTCGGTCTCACCAACGCCCCCGGGGTCTTCCAAGCTCTTGTCAACGACGTCCTTCATGACATGTTGAATCGTTCCGTCTTCATCTACTTAGATGACATCCTCGTTTTCTCCGCGTCGCTGGAGGAGCATAAGGTTCACGTCCGGCAGGTTCTCCAGCGGCTACTAGAGAACCGGCTATTCGTGAAGGCTGAGAAGTGCGAGTTCCACGTCACTTCCACTTCATTCCTGGGGTACATCATCGGCCAGGGACAAGTGAGGATGGATCCTGCAAAGGTTTCAGCGGTGACCGAGTGGCCCACTCCCACTTCTCGCAAGAAGCTCCAGCAGTTCCTGGGCTTCGCCAACTTCTACCGGCGTTTCATCCGTGGCTACAGCCAGGTCGCAGCACCCCTCACGGCCTTGACCTCAATTAGGAGCCGCTTCCTGTGGACTCCGGAGGCCGAAACAGCGTTCGCAGCCCTCAAGAAGCGCTTCGTCTCTTCTCCGATCCTCATTCAACCCAACCCCGCCAACCAGTTCGTTGTGGAGGTCGACGCTTCTGACACCGGCGTGGGCGCGGTTCTCTCCCAGCGCTCCTCCTCAGATCAGAAAATGCACCCGTGCGCCTTTTTCTCTCGCCGCTTGATGCCTCCCGAGAGGAATTATGACGTAGGCAACCGAGAGCTACTGGCCGTAAAATTAGCGCTGGAGGAATGGCGACACTGGCTGGAGGGCGCCGAACTGCCGTTCGTTGTCTGGACCGACCACCGGAATCTTGAATACATACAGTCAGCTAAGAGACTAAACTCCCGGCAAGCCAGGTGGGCCCTATTCTTTGGCCGTTTCAGGTTTACCTTAACCTACCGCCCAGGATCTCGAAATATCAAACCCGACGCTCTCTCCCGCCTCCACTCTCCCGAAGACTCCAGACCGGACCCCGAGCCCATTCTTCCGCCCACTTGCCTAGTCGCGGCTCTCACATTAGAGGTCGAATCAGCTGTAATTCAGGCCCAGAGAGATCAGCCTGACCCTGGTAATGGTCCTCTCAATCGCTTATTCGTCCCGGATTCAGAACGCACAAGAGTCCTTTCTTGGGCCCACGCCTCCAAACTATCCTGCCATCCAGGTGTGACCCGTACCCTGGACTTCGTTCGCCGTCGGTTCTGGTGGCCAACCATGAACGTGGATGTCCGTTCATTGATCGCGGCTTGTTCCACCTGCGCTCGCAACAAGACCTCCACCCAACCCCGCTCCGGCTTACTTCGTCCCCTCCCCATTCCCAGTCGTCCTTGGTCCCACATTGCTCTGGACTTCGTCACCGGTCTCCCCCCTTCGGAAGGGAACACCACTATTCTCACGGTGATCGACTGCTTTTCCAAGTCCGCCCATTTTCTAGCCCTCCCAAAACTTCCCTCTGCCAGGGAGACCGCGGATCTCCTTGTTTCCCACGTCTTCCGTCAGCATGGTATCCCGGTGGACGTCGTTTCGGACCGAGGTCCTCAGTTCACCTCCCAAGTCTGGCGCGCCTTCTGTACAGCCTTGGGGATCTCGGTCATCCTCGGGATACCATCCCCAGTCCAACGGCCAGTCGGAGAGGGTTAACCAGGAGATGGAGGCTACCCTTCGCTGCATCACAGAGACCAACTCCGCGACTTGGAGCTCTCAACTCGCTTGGGTGGAGTACGCACACAACACCCTTGTGAACGCCTCCACAGGTCTCTCCCCCTTTATGTGCTCTCTGGGGTACCAGCCACCCCTATTTCCCTCCCTGGAGGCAGAGATCTCTGTTCCCTCGGTCCAGGCCCACCTGCAACGATGTCAGCGCACATGGAAACGCGCTCGTGCTGCGCTTCTCCAGGCATCGTCTCGCTCCCAGCGGCAAGCTAACAAGCATCGCCTTCCAGCCCCCCAGTACATCCCGGGACAGAAAGTTTGGCTTCGATCCAAAGACCTCCCCCTGAAGGGGTTCAACCAGAAGCTCTCCTCCCGCTTCATCGGCCCGTTTCCTGTCGAGTCCATTGTTAATCCCTGTGCCGTCCGTCTCAAACTCCCCTCGTCTCTCCGTGTTCACCCCACCTTCCACGTCTCCCAGCTTAAGCCCGTCTCCTCCAGCCCACTGTCGCCCCCCACCCCAGCGCCGCCACCCCCCCGGATGATCGACGACCACCCATCCTGGACAGTTCGTCGTCTCTTAGACGTGCGTCGTCGCGGCCGAGGCCACCAGTACCTTGTGGACTGGGAGGGGTACGGACCAGAGGAACGCTCCTGGGTTCCGCGGAGTCACATCCTTGACCCTATTCTCATTAAGGACTTCCACCGTCTGCACCCTGACCATCCTGTGCGTCCGCCTGGAGGCGTCCGTAGAGGGGGGGGTACTGTCATGACACCCTCTTCCACTACCTAGGGGCGCCGGCTGCTATTCCACCTCGTGCACTCTGCTTTCCACACCAGCCTTCAATTAAACAATCACCGCACTCTACTTAATCACCAGTCTTCCTAGCAGCCGGTGCCAGATCGTTGTTTAGCCACCTCATGTTAGTTACTTCGTTCCAGTAAACAGATATCGTTATTCTCTCCCTGTCTACCCCTAACCTGTTCTTTTGTAAAATAAATCTTTTTGGAATCTATCACATCTCCGCCTCGTAGTGTCCGCATTTGGGTTCTCGTCCTGTCAGCGTAACAGACAACGTAACATATACGCCTAATTATAAAGGGTAATGAAGGTTGAATAGAAGTGTTCTCAACGGTACAGCTGCATTTTTTTTAACAGACCTACTCTATATATTCTGTATTTTTTATATAGTGTCAGGGGACTTATTTCAAAATGCTACATTTATTTCTTTAATATTAAATTGATGTATTTCAGGGAACTTTAATTTCATTATGCTACATTTATTTATTTAATGCCACATTTATTTATTTCAAGGGAATTTTATTTCATAATGCCACCTTTTTTAATTTAATGTCACTTTTTTATTTAAATGCCAAATTTATTAATTTAATGCAAGATTTATTTATTCAATGCCAAATTTATTTCATAGTGCCACATGAATTTATTTCAGGGGACTTTTATTTTATAATGCCACATTTATTCATTTAATGCCACATTTATTTAGTAAATGCCACATTTATTTAGTAAATGCCACATTTATTTATTTAATGCTACATTTATTTCATTATGCCACATTTATTCATTTAATGCAACAAGAAAATGTGGCATTTAATAAAAACGTGACTTTGTGAAATAAAAGTCCCCTGAAATAAATTAATGTGGCATTAAATAAATAAATGTAGCATTATGAAATAAAAGTCCCCTGAAATTAATAAATGTGGCATTAAATAAATCAATTTAGCATTTTGAAATAAGTCCTCTGACACTATATACAAAATACAGAATATGTAGTATGTCTGTTTTAAAAATCCAGCTGTACTATTGAGAACTCTTCTATTAAACCTTCATTGCCCATTATAATTATAATTTTATAGTTATAGGAACCACCAAATAATAAATCTGCTGAGAACTCTTCTATTAAACCTTCATTACCCTTTATAATTAGGCTTATATAGTCATAGGAACCAACGAATAATAAAGAATAAGGCTGTTGAGAACGCTTCTATTAAACCGTAATTACCCTTTATAATTATGCTTATATAGTTATAGGAACCAACAAATAATAAAGAATAAAGCTGTTGAGAACTCTTCTATTAAACCTTCATTACCCTTTATAATTAGGCATATATAGTTATAGGAATTAACGAATAATAAAGAATAAATCTCCAGCCCCGATCCAACATTCAACAAAAGAAGAAGAAGAGAGAACAGATATGTTTATTGCCGCTACGCTGGCTGCAGGAACGCGCCCCTGCGTCCTTTCCCTGTTCCTGCCTTGCGACCCGTTCTCTCCCTTTGCCTCGCTGTCCGCCTGATTTCCTGCCAGTTGCCGGACCCTGCCTGTCTGACCGCTCTCTGCCTGCTTAGCCCCCCGGCTTGCCTGTTTCTCGCTCCCAGTAAACTCCCTTTGTACCTCTCCACCTCCCTGTGTCGAGCGTTTGGGGCCCCTCGCTCTGTTCTGCATGTATCCCTTTAAATAAAACAACACACAATGACACATTACATCTTTACAAAATAACATGAATGAAGGCAAATACAGCCACAATAAATCTCTCTCTCTCTCTCTCTCTCTCTCTCGCTCTCCCTCCGTTGGTTCACAGTGGAAAACAATTGAATAGTTGCACAATAACGCCTCTAAAATGGTGAGATGTAGTGGTTATTTGCCACTGGAACTGGGATTCATCGGCGTGGATCGACGCTGGTTTCCGGGGCTTCCCCGAATACTATTCATCCAGCCCCGATCCAATATTCAACAAAAGAAGGAGAAGAGAGAACAGATCTGTTTATTGCCGCTACGCTCGCTGCAGGAACGCGCCCCGGCGTGCACGCGCACAGTGCACACACGAGCAGCAGAGCTATGAGAGCAGCAGACAGCGGATTCAGTCAGAGTAGGAAGTAGAGGAAGCAGCACTCCGGGTTTGGGGTGTGTGTGTGTGTGTGGGGGGGGGGGGGGGGGGGGGGGGGGGGGGGTTTCATCAATATAGACATGATTATTAAAAAACGATGATCACCACAATATAAAAAGATTAAAGTGCAACCACCAAGACAGCAGTCCTATACAAATAGGCTTCATAACTGTAGGCCTATAATAGTGATGACTAAATATATTAACATAGTTGTTTCCAGGCCTACAGTTTGTTAAATACCAACACTGCTGTATTATGCAGTTATGTCTGTTTCATTCAGCATTAGCTAGTTGGTAAGGAGAATGAAGCTATAGGCCTACATGAATAATTTAAACATCTTGAGAATATTAAGCCAATTGATTTGATGTAAGGTCCGTTTTGAAACAGTAGATAAAGGTGCACCGTAGCACCATCTGCTGGTAAGATTATGTTAGTGCAACTGGCTGACCTGAAAAACACGAACCCTACGTACATGAACCTACGTCATCACCATTGATTTATGTGTTGAGATGATTTCATGTCCCTCTCATACGAGTTATCCTCTCAAACATAGAGTAGGCCTACACCACATAACACAATATTGGGATTGGCTCAACAATACTCATAACAATATCACCTGAATCGTTGAAGTCACCAAAATCCAAACAAGCAAATGTGTTCATGAAATCAAAGTTGACGTTTATATTAGTCTTCTATCAAATATTGATAGAAATATGCTGTTTAGTTTGATAAAATGCAGTTTAAAAAAAGCTTTATATTTTCTCATCAGAGATTTTTGGATTGATTGGGCGTGGCACTAATTCAGTTAAAGCCGTTTGATTGAAAGCTACAGGAACCAACCGGTTCTAACCACTGGGCCTTCATCATTCTATATTGTCCCTGACAGTATTTAAAAATGCAATTAATTACAAACGCCGTTTGCCACGGGTGTTAATCACTAATTATGGATCTGCTACTTGTATTTAGGCCTACCAGGGCAGCAGCTCATCTTCGTTAGTTGATAGTGAAGATGGGTCTGCTACTTGTATGTAGGCCTACCAGGGCAGCAGGCTCATCTTCATTAGTTGATAGTGAAGATGGGTCTGCTACTTGTATGTAGGCCTACCAGGGCAGCAGGCTCATCTTCATTAGTTGATAGTGAAGATGGGTCTGCTACTTGTATGTAGTCCTACCAGGGTAGCTCATCTTCATTAGTTGATAGTGAAGATGGGTCTGTTACTTGTATGTAGGCCTACCAGGGCAGCAGGCTCATCTTCATTAGTTGATAGTGAAGATGGGTCTGCTACTTGTATGTAGACCTACCAGGGCAGCTCATCTTCATTAGTTGATAGTGAAGATGGGTCTGCTACTTGTATGTAGGCCTACCAGGGCAGTAGGCTCATCTTCATTAGTTGATTGTAGTGAAGATAGTTGACCTCCTCTAGCCTACCTCCTACCTGGGCCCTGGTACATAAAGGAGCAGGCCCATAGCTAGTGTTATGAGTGACAGCTGTGCTTATGCTACGATGACACCTGTGAAAAGACAACTAGGCTAATGCTTGTGATTGGTCAGGCTTTACATTAGCGCCATTGGTCAACTAGGTCTGAAGTCATTCCTTATTGTAGATATTAGTTACGGAGTTATGGATATAGGATCTACATGCTTTTGAGTTTTATATGCGTGTATATCCAGATTGACTGGACAACATTTGTCTTCACTTTGACTAGCAGCCTCTGCTCACTGAATGTAACAACACTAAAACAAACCTAGCTTGAACCAGATGACTGGGTGATTTATGAAATGAAAACCGGGGACATTTTTAGTTTAGTGGTCCACAGAGCCAACTAACTATCTAAGGTTATGTTTTCTGAAGAAAAAAAAGGGACAGATTTACACTTTGCTTATTATCATGGTGAATGTAGTAGGCTACTATAGGCCTAGTAAAGGATTGGGCCTAATGGCTTACTAGGATGTGTTTTAAGCTTTGGTTAACCAGCCAGAAACAGCCAGAGTCTTCTACTCCGATAAGGAATCGTTCTATATTGTATTGATAGCCTATTGATTATGATCAGTCTGCATATGCTTAAGTCCATAGGTAGCGAGGCCGCGTCACAGCCTATCAGATAGACCCCAGACTAATTACCAACGGTCTAGAAATGAATATTCATGAGCAAGCTAGAACCTTTCAATCTATTCTTATATCTTTAAAATCCTATTTTTAAAACGGGGACTGTCCCTGGAAAACGGGGCCGTCTGGTCTTCAGTAGGCCGGTAGTATCGGCCTCCTACTGGAGCTGACCGCACTGAGTTCAAACTTGACAGGCGCTAGGACCCTGAGGACCACGGCTTCCCCAGGGTCCTAGCGCCTGTCAAGATGTCTGCCTGCACGTTGGCTCTCTGACTCCCCTTATCACTAACTGACCCGAGCACTCCTCCACCACCACCACCTCCACCACCACCACCACCACCACATATCATCTCCATGACGCTAGACTCTGGCTCTATGATGCTAGGCTATCCTCTGAACCCTGAGGTCAAGAGACTAAATGAGTCTTACTATGACTGACACGGTCCCACTACCCAAACACATATTCAGATCCCATAGTTCCCATAGTGTGACTTCACTACACACATCACTTTTACTGTTATTGTAATGACACGTAGTCGTGCTCACATTATGACCACATCTTATTCTCTCTCCACAGATATACGGCTATTATACTATCTTCCATAAAAGAGAAACAGTATAGTTATCTTTATGAGATTACCATGGTATTTACTATCGCTCTGTATTTATTGAATACATTGTAACTAGGAATTCATTGTTTTGGTTTGGTTTTTAACAAAACATAGCATAATGGGATTTGGTAAAAATATTAAAGGTTCAAATATATTCCTTGGATGGGGAGACCATTAAACTGGTGTATTTAGAAGTCCATCTGATAAATGTACATGTAGCAATACACGCCACCTAGGTGGCTTTTTCTAGGCTTCTCCAGACACAAGGACGCAAGGTGGTAATGTTGAAAGCTGCTTTATTGTTTGCGGACAATGAGACATGAAGACAGTGATCCATGTTGCCATGTAGGACATCTCCCTGAGTGTGTGTGGTGATGGCTGGCTTAACCTGTGCACACTGATTACTCAATGTACAACAGGTGTGCAGCCTCACCCAGCCCCAGAGTCCAATCAGTCTGACTCGGGCCAGGTGAGGCTGCTTCAACCAGCCATCGACCACACCCACTCCACAAACCCCCAACACTAAAATGAGGCTGGGGAGAATCCCCAGCCGATGCCTACTTTCCCCCCACTAACAACCACTAACCCACACTCCATTAAACAAAATACATAAACCTGACACTGACCAGGGTTACCATACCCAACTAAAACAACACACTCTTTACCATACCTAAAATAATAAATTAAAATAAAACCATTGTCCCCACACCTGCCCAGTGTGACCCACCAACCCACCTCCCCCCTCCATCCTGGAGACCGGAGGCCTGGGCTGCTGCCTTGACTGGCCATGTGTTACAGGGCTGTCTGGATGGGCTAACTACAGCAGGTCAAATTATGTCAATTATTTATACAGGTATGTATATTGTTGTTTTTTGGGGCAGTGATATTAAGATAACACTAACAAGCAAACATTAGCTACGTTACATTTATATGCAAAAGTAAGACAAACCAGCACATTCACATCTGGAAAAAGAGATTTGACATTATTAAAACACATGTATATACAGACAGACTGTATGTATATGTGTATCTAAAGATTAACTGGAAAACATGTGTTAAACTTCACACAATCTCAAATGGTGTATCTCTGAGTTTGAACTACTTTGAACATCATAATCAATGAATAAATATAACCCCCACTTCAATTACCTTAATACAACCTAATAAATCAGAGTTTAAGATAAAATCCTACTTTGGATATCATTTCCAAATCAACTAAGCCAGACAGAGAGATAAAAGCCAACAGATACTTTATCTAGTCTTTTGATACTATCGTGGACTCAGAATATCCACATTTCAAATCAAAAGATTGATGCATGACACAACTACCTCTGCTCAAAAATAAGTTCATTGATTATATACAAAAGTAAATGCATCCTATATGCTATTCTAGCACACAATGTGTCACAACGCCCATAATGACGGAATGCAGAACTAGCTAGCTACCTCAGACACACTCTGAGCTACAGCATTCAGAAACTTCACTACTCAGGTCTTCTTCAGAATCAGCAGCTATGTTCCCCAGTGAGGCCAATTAGGTGCAGCGAATTTGATTCTCTCTTGTGGAAGTATAGAAGCGCAACTTGTTCACTCCTTCTGTCGGACCTGCGGAAATAGAAATATAAGAAGGTTAATGAAACTGGCTGAAAAGACCTACAGCTCATTTCATTTATTCATACTCCTAGGCTGAGCGTAGTACATATGAGGACTTTTATTTTCCCTAACAGGAACCTCAAACCTCTTACTTTTTCAAGCTGGTGCATGCCTTTACAGAAGGTTAAGCATATTTGGATTTATAAGGACCTGGTAATGGCTCTATAGGCTGGACACCAACCTGTAAAACATATGAAGTTAAGATGTTCTTCACAAGAGCGTGGCCTCCATGTGGAAGGTTCCACACTGGACACGCCCCCACAGGGGCTGGAATGTTGTGAACCTTCATCCCATTGGTTGAAGTCCATCGGTTCACCGGACATCCAAAACCAGGAGCTTCCTGAAAGTGACCTACCAACATTGAAAGAGATGAAAGAGTTACATGAGTGGAAGGAAGAATAATGTGGCCAAATATTTAGCTTTTGTTACTTTCATGGTATTTTTATAAGACAAAGTGATGGACGGACAGATGATCATAAAGACAGACTTGACTGCCTGATAGACACCAAGGTCTGGCCAGTACCTGCGCAGGCCCACCCAGAGGTGGCTGGTTAATGGGAAGGGGGCGCGAGCCACCAGCTCATCAATTAACTCCTGGTCTTCTGGGCCCATGAGGCTCAGCAGGTCCCAGTGAGAGTCTCTGCAGTAGAGCAGGGCGTCTGACCAGCACAGCCGTGTTCCCACCAGAGTGATGTTCCTCCCCATCTCCTGAATGCTCATGGAGGGTGCAGCGAGCTCTGGGGAAACAAATGAAAGTGTGGTGTTGAGGGAGTTCTACTCACAGTACTGTAAATCTACCTCCAAGTTTCTTAGTAACACACCTAACACACTTTGCAGACACTTTTCAAGTTCAGAAAGCATCATTAGCGGCACTTAATTAATCGCCACTAAGTGTAGAAGTGTAGAACACATACATTTTAAGGGCCAAATAACACCTTCAAACACTTGGCAGTTCTTTCTCTCAAAAACAGAACTACCACAGTCTTATCTCAGCACACGTGAACTCAACTGATGTGAAGGGCTATGAGGTGTCTTGCACCATACAGAAAACATCTTACTTTGATACTTCACTCTGAAATATCACAATAAAGAACAGTAATGTAGATTGGTGGTGCCCAACCTTTGACTTTAGGTGGACCACTAAATTGTCATCAAGACCTTTCGAGGACCACCTCAGATGGAAACGGTAGAAAATAGATAAATACAAATGCAGTGGCTGACCAAAGAGTGCCAGCAAACCCTTTATACACAAGTATTACTGCAAGAAGGCCATGGCCAGTGGGAAACAGTGGAAAGAATAAGTCAGCAACGCTGCCTATGCTCCCTTTGTGATTATTCAGCAAAACCAAATCAACACAAAACATCAAGGGAAAACCTTACAATGCAGAAATGTAACTGCACAAAGCAAATCTTTAAAAAAAACTAAAAAACATAATACTTTTTTAAAGGTATTTTTTGTATTTTAGATTATCTATATTCCTTTTTTTTATTATTGTACATTTGACTATTTCAAGAATAAAATCCCACGTTCCACCTGCAGTACCCTCGTGTACCACCAGTGGTACGTGTACCACCTGCAGTACCCTCATGTACCACCAGTGGTATGTGTACCACCTGTGGTACGTGTACCACCTGCAGTACCCTCGTGTACCACCAGTGGTACATGTGCCAACTGCAGTACCCTCATGTACCACCAGTGGTATGTGTACCACCAGTGGTACGTGTACCACCTGCAGTACCCTCGTGTACCACCAGTGGACCGCGTACCACAGGGTGAGAACACTGTATGCAGATTGTGCTTTGGTGGATGCTTTTACCCAAAGTGTCTTATAATACTGTCGGTTTATACATTGTAATAATAGGTAGCCCTGAGTGGGAATCAAACCCCTAACCCTGACAGTGTTAATGCCATGCTCTACCTGTTGAGCTATAAGGAACATAAGCATTTGACTTTTGACCAATGATGGTTGACCAACAGTGGTACTGGTACACCCATCCCCCTTTGATGATCATGTAATGATGGACTGGGTTCCTACCTCCGTACACTTTGACCTCACAAAACTGCAGGTAGCCTCCTTGATCAGAGGACTTGTAGAAGTTGATGAACCTTCCTTCCATTCCCCAACACTTGACAGTCTGAGTCAAGCAGCTTGGGTCAGCGCTGATGATGGCACACCTGAGGAAAAGAGACAGAGAGAGAAGATACAGTAGTCTGGTAAAAGTAGGTATCAGAGACCAGATTCGAGTAGCTGGTGTGTGTAGGTATACTTGAGTAGAGCACTGGTTGTGTGCCTTTATTTTATTGGAGTATAATATTCTATGCTATTTAGTAATTTACACCTTATCCAAAGACACTTAAAAGTAGGTCGAGGACACCAGTGATTCACCTTGGATTGTCGTTGCCGTTGTTCACCAGTGAATTCCCGATGAGTATTTCCATGCCAATGAACTGTTCCCTATTGGCATCCCTATTAGTGACCTGGATCTCTGACACCCTGTACACACCAGGCAGCTCCAGCCTCCACCATGGTTTAGCCTGATAGGCGGTAGAGCTGCAGCTGTTGTGCTCAAACAAAGGGTCGGTGTTCCCATCGATGGCGTGTTCAGCCTTCCCCATGTCAAAGAGGAGTGAAGACTGAATAGCCGTGCCGCTCAACGCCAGGTTAATGCGGGATGCAGCTTAATGGAGAGTGGAACCACAGAATAGTTTATCAAGTTGCATTCTAGTATTCAAAACACATTGAAATACTTATAATAATAATTATAACCAGTCATCGGCCCCTAAATGGGGCACATAGAAATACCTGAAAGTCCAGGTGACTTCCACAGGTGGATGACAACACCTGGTGATGAGGAAATACTATTTACTTAATAAAATAAATACTTTAACTATTCTTTACCAGCATTTATCCTGCAACTATTGTATCTATGAAATATTCAAACTATTCATGGTGGGAATCTTACACACGCCCACGATCACAATAACATAGGAGGAGGTCAACTGTCAAATGTCATGGCAGATACATTTTTATTAATTCAATATATTGAACAGGATAATGATAAATACTGTAGTACTGTGTGGAATACCTACCAAGGAAACTGCAGATGAGACGACTGGACCCCATGGTTCTGGAGAAACAACATGCCCGGACAATATATAATACCAGCTACTAGGTATACATTCCTTCATATTAACATTCTATTAAAAGTGAAAAGGAATAGATAATTTGAGATGGAGCTATAAGTAACTGAAATATTACATTGATCTTAGGTGTCCAAAAATTAGGAGTCTACCATTACAGAGCAATTAAAAAAATCTTTAAATAGTTTTGTCTGTCTGACTTTCAGATGGTACTCACCGGCAGAGTCAGTAGGTCCGTCTGCTACGAATGAGGCGTCTGCATCTGGGATCAGCACCATATACACTTGGATTTGCATTAAGTAATCCAAAGGCTCTTGTATGCAAATGCTACTGCTCAAGCCCTTACTGTGAGATTGACTATGGGGTTTTCTGCAGGAAAGGAAAGGTGAGAGATATGAGGTGAATTTAACAAAAACATGGCTTTCGTTATTACAACAAACTTGTTTTAGTTAGAATTACAGGGGGATGAAAACGGTAAGCAAGGCTAGCGTTCTAGAAATGCTTGTACTTATACACATGGTATCGTCAGGGTGTATCCCTTTAATGGTACCACTAAAACACATTGTCAAGGGCCGTAGTCTTCCCTTTGATTTGTTGAGATGTCAATGAGTTTATTTAATTACTAGCAATGGGTATGCTTTTATCTGTCTGCCTCTGTACTTTCCTCTCCAAATTAATATGCAAAGATATTCAATGGAAAATAAATGCATGGTTTTATTTCCTTCTCCATGTATTCATTATGAATTGGTAGAATTTGAATTGTCCAATTATATGTAGTTCTAATTAAAACGTTTAATTTTCAAACTTTAGTTTTGGTTAACATGTTTAGGCTACTTGTCCTCATGAGTAAAAGAGATATCAGATGTGTATCTTACTTTAAAATGATTATGGCCCCACTGCTACGTACCTTGCCCTGACGTCTGTCTCTACAGATCACTTTGCATCGGCTCACACTGGCTCTAGGTAGGAAGAACAACCATTGATCAAATGGAAAATATTTCTAGCTACTGCACCCATTTATAGGCACTTTACAGGGAAATTGGAAGGGCGTTGAATATTTGCAAGCATTATTTGTATTGGCCTCGTGAGGCACGTCAACACGCTGCACGAAGGATCATGGGAAATCTCTCTCTGTGTTATATTGTTGTGTGATGAAGGGAAATCTATGTGCTACATTGTTGGGTGATGAAGGACAAACGGACACGCAAGTAGGTATACTTGCATATACTTGTATACGTATACTTGTATGTAAACTATGTATATGTTACAAACTTGGACACAAAGAGACTTCCAAGCGCACATATGTGTAAAATGGTTATTTTAATTATTTTCTGGAAATACAGAAACACAAGCACGTCAGTGTAGTGGTGCTACATGCAGGCTATCTGGCGCTCTCCTGCGTCTTACCCAAAGGACCCCTAAGCTGCCCCGAAGTGCCTGTGGGAGCTTTACTGACTGTAAACCATAAATTACCCTACTAAAATAGATCAGTCTTTCTTGCAAATGCATATATATCAGATTAAAAATGTACAAAATAATAAACCAAACAATAAAAGACTACATGACAATATAGTACGAGAATGGGGGGTGTCGAGTGTCCATTAATATGCCGTTAATATACCCAACATTACTGTGGGCCCCACATATATGTGTATCTTGTATTTCCTTTAATGGTTATATGTACCTTGGGAGTTGTGCTTAATCTTAAATTTAATTAATTCATATAATGATTATCATGAGGCTGTTTTGGTGCCCCTCCTGCACTTCATTCCCTACACAATGACTTAATATAGGCGGTGCAGGAACTGGGGTTGCACTGGGGCGCGTGGGATGGGGGGCCCGTAGAGAGAGCGGGCCCTCCGACAGTGTGATGGAAGGGCCAAAGAATGGGCCCTCGCAAGCGATTCAGATTGCCAGCTCGGAAATACGCCTGTGTTCAATTATTTTATTTATTTATTCAAGGCATTAATTAATTATTATTATTACCCGTTCCTGTGGTCTTGTTGACAAACACGCAGCGTCTCTAGGAGACAGCCGAGTGGAGGTGTTGCTATGACAACTCAGACCTCTGACGGCTCGACCTGCACACACACAGGGCGTGGCAGGTAGAAGCACACACACGCTTCCCACTTCATTTGGTCAGGGATCAGTTATTCAAACAGTGTTCTCAAAGAGAGGAGAGGCTTTGAACCTGATTTGGCTGCTAGTGAATTTCCATCAGCATTCCGTGTGCATCAATTCAAATGTGTTGGATGAAGGGAGAAGGACAGACAGCAGAGTGATGTGTGTCTGCCTGACCCTGTACTGTATAAAGTTACATTGAGGGTTGAGTATAATCTTGATTAGTTGATTGAGTTGTTTTCTTTGTCAACTGAGTTTGGATAAGACTGTGTGTGGTTGATGGGTGAAGCAGCCTCACCTGGCCCGAGTCAGACTCATTAGACTCTGGGGCGGGGTGAGGCTGCACACCTGTGGTGAGTAATCAGTGTGTACAGGTTAAACCAGCCGTCACCACACACACACACACACATACACACACACACACACACACACACACACACACACACACACACACACACACACACAGGGAGAGAGAGAGCGCTGACATGTCAGTATTCACTTGCATGCACCATACTTTCAAACTTTGCAATAAACTGGTTTTCATCAACTACCAGTGTCCTGGTGTGGGAGGAGCCCAGTAAAGCCACCTGGGTGGTGTGTGACAGGGTCACCTGCTACCATGGGATTTTGAACAGAAGATTTTTTAAATTAAAGACTTGTATATTGTTATGTTCCCATGAATCTGATGTCAATATTGACTGATGATTATTGATCAGCCGTTGTTTCATAACCTACTCCTTGACTCCTATTCATGTAGACTTTAGTCTTCATGTGGGATTGTTTTGACCTCCTAGTCATGTCTCCTTTGTCAAGACAAAATGTGAAAAACCTGGTCTGTAAAGTAAACGGGGAGCTGCGGTTTTTACTAATAAATAAAAATATATTATATATAAAACATATATAACATGATTTAGTATGAATATAATAACGACTCATTTAAATCAGTTGAGAAATATAAACCTTATAGTGCTGTTTACCCCCTGTTCTCTTGTATTTGCTTACAGGCCAGTCTTGACCTCTCCAATATGGCGGCGACGTTGACACAGCGCAGCAACGGGTCAAACCAGCCAAGTGTCTTAGTAAATATGTCTCTGCTCTCCTCTCTCTCTACGTGGCCCCGCCCCACACTCTGTGGGGAAAACATTTCACTCACCAACTTTTAACACGGATTAGCGTCTTGTTTGTAGCAACACTCTGGATGTGTACTGCACGTTCATATGTGTGCGCGTTCATATGTGTGCACGTTGTGTGCACGTTCATATGTGTGCACGTTGTGTGCGTGCACGTGATCACAGAAACCAATGTAATCAATACGATGGATTGATAGTAAGTGTGCTTTTTAAGTCCAACCAGTGTTTTATAGACATTATATTTGTCTTGAAACTACAAATGGTTTAACAAGCGCTACACAAAATGTGTTAAAAGAGGTTTCCAGATCTATATATTTATTAAGAGATATAGGCCTACAGAAGCCCACTTTAAATAAATACACCCGTAGTGTTTTCTATCACAAACGGACACAATGTGCTCTGTATTGCGTGAAGGCTGTCTCTAGGAGACTGGGAGGGGAGGGTTGCTACGACAACGAAGACATCTGACGGCTCAGACTGCACACACACAGGGCGTGGCAGGTAGAAGCACACACACACACGGCCCCACCGCTCGTGATAAAGCACACACTCAAACCTGCTCCAGCTGTGTATGGGCTGGAACCAATGAGGGGTCTACATGTGAGTTGAACTTGGGTTACGTTTGTGTTTATCACGCTTCATTTGGTCAGGGATCAGGTATTCAAATAGTGTTCTCAGAGAGAGGAGAGGCTTTGAACCTGATTTACTTACTAGGGAATTTCCATCAGCTGACCATTTGCATCCATTCAAATGTGTTTTTCAGAGTCAGTTCAACTGTAAGGAGGAACAGGAGGAGAAGGAGGAGGAGGAGGAGGAGGAGGAGGAGGAGGAGGAGGAGGAGGAGGAGGATGGGGAGGAGGAGGAGGGGGAGGAGGAGGAGGAGGAAGCAGGAAAAGGAGAAGCAGGAGGAGGAGGATGAGGAGGATATGGAGCAGGGGGAAGGGGAAGAAGGAGGAGGAAGGAGGAGAAGAAGGAGGAGGAGCAGGATGAGGAGCAAGAGGAGGAGGAGGAGGA
>JACYXH010000059.1:0-187500 GCA_026745465.1 Lota lota | reverse complement strand
TGTCTTTATTGAAATCAGTAAAGTGTACAAACATTATACCATGTTATTCAGTATTCAGAAGCATAAACTCGAAGAAACAGACTATGAATTATTGTGTTATCAAAATGGATCCTTTAAACATTAATGCATGACTGCAGCTTTTGATGTTCTAGCATTAAAGGTTATGAAATGTGTTGAAGAGAAAACAGACAGTGAACAGTACAGTTTATGTAATGTAACCATTTATAATGGGTTATGTTTCTATAGTAGACAGGGTTATTTTCTTCATTCATTTCTCTTCAATGAGTCATCTTGTTCTGTTTTTCCTTCTTCCTCTTGTTACAATCTTTACAGGCAGGTATTACAGGAACACACACACACACCCACCCACACACACACACACACACACACACACACACACACACACACACACACACACACATACATATGTTGTGTGTGTGTGTTGCATCAATGTAGACATGATTATTAAGCTTCATACACAACGTACATACTAGGACATCAAAACGATTCTGATCAGGATATTCAAAATTAAAATGCAACCATCAATACAGTAGTCCTACAAATAGGATTCATAACTGTAGGCCTATAATAGTACTGACCAAATATATGAACATAGTTGTTTCCAGGACTACGTGAATTAGGCTTTAGGCCTACATGTATCATTTAAACGTCTTGAAAATATTAAGCCAATTGAGTTGATATAAGGTCCGTTTTGAAACACTAGAAAAGGTGCACTGTAGCACCATCACCTGGTTAGATGACGTCAGTGCAACTGGCTGACCTGAAAAACATGAACCCTCCGTCATCACCATTGATTTATGTGTTGATATGGTCCTGGCAGTTTTAAATCACCTTGAATGTCATTTTATGTCCCTCTCATATGTGTGATACTCTCAAATATAGAGTAGGCCTACACTACATAACACAAAATTGAGATTGGCTCCACAATGTTCAAAACAATTTCACATGAGTAAAAGTGTTCATCAGATAATGACTTGAGGAAGAGTAAGAAAGTATCTAGTGAAAAGACTACTCAAGTACTGAGTTACTTCAAATCAAATGATTTATTGTTGTAATAGGCAGAGCAAGATGAACATAAATAGACAAAAATTACTTTGTATATGCTTGTCAAATTGACATTAACAACATATAAAATAGCAATCCCTTCAAATAAAACAACACACAATAAGACATTACATCGTTACAAAACAACAATAATGAAAATACAGCCACAAGAAATCTCTCTCTCTCTCTCTCTCTCTCTCTCTCTCTCTCTCTCTCTCTCTCTCTCTCTCTCTCTCTCTCTCTCTCTCTCTCTCTCTCTCCTTCGTTTTTGTATATTCACAGACTGTTTGCCTACAGGGATTTAAATAAAGGTTCTTTCCTTTAGGAAGATGAAAACTGACTGATTCATAAAAACCAGTAATTGATGAAAACCAGTTTATTGCAGTTTGAAAGTGTGTTGCATGCAGAGCAGGCAGACATGTCAGCGCTCTCTCTCCCTGTGTGTGTGTGTGTGTGTGTGTGTGTGTGTGTGTGTGTGTGTGTGTGTGTGTGTGTGTGTGTTTTAGATCCGTCACTATGTGAAGCTTGTTGTCCAGTAACGGTTGTGAACAAGCTGGTGAGGAGATTCGCCCAGCCCCTAACTACTCTATACCAGACACCTATCCCGCTTGCTCCGACGCCCTACCCCTGGGCATAACCCTGGCCAGGACTGTGGCTGCCGGCCGCGTCTGTATAGCTCTCCTCTGGGATCCGTGCACTTGTAAGTTTGCTGGGATTATTTAAGAGTTTGGAAAAATAACTCTAAGGATATGTTTTATTTAGGAGGACTAGGTAACCTCTCAGAATCACGATGCTAGATACAGCTCCATCCAGTTGATGTCCAGAGGAAGAAGATGTCGGGAAATGACAAAATGGATTAAAATGATTTATTGTATTTAATTGCGGATTATAAGAGGGAACATTGCAGATTACTAAAGAGTCCTTCGATATACAAAATCAGAAGGACGTATAAAATGAACAAAAGAGTACTCTCCAATAATAGTTGACAATAAAAGAAAAAACAACGATCACACATGTTGCTTACTTGTGATGAGAAGCCGAATAAGTGCGCAGGGGAGTAAAAGGAGCAAAAACTCCTTCTACCTTTTGAACAAATATCGAATTAATTTCTTTCCTAATTCGTCCCTTTTGCATGTATAAGTGAGCCTACATAGCTGTCCCAGCTATGGGAGGAATCCTCTCCGGAGATTGAATATTTCTAGGCTAGCTTCTAAAAACACATGTCTAATAGAGGTGTTCTGAGAATAGTCTATCTCCTTTCAGTTTTCTGTTCCGATTCGTTCTATTTATCTATAGGCTATTTCTTCCGAAGGTCCGGGTTGACGTCCTGCATGGAGTCCCCGTAGTAAGGATTCCTCCTCGTCCTGCTCATATGCGGGCTCTTTTATAGGACTTAGAGCACCTCCCATCCTCTGGCTAAAGAGGCTGAAAATTCTCTAAGTATCAGTTGTTTGTCACTCCCACTCTCCTATTCTGCTGACACTGATGATACTTAGCCCCTGGGTTTCTAGGTACTTTCTACCTGCCTCATGATCATCTAGTCACTAAGTGGTCTGATCCTTATCTCAGTTTCTAGGTACTTTCCACCTGCCTCATGATCGTCTAGTCACTAAATGGTCTGATCCTTATCTCAGTAAACACCGAGAAAGATCCAAAAGTCACATTAGACCTGATGGATGAGCTCATGTTCCCAAGCACCATTTTACGCCCGAGGTATGCATTCCCTGCTGTACATGTACTCATAGTTGTTACTCCATCCTCTGCCTCCACCTAGCTGCGCCGGCTGCTACTACTCCATGTGCTTCTGTTTACATTCTGTCTTCAATCTCCCACGTGCACGTTGTCTTCCCCACCGGCCTTCTATCTACAATCAGCGCACTCTACTTCTTCCCCATTCACCAAGCAGCCGGCGCCAGTTCGTTGTTACACTTTCTCAAGTTAGTACCTCGTTCCAGCGCTCTTGTTCAGTATTTAGCTTCTGCTCGTGTAACCCGCTTGTCCTTTTTCCCTAGTCCTCCTGATCCCTGCCCGACTTCCATCCTGCTCGTCTGTTTGCCTTCCCTGCCTTCGACCACTCGCCTGCCTGACTACCCGCTCGTCTTCGACCTCCAACCTACAGCTATCTGCCTGTCTCCAGACCCCTGCTCGTCTAACTACCGCCTGCCTTGCCCTTGCCTGTACCTTTGCTGAATAAATCCCTTTCGACCCCGCTCCATCTCTGTCTCGGTGTCTTGCGTTTGGGTTCTAGTCACGTACCTTAACAGTACGAACTGGCCAAACATGGACCCAGCAGACACCCGTTCCCACGACCGGGCCATCAGCAGTCAGGGAGTAATGCTCGGCCGTCTCGACCAGGAAATGGCGGAAATGAGGTCCAACGTCCAGACGATTTACAACGCCGTCCAGGGATTGCTGGTTTCTGCGCCAATTCCCGGTCAACCGCAGTTACCCTCCGCTCCTCCCCAGCCGATTGCTTCACGTGAGCCTTACATTCCAACCCCCGAACGCTATGGAGGAGATTTGGGTACCTGTCGGGATTTCCTTCTCCAATGTGGTCTCGTGTTCCGACTCCAGCCCCTAACCTACCCCACCGATAGCTCCCGTATCGCTTTCCTCGTTGGAGCGTTACGCGGCAGAGCCCTCTCTTGGGCTACTTCCGTAATGGAGAGAGGGGCTGAATGTTGTTCCACGTACTCAGAGTTTGTCACGGAGATGCGGAGAGTGTTCGAACATCCCGTTCGTGGTAGGGAGGCTTCAATGCGTCTTCTCTCTCTCCGTCAGGGTTCCCGAAGCGTCGCTGATTTCGCTGTTGATTTCCAGACGATTGCTGCGGAGAGTGGGTGGAATGACGTGGCCTTAATGGGAGTATTTTTACACGCGCTTTCCGATCCCCTCAAGGATGAGTTGGCTGTTCGGGATGAGTCACCCAATTTAGACCATCTAATTTCCCTCGCTATACGACTGGACAATCGCCTGCGCGAACGACGGCGCGAACGCACGCTTCGTCCGTTTCCTGCTTCTGTCTCGTCTTCACTGGATGTTCCGGCACCACCTCCCCCTCGGCACAATCCTTTCCACCCTGGACCAACTTCACTACCCGACCCGGAACCAATGCAATTGGGACGAGCCCACCTATCCCCGACCGAAAGGCAACACCGGCTGGCAACTGGTGCTTGTCTTTATTGCGGTCTTTCGGGACACGTTATTTCCTCCTGTCCAACCTGTCCGGGAAAAGGGTTGGCTCGCCAGTAACCCGAGGGATTCTGGTGAGTCGAACGCTTGATCCCTCGGCTCCCCGTCCCATGTTGGATTCCGTCTTGCTTTGGCAGGAACATTCCCTCCCTTTGTCCGTCCTCGTAGACTCAGGTGCTGACGAGTCTTTCATTGATAGGCAGTTGGTCAGGCAATTGGGAATCAAGACAACCTCTTTGAATTCTCCCATTTTTGCCCAGTCCCTTAACGGGAAGAAACTCGCCCGGGTCGATCGAAGGACGGTACCGTTAACTCTAATTGTGTCCGGGAATCACCGTGAGTTACTCTCTCTCCACGTGATAGACTGCCCCCTCACTCCAGTGGTTTTGGGATTTCCTTGGCTGCAACGTCATAACCCCCAAATGGACTGGAAAGAAAGTAGGATTACCTCGTGGAGCTCTTTTTGTCTAGCACAGTGTTTACGTTCCGCCCAACCTCCCCGCACTCTGGAGTCCAAGTCACCACCATCTTTTTCCTCTGATCTGTCTTCTGTTCCTGAGATTTATCATGACCTGAGGGAGGTTTTTAGCAAGTCCCATGCCCTATCTCTTCCTCCTCACCGTCCGTATGACTGCGCAATCGATCTCCTCCCCGGGGCTTCCCTGCCTAGCAGTCGACTCTTCAACCTCTCCCGTCCCGAACAAGAATCCTTGGAGGAGTACATCCGGGAGTCTCTCGCTGCGGGGATAATCCGGCCGTCCTCCTCTCCTGTTGGGGCGGGGGGTTTTTTTGTTGGCAAGAAGGATGGCTCCCTCCGGCCGTGCATTGACTACCGGGGCCTGAACTCCATCACGGTAAAGAATAAGTACCCCTTGCCCCTTATTAGCTCCGCGTTTGTTCCCCTCCATGGAGCCACGGTTTTTTCCAAACTGGACTTGCGCAACGCTTACCATCTGGTCCGTATCCGGGAGGGGGACGAGTGGAAGACGGCCTTCAACACTCCTGTGGGCCATTTTGAATATCTGGTTATGCCTTTCGGACTCACCAACGCCCCTGCAGTTTTTCAGGCTCTGGTCAACGATGTTCTTCGTGACATGTTGAACCACTCGGTTTTTGTGTATCTGGATGATATTCTCATCTTCTCGGGTTCGCTGGAGGAACACGTGATTCACGTTCGGCAGGTCCTCCAGCGCTTATTGGAAAACAGGCTGTTTGTCAAGGCGGAGAAATGTGAGTTCCACGTCCCGTCCACTGTTTTCCTGGGGTACATCATTGGCCAGGGGGAGTTGCGGATGGACCCTTGCAAGGTTTCTGCAGTGGCGGAGTGGCCTACACCCACCACCCGTAAGCAGCTACAGCGATTTCTTGGCTTCGCCAATTTTTATCGTCGCTTCATCAGAAGCTATAGCCAGATCGCTGCCCCCCTCACTGCCCTAACTTCACCCAAGGAACTCTTCGAGTGGTCGCCGGAGGCTGAGGCCTCGTTCCGGAACTTGAAGGAGCGATTCACCACTGCACCCATCCTCATCCAACCCGACTCTTCTCTTCAGTTCATCGTGGAGGTCGATGCTTCTGATTCCGGGGTGGGGGCGGTGCTTTCGCAGCGTTCCACCAAGGATCACAAGCTTCATCCGTGCGCCTTTTTCTCGCGCCGGTTGACCCCACCGGAGCGGAACTATGATGTCGGGAACCGCGAGCTTCTTGCTGTTAAATTGGCACTCGAGGAATGGCGTCACTGGCTGGAGGGAACGGCCCAGCCTTTTATCGTGTGGACAGACCACCGGAATTTAGAATATATCCAGTCAGCCAAGAGACTCAATTCCCGACAGGCCCGATGGGCTCTTTTCTTTGGACGATTTAATTTTTCGCTTACCTACCGCCCCGGCTCCCGAAACGTTAAACCAGACGCTCTGTCCCGTTTGTACTCTCCTAAGGACCCCTGCACTGAACCTGAACCCATTCTGCCGTCCACCTGCCTCATCGCTACGCTCACCCTGGAGGTCGAAGCCGCTGTCCTCCAGGCGCAGCAACAACAGCCCGATCCCGGTACCGGTCCGCCCAACCGGTTGTTCGTTCCCGACGCGGCGCGCTCCAGGGTACTCACCTGGGCTCACTCCTCCAGACTCACCTGTCATCCTGGCACTACCCGCACTCTGGACTTTGTTCGCCGACGATTCTGGTGGCCCTCCTTGGACGCTGACGTCCGTTCCTTCGTGGCGGCTTGCACGGTCTGCGCTCGCAATAAGACCTCGACCCGACCCCGTTCTGGCCTGCTCCGACCCCTGCCCATCCCCAGTCGCCCCTGGTCTCATATTGCCCTGGATTTTGTCACCGGTCTCCCCCCTTCAGAAGGCAATACCACTATCCTTACTATCATCGACCGTTTCTCCAAAGCTGCTCACTTCCTAGCACTCCCCAAGCTCCCCTCCGCTAGAGAGACTGCGGATCTCCTGGTGTCCCACGTGTTCCGGCTCCACGGCATTCCGACGGATATTGTGTCGGATCGAGGTCCGCAGTTCACCTCTCAGGTCTGGCGGTCGTTCTGTGCAGCCCTGGGTACTACGGTCAGTCTGTCCTCTGGATACCACCCACAGACCAATGGACAGTCGGAGAGGGCAAACCAGGAGATGGAGGCTGCTCTTCGCTGCGTGACCGACTCCAACCCCTCCTCCTGGAGTTCACAACTTCCCTGGGTCGAGTATGCTCATAACACTCTGGTCAATGCGTCCACCGGCCTGTCTCCATTCATGTCTTCATTGGGCTATCAACCGCCTCTGTTTCCTGCCTTGGAGACAGAGATCACTGTTCCCTCTGTCCAGGTACACCTGCGCCGCTGCCAGCGCACCTGGAGGCGCACACGTGAGGCTTTGCTCCGTGCGTCCAACCGCTCCCAACGCCAGGCTAATAAACACCGGCTCCCGGCTCCACAGTACACCCCTGGGCAAAAGGTTTGGTTGCGGTCCAAGGATCTTCCTTTGAAGGGGGTTTCTCAGAAACTCGCCCCCCGTTTCGTTGGTCCTTACGAGATTGATTCCGTCATTAACCCCTGTGCCGTTCGCCTGAAGCTCCCTTCGTCCCTTCGGATCCATCCGACCTTCCACGTCTCCCAGATCAAGCCCGTCTCCTCCAGCCCGTTGTGCCCTCCCGCCCCGGTTCCACCGCCTCCCCGGATGATTGATGACAACCCGGCTTGGACGGTGCGTCGCCTTTTGGATGTACGTCGTCGCGGTCGGGGTCATCAGTATCTGGTGGATTGGGAGGGATACGGCCCCGAGGAGCGCTCCTGGGTTCCCAGGAGTCACATTCTCGACCCCTCCCTCATCACGGACTTTCACCGCCAGCACCCTTCCCACACTGTGCGTCCGCCTGGAGGCGTCCGTAGAGGGGGGGGGTACTGTTACTCCATCCTCTGCCTCCACCTAGCTGCGCCGGCTGCTACTACTCCATGTGCTTCTGTTTACATTCTGTCTTCAATCTCCCACGTGCACGTTGTCTTCCCCACCGGCCTTCTATCTACAATCAGCGCACTCTACTTCTTCCCCATTCACCAAGCAGCCGGCGCCAGTTCGTTGTTACACTTTCTCAAGTTAGTACCTCGTTCCAGCGCTCTTGTTCAGTATTTAGCTTCTGCTCGTGTAACCCGCTTGTCCTTTTTCCCTAGTCCTCCTGATCCCTGCCCGACTTCCATCCTGCTCGTCTGTTTGCCTTCCCTGCCTTCGACCACTCGCCTGCCTGACTACCCGCTCGTCTTCGACCTCCAACCTACAGCTATCTGCCTGTCTCCAGACCCCTGCTCGTCTAACTACCGCCTGCCTTGCCCTTGCCTGTACCTTTGCTGAATAAATCCCTTTCGACCCCGCTCCATCTCTGTCTCGGTGTCTTGCGTTTGGGTTCTAGTCACGTACCTTAACAATAGTATCATAAACCTGTTTCTTGTTTTGAATAAGATCTTCCGAGCGTTTTTCCTAGTTGTAAGGCTGTTCTAGTTGTAAGGCTGTACCCGTTTAACGCAGTTGGTCATATTCATGCATAGTAATATTTACACATATCATAGTTTAAGAGTACAAAATGTATATCAGTACATGGATTACAGAACAATAGATATATCTCAGTGCTCAAGACAAAAAAGGTAATATATATCAGTGTTCAAGACAAAAGGTAATATATATCAGTGTTCAAGACAAAAGGTAGAGCGTAGTCTCTGGTGCTATAGCATGCCCATGAGTGCGTCATTACCAATATAATATGAACCCGTGCACCGGCTTTCTAGTGTACACATAATACAATTATCTCTTATCGTATAGTAGATCATTGGTGATAACAGCAGTTCTATCTAGTGCTCAGCCTAGTAAGTGCTCTTATATGTTACACATCCTTTCTACGGGTAAACAAGTGCTCATTTAAAATCAGTTGTCGTTGTACCGGTGCTCAATAGCAAACATATAGGATACATTTGTAGATATCAATCGACAATAACATCATCCCTATCATATGACTCATGTTCAAGTGTAATACTGTCCGGGTTTCGATGAATCAACCTTACTTGACACCCCCTCCTTGATATCAGTGGAACCCAGGGACAGGAATCCCCCGACGTTCAGCGAGAGTCCGGGGAAGGCCTGGCGGCAAAAACAACCGCCGGAGCCCCGGCCAGGCCATTACGTCCAGCAAGCGGACCAAGGGTATCAGGAATGACCGCGGGGGAAGGTGGGCGTAGAAGAAGGGTGCGGAGCGTAGAGGAGACCTGGTGATCCCGAGGGACAGGAGGGTGGATGATATCCAGGGTGTCGAGGGAAGCCGATGGGTTACGGGAAACCAGCACCGGGGGAGATCTGGAACGAGCATCACTGTTGTCCGAATTCCGCCGAGGCCGACGAGAAGAGCCGGAGCGCGACCAGTCGAATCCCCGGGAGCGATGCGTGCCCAGGCGGGTAGCCGAGGAATCCCAACCACAGAGAGCCAACCCTTGGTGACCGCGGAGGCCCCGATAGGTGGTCCATTGGCCCCATCCACAGCCACAACACCGCCACAGACGAGCCAGAGGATCGCGATAGGCAATGCTGCTATCAGGCTGAGGAAAATGGGGCACCAGGGCGTCGATCACTGGAGTTGCCGGGGGGGACCCAGGCCCCGTGATGTGTCGGAGGCGTTCCTGGATCATGTTCTCAATGTCAGAATCGGGGAAGTGTCGTGGACGATATAACGGGGAAAAAGGGCCGTTACGCTGCCATGGCCCATAGGCGGGAAGGGGCCTAGGGTTAGGTGATGGAGAAAGAGAACTCAGCCAGTCCAGTACATCGTCCAACGCAGAATCAGTATGAGCCATGAGTACGGGAGGCAAAAATACTTATAAAAAGGTATGAAAAGTAAAAGGCGATAGGGTGAGGCCTGAGTGTCTACAAGTATTCGCCGCGTTCAGCGCCCTGTGATGTGTGATGTCTGCATAGTGGAGTTGCCTGGTTTTATACCGTTAGTCATACATGTCCCACCCAGTGGGAGGAGCTACAGACAAGGCGTTGCCCCAGGAATCCAAAACAATGAACTCGGGACGATGTGGCGACGCCACGGATGGTAATGGCGAAATGTCACCTAGTAACACATCGTCTGGTGGGTTTTTACCCATCTCTAACGTTGGGTCTGGGGGGGTGAGCGGTAGAGGGTAATCAGTGACGGGGTCAGAATCGGGGAGACGAGGGGGGGAAGGTAACTGGGCGCCTTGTGCCGTTACCAAGTGGGCAAGAGCACTTTCCAACTTAGGGATAGCAGTCACCGAGAGCGGTGAGGAGGGAGGAGAGGTTGTAGGAGGGGGCTTTGGAGAGGGAATGGGAGAGGATGTAGGAGAGGGGATCGGGGAGACGTTGAGGCCCAACATTTCACTAAGAGTTTGATCCCAATCTAACATAGGGGAAGAGGGTTCGTCCGATACCCCAGCATCCGTCTGTGGCTTAAAGGTGGGGATTTGGACAGTAGAGGAAAGACTGGCCTGGCCCGAAATCGAACGAACAGCAAAATACGTGCCGTTCCCTAATCGAGCAACACTCGTACCCGAGCCCTGGGCTCGCAACCAAACTTCAAGAAAAACTTGGTAATATTGCCCATTCAGATACTGACTTACGCCTGAAGGGACAATACTCGGAACTGTGGTACTTGCGTCATTACGCCAAGAAATGGGGTGGGACGTTACAAGATATTGCAACGTGGACATTGGTAAGGCAGGAGGGGGGCCATAGACAGTAAAAATCCCGTTACCAGTGTAGAATCCGGCTTTAGCATTATAGCAATTACAGCAAACAATACTTTCTGCCATATCCCACAAGTAGGGAACCTGCGTTGGACTGGCTTTACAAATGCAACACTCGGCCAAACCCTGTAACAAAAAAACATAAGTAAATATGTGGATCGGATAAATATCTACTACTATAGTGCTAAGCAGGAAAAGCAGGGATGCGACTTGTACGGACTACTCGTACATTGGTGGTTCGTCATAAGGAGGCTCCATTGGTGGATAATAGACCGGAGGCATATTATTGACATTAAGCATGGACATTTCTAATACCTCTGTCCTGCCGTTAGTGATCCCATTATGTTAGACCCTTACTCGAGTGGCTCTTTGTAAGAAAAGGTCACAAACAATTAAGTACAGTATTTGGTCAATCGGCATAAGCATCTTGGCCCAAACTCCTACTGAAACAGTGGCCCATCCTATGGTGCATAGTAAAACACCACACACGTCACTACAGACAGGGACCTCTAGGATTGGCAGAAGACGAAGGGCCCACATAACCGCACCATCGTTAACAGCCATTATCGCTAGGCAGTTGTATCGTAAGGCAGCGGGACTGAACAAAGGGGACATATGGATAAACGTTTGAACCACTTGACTAATGGTCCAGACCGAGATCATGAGGGCTTGAGTCTTCTGGGCCTTAGTGTCAGAGGCATGCTGTAGCCCTAAAATAAAAGTGATATAGAGGCCTAAGCAAAAGTCCAACGGTCCTGTAACCATAATGCATACGTGACGGGTAAGAGTAATGGATAAGGCAAAGATCCTAAAGGGGTCACTCCAGGAACCCTGCATACAATAGCACATCCAGCACAGTAATTCATAATAAAGACCAACAATTTGTTGTATGCTTACGTTAGCCGGCCAAGTAGCATTAGATGCCTCCGTTGGTTCCATGGTCTAACTGTAAGAGATTTGGTGTTTGTTAATATGAAGAGAGTCTAAGACAGGCTCCGTAATGGTGTAGCCTCCTATGTCGTAGCGTCCGTATGCAAGTGATTATATACAGCTAGAATCCACCTCCCTTTTGGGAGGGTGGAGCCTGGTTCGTCTCCTCCCCAGCCGGGGTAGGGGTCTTTAAACATAGTCAGTTGTAAGAGTCAGTCTTTTTAGTCGTCTGGTGGATAACATTATCATTATTGGTGCTCAGGGGCTTTTATCGGCGGCTTTTCTGTAGGGGCACCTACACCAAATAAACGTTGGAACGCGGCCATCGTTCCGGCCTTAAATAAGATAAAAAAGGTCAGAACAGCGATCGCTACCAAGAAACAAGTCAATATTATGGGCCATAACATATGTAATAACTTTAATATAGTATTGACTATCCACTTTCCGATGGCCATAGCTCCTTCCTCGATCGCTCCTATAATTGTTCCGACTGTTTTTACCGTTACTAGTTTTACTACTAGACCTGCGCGTTCGATCCAGGTGCAATCACGCTTATTCTGTCTTTCCCCGCATTGCTGCCAGGTTTCAGTGGGCCATCGGCAAGTACTATTGGTGTATATTTTATTTACTCCCACCCATTCATAGCCCTGGATTTCAGTGCCATTACAGAGACTTTGACGAAACGCATGTCCTTCAACTAGTTGGAGCAGACCATGTCCAGTATATGGTAGATCGGTAGGAAGTAGATTCTGCCTTTGGGGGGTGGATTGTGAGTAGGAACATCCACCATGGAGGGGTACAGCTTTTATCCATGTTCCCGTAACATTAACCCATGTGGCTCCTTGATAAGCACTTCCTTTCATACCGCGGTACCAACGGGTACATTGTTCCTTCCAGCCGGGGACTGTGTGACATGTTCTTCTGGCTAAGGCTATAACACATGTTGTGTTGGCAGCGTTACACTTCATCCTCCAAGGTTGTGGGGTAGCATATACGGTGGGTTCTGTGATACCTGGCCAGATGTCGCGATCATGGGAATAGACAGTAGCAAGGAACTGGTACTGGACCCAGTAATTGGTCGTTTCGTTCAAGCAGGGGATAACCCATGATACTACCTCATTTTCTTGAAAACCCCACCAGGTAACATCAGAGGATCTCTGCAGGTGTCCTTCTTCCCATCCCTGCAGGGCCCCTTTTACTGTTTGAGAAGCATTAAGGATACTGCAATCATAGAACCAATTAGAGCGACCTAAGTTAATATGCTGGTAAATAGGGCAGCGTGGTGAGTATCCTTTATTCACAAAAGTCGTTCCGTCCAGGTCAGTGATCATTCTTTTAACCGTACATCTATCTATTTTATCGAAATCTCCGGGTGGCACACTCCATAAGTCCTGGGGGGTTGGTAGTTTCTGGACATTGAACCAGGTGACTTCCGTCTGAATGGGGACTCCTTGTGAATATTTCCGATCTCGCGTTCTACGTCCTAATATGGTGATAGCGGTGCTATAATAAGTAAGGCCTTGATACCAAATCCAGGGAAAGGAATTATTGAGCCATAATTCTGCCGCCGCTCCTCGTCCATTCGCTGAGCTTGATCCAAACATTATCTTCCTACCAGCATAATTATATGAGCCCTTGACTTCATGAGAGTATACAAGGTAGTTTTGCCCTTTACAAGGGGTGATCAAACTCCAATAACAGGGCAATAGCCGATTCTTCATTTGGCTAGTACAATGAACCGCCGTCCTAATGCGTTGGTCATACGTACGATTACTATACTGGGTTAATGCGTCTAGAACAGCAGAGATGTTTGGAGCTTGAGCTAGTCGATTCCTGGTCCGCCGTCGTCGAGTATTCGCTACCTGAGTTGGCGAGGTTCCAGGTTGAGGGGTAGAGGAGATATTACCTAAACGCTGAATAGCTTTGCGATATCTGTTGGCAATATCTTTATCAGAAGCGGGGCATTGTAAGTCGTAATCGCTCCATGAATCCCAGATGGAGAAGAGACCATAACAGGCTATTGCTGCCTCCGTTGAGGGGTATTCTACATCGGAACGCCAGTAGCCATATGTGAAGGCTGGTGGGATGGGAATGCAACTCCAATTGCAATAGATCCTGGGCGGTGTGTCCACGATTTGCATCCATGTGCAGGCAGCTTGTTTGACTCGTAACTTGGTTAAATTTAACATGCGGATTTCTACCTCATTTTGGGTGATAGATAGTATCTCCACTAGCACTAACCCTGATTGGTTATAATAATGTATTTGTTTAGTTGTGCAGTTAGCCGATGAGTTGAGCATACATTGAGCAGTTTGAGGATCTACTCCTTGGGCCCGTGACCACCATTCCAATATATCTGCGGTGGAGTTGTAGGTGTCATTGTTTTGCCTGGTTTGATTATCCCAGGCCATATTGAAAACCTGTTCTTCTGCCATCCAACATTTCATCTGGAATCCTTTCGTAGACTTATAGTAGGCCGCCACATGAGATCGGGTCCAGGAGTCAACACCGCAGGCATAACAAATGATGGTCATAACAGCTAAAGCTATAACGAGTAATATAGTAGTCTTATGTTTCAAAATCTTGTTGGGTTTTACTGGTTGTTGTTGATTAGGGTCCTGGGTTTTAGCAGCATCAGGGTGTAGCAACAAATGTCTTTCATGAAGGCCGTCGTCCGACATCCTTGCAAGTGAAACGTCCAAGTGTTATGAGTGCTGCGTCGGGGTGGCTCCTTCCTTTAATAATTCCTGCAATAGCTCCGGGTGGTGTAGGAGGGTGTGGTCTAAACCTTTCCAACCCCACCTCCAGGTCGCAATCCTAAGCCTGTCGTGTACCGGTCGAGCACCCACGTAGAAGTTGTAAATCGGAGGTCTAAGGTCGGCAGGTGTAGGATGGGTCTGTTCCAAGCATTGCATGATTTCCTGTCGTAAAGTGGGATAAAACTTGCGTATGTTGCCCGAAGTGCACATAGGTGGTTTCAATGTGAACTTTTTCGCCCATAGCAAGGCAGCCAACCCGTGATAACAACGGATCGTGTGTCTCCAATCCGGCCCCGTTCCTTTAGCCAGTATCAAAGAGGCCCATAGAACATTGCAAGAGGCTGACCGTCCGTCCTTCCTTGTTCGGTCTAATTGAAGTTCTACTGTACGGGTCCATAATAAGCCCCAGCGTTCATGTAATATGTCTGGGTCCATTCTTGGGCTTGGATCATGTATTGGGAGAAAAAGAGGCCGACAACAGTGGAAATCAAACTGGGATTCCGTAATATGGCCAGTATCCTTTACTCTTAAGGGTAAGGTTTGATTAAAAATCACTCTCTCTGAGTTCCTTACTTTATCCCTGATGCAGTTCCTCATAAAGGGGTCCATAGTCCAAATGGACATTTCCCCACACAATATTTCTACGTATAGTGGTTGGATAGGATCGGCATAATTCGGACTCCATCTTAGAGTAAACCTTATCCCTTCAAATAGCAAGTCTACGCTATTAATGATCCAGGGAAAGTCAAAAGGAATCCGTTGGACTGGTTGGGAACCTCCTTGTTTCCCTATCTGTTGTATGCGCCATTTCCCCAGGGTCACAGGAGACATAATGCATTGCACGTGATTGTTTGGTATTGTATTGGTGAGATCTAGTGCTCTTTCCTGGGTTTCGTTCGTACAATAATATGCTGCTGTTCCGCAGGCTTGTCTGTGGTAATCCCAATCTTTTGTGGGTTCATCTAAGAGTACTTGCTCATATCGTAATGGTATTACAATATTACCTTGTTCGGTCCGTCGAGTTTTCTGTCTGGGTTTTAGTGGTCGGGTCTGTCTGTGTCGTCCTGTTGTTTCTAGATTTACTGTCTTTGAGGTTTCTTGTCTTTCCGCCATTTCATCCATTTCATCCATTTCATCCATCTCTGCTGTGCAGTCGGAGGTGGTATTGGTACTATCTCGCTAGATGGTATCTCGTCAGGAGAAACACGTCTTAGTACTACAACTGTAGCTCCCACAGACTGGATATTTTTGTAGGGCACGATTACCATCTGTACTATAAGCTCCACCTCTAGGTGGTCCTCTGGTTTCCAGGGTTGACTCGTTCTATTGGCTATTGTGCCCGGCCGCTGCAAAACCCCTTCTCGTCGCCAATCCTCAGGGGTTACTTTGAACGACTTTCTTTTCAGTATTGCCATAGATTCATGACTTCCCCATCCATCCAATGTAGTGGCTAAGTATTTGAGATGACTTGTGGAAACTCCTCTTTCTTTGGATATTTGTAAGGGGGTAACAGGAATATTGGGATCTCGGATGACTTCATTAATTAACCGAGCCCAGTCCGTATTTTCCCACGGACCAGACCACCCTGCCCGTATAGCCCTTTCTTGTGGATCCTCGGGCAGTTGTTCCATACTAACTAGTTGGAGATATTGGGCAGGATCACGGTACACCCGAAAACCTTTCTTGTGGTGAGTAGCTCCCATTGGCGGTTGTCTTTCCTCACAGAACGTCTGATCTTCCGGCCAACAATGTCGAATTGCTTCTTCTAAGCGTGAAAGGTTATCCTTCATACAAGAGGCCGGGGGAGCAGTTGGGGCTGCACGTTCTAAGGATTGGAACATTTGCTCTTCTGACTGACCGTGGCAAATCGTATCCTCCGTTTGCGCTTGGGCGCTTTCCGAACAGGAGACGAGGATTGCGGAGGGCCCTACAGTCCCCAATGGCCTGGGTACATCATAGAGATTTTTGTCTCCCTCACCTATATCTGTATGGGAAAGGTTATTATCCTCAGATAAGGGCGGCAGGATGGGTGCAAACCCAACTTTTTGCTCTGGAGTCATTTCTTCCAGTGGTTCAAAAAACCGCCTCACCTCCCATCCTTCTGCTGGTGGTAGACTACGTAAACGTTCGTCTTCCATCATCTCTATACACCAGTCACAATCCTTGATGTTTTCGCCATCCCATTCACATCTACATCTCGAGTTCCGTGACAGAGGGTCATCTAGGCTCCATTGAGTGTATACTATAGTCCTTGGGAGTATTTTAATGCGGCAGTTTCCGCAAATAATTGCATCCATTACTTTTACCGGGGCTGGCATTAAGTTCTGCATTTCTTCTTTCTTTGGTTTAAAAGCCATGGGTCTCAGCTTCCCTGGGCCCTCGTATAGGACGGACAATCCCGTGTCCTTACCACAGAGGATACAGGTACTCCCTATTTTTCGCCACACAAACAACTCTAAAAATCCCGTCAGGTAGCCTCGACGGGCATAATGCAGTTTGGACAGGGCTCTTCCAGCCCATATCCCTTCAATTCCTCTTCGTAGGATTACTGCTGCTTTAACATTGGCCAATTTGATGTATGGTATTTCAGTTAATCTTGTACGTCTATCATCATTATTTAATGATGAGGTTGTCTTCCCTATCTGTTTTGCCATCGTGATTCCTAGTCGTCCTTAGTCTGAAATCGGTTTGAGTTGGCTCACTCCTTGTATCCCTTTCTTATTTAACAACACTGTGTTACTATCGATGATCCTTGTCACAATATCTTGTATTTCGTATTTAGGTTTTACAGCTGTTCCGGAGGGATGATCTCTTGCCTTCACCCAGACTCGTTGTCCTACATAAAAAGGTATTTTTGGCGGGTCCACCCCTGTTTTGAGGTTTGGAAGTCGTCCCACCTTTTCTGAGGAGAAGGGGCGTTGATTTAACTCCTGGGAAGGGGAGGGTCTCTGAGCACGATGTCGGTCGTTCAACGACTGTCCGATTTCCACCATTTTAGTACTCCATAACTTAGTGTTTTCATTTTTCCCTATCCATAATTTTATTAGCCCTATTGTTCTTTCTACTACCCCGTTGGCTTGAGGAGTGTATGGGGGCGAATAGATCCTTTCCACTCCGTGCTGCTGACACCATTGATCCACTTGTTTGTTACGAAAATGGGAGCCGTTATCGGTTCGTAATTCCTTGGGAACTCCCAAATCACTGCAAACTTGTATCAACATATTGACTACACTGTTGCCGTTGGCTGCTCTAACTGCCCTGGCCGTCACATATCCTGACATTGAATCTACTAATACAATTATGTATTTCTCACCTTTTGTTCCCTTAATACCCATAGGGCCAGCTACATCCATACATACTGAACCCCACGGTATGGTACTTTTTATGGTGAGACCATCTACTCTTTGTCCTCTTCGTCCGGCATTGTATTGTCCACACTTCACACAGTTTTTTAGGACCTGCCGGATCTTCTTATCTGTGATACTGAGCCTACTTTCCACCAATTCCCTCCGTGTCGGTTTGGCTCCGGCATGGCCCAATCCCTCATGGACGGCCAGCACGACCTTTTCCACGGACTTGTCTGGGACTACTTTCCCCCACGGGGTTTCTTCCCAATCCTCGATATTGACGAACACAACTTTCCTTAATTGAACGTAGCGATCGACGTTTTGATTCCCTTGCCAGTGCTCTCCTTCCTTGGTGTGGGCCTTTTGATGGATCACCTCTAAATCTAAAGTGTGTCTCATCTGTGCTATCTTGGTCCACAACTCGTAGTGCGCTACTTGTTTTCCTTTTGCTCCCTCAAACCCATTTTCTTCCCAGATTGTGAGGTCCTCCTTTAGTGCCTGTACACAGTAGTGACTATCCGTGATAATTCTAGCTCTTTTTATATGTCGTTTCTCTAGTTCGAGAAGTCCTTCTAAAATAGCTGTAACTTCTCCCACTTGAGCGCTGCCTTCTACCTTTCCTCTCTGTCGCCAGCTTTCTCTGTCTTTATGATATAGGATATATCCCCAATAGGCTTGATGATCTTGTGCCTTCTTGGAACCATCCGTATACAATGTCCATTCATATTCTCCTTTTTGACTAGATTCTGGTTTCTCCGGGCTCTGGGAAGTTTGTTGTATCGTACCAATTTCTAAATCGGGGTCTAGAAGAATATCCTCCCATCGTCCCCACCTGGTATTAGTTGCTTTGGTACTTTCTATAGTCCCTTTACGTAAGAACCTGTGAACGTTACTTTGTGTGGTTATCTTGATCTGTTGTCCCTGTGCTAGGTCTTTCAGCGAGCTCCAATAACGTGCTATTACAGCTAGTTCTTTTTCTTCAGCTGGATATTTCTGCTCTACTGTAGTTAGCACATAACTCCATAGCGTTACTAGTTGTTTTCCTTCGTTGCATACAGTTACCACGGCGTCAGTGTCTTCTAGGTTGATTCCTACCACTAATCGTGTAGTAGGATCTCTTGGTTGCAAACGTACTGCCTCTCTGATTGCTTTTTTAAGTATTTCGAGGTTATTTTGGTCCGTCGCCGTCCATTGGAAATCTGCCTCGTCTTTTTTCCGTAAACACGCATATAGGGGCTTGGCGTATTTCTGGTAGCTTGGCACATGATCTCGTACGTAATTACATAGGCCTAGTATTTGTTGTAACTCTCTGATGGTTGTTGGAGGAATTATCTTCTCGATTTTACTTCTATATCCATCTGATAAACCTAAATCCGTGGAGATTTGGAAACCTAAATAATTGACTTGAAACTTGCCGAATTGACATTTGGTTAAATTCAATTTCAACCCTGCGTCTGATAACCGTTGTATTACTTTCTCCAACAGTTCCAGGTGTTCTTCTTCTGTATCATTGGCAATGAACACATAATCTATATAGATAGTGACTGGGAGTCCTTCCAATACTTCCATTACCGCAGACTGGAACACGTTAGGATAATTTTTATAGCCTTGGGGCAATCTTTGCCATACATATGCCTTTCCTCGGTGCGTAAATACTGTTTTAGCTTGAGATGGTCTTGCCAATGGTAGGGAAAAGAATCCATTCGCTAAATCAATACAGGATTTAAATTTCCTAACCTTCAGTGTTTTCAAGGCTCCTTGTGGGTTTATCAGACTTGCTTTATTCGCCACTGTTCTTCTATTTAAGGCCTTAAAGTTGATCACGGGTCTCCATGAGCCATCAGGCTTTTTCACGGCTTGTATGGGACTGTTCGTCATAGGATTGGGTTCTTCTCTTATTATTCCTAATGCGGTTAATTCGTTTACGATCAAATCCATTTCTTTTATGGCATCCGGGTGTAAGGGATATTGGCGCACGGCCGGGTGTACTCCTCCTATAATAGTGTGAGTATAATGTGCTGATAACGTTCCACAATCATTTTTAAAATGGCTGATTTGCGCCTGTTTT
Source organism: Lota lota (assembly GCA_026745465.1). NCBI lineage: Eukaryota > Metazoa > Chordata > Actinopteri > Gadiformes > Lotidae > Lota > Lota lota. The sequence goes on along the minus strand of JACYXH010000059.1, from coordinate 167,898 downwards.
AGAATGTCCCCTAATTTCCCTTTTCCTTGCTTAGTAAAATCGCTCTCCTTGACTTTTTCTTCTATGGTGGTGGGTACATTAATGGTTTTATACCATGATCGCGTTGGTATATGTTCTTCAACTAGGCCCTTTGTCGGGAGAGCGGTAGGCATTGGAGGTGTAGGTTCTGGTTCTGAATCTTCATCTGGGGAATTGTCGGTTTCCTTCCTTTTTTCTTTTTGAGCGGCCCGTATCGCTACTGGCTTTAATTTATACCTTAGCGCATCATATACTACCTGTACTAACGTATTCCTAAAGTTTTTAGTGAGGCTCCCGCAATCAATCAGAGTGGCTACCGACGGCATCATCACAATGTTAGCCCATTCTCCTTTTTTCATAGTTACCTCTAAAGTTAATGGATCCTCGCAACCTTCCTTCCAACTATCAGGGATCGGACGGTTCTTCTGTCCTACTTCTGGCATATAGACTTTCCTTCCATCGTATGTTACTAACGGTCCATACCCTTCCTCTCTCGCATGTTTCCGGGTATGGGCTGTGATGTCGAATAGCTCTACTTTAGCGGTGGGTTTCCTATGATAACCTGTTCTTAAGTCAGTCACCTTCATTCCCTTCTCTGCTGTAGAGACCCAGGAGGGATGATCACTTCTATCCTCTCCCTCCGGCTCCGCTAAAGGTTGTGAGCTGGGTTCTGATCTTGGGGTAGATATTTTCTCTCTAGACTGTTGCTCTTCAGGTGTGCTCCATAGTTGTCTCGGTTCCGGGCTCTTCCTAAGCTTATCAGGATTCCTTTTGGGGGTTTTCTGATGATCCCGGAGTTGGAGACTAGGTGCCGTCGAATCAGAATAATCTACTCTCTTTACTGTGCATGCTTCCTCTTCCTCGCTGGTACCTAACTCATAGGATCCCTGATCTATACTATATTCCTCCGGGCTCTTCTTTTCTAAAGATAATTTGCTTAGTCCTCGGATTATTTGTTCTTTCTGTTGTTGAGCTTGTTCTGGATGAGTTACCTGTACTATCTCACATGCCTCTTCTTCAGCTGTCGCATCTCCGTACAGATTTGCTTCTACTGCTAGAATAATTTTTTCTGCCTCCTTCCAATCCATATTATCTTGCCTGACCGCGTCATTACAGATCACCGTCCTTCGCGACTGTTGTTCAGTGGCTCGTAAGAGCCCTTCCCTTAGTGCGGCTATAATTTTCTCCTGTAGCTCCGTTAATGTTTCGGTCGGTGAGCTTTTCCGTATAGGGACATGAATTATTGAATGATAATCCGTCTCCCCCCCACTGGTTATTCTAGCCCATTGCCTAGGTTTTCGTTTGAGTTCCTCTTGCACCTCTTTTCTATATCCTTTCCTTCCTGCCTGCGTTATTACTTGCTCCGCGAAAGAGCTATTTATGGCTTGTAAGGATTTATCTGTGAGGACTATCAAGACATCTCCATCCAGTGTCCATGGGTCTCCCTCCCATCTAATTAGGGTGGTTCCGCATGGCCTCACTTTCTTTCTATTAGGCCCCGGTATAGGTCGGAGCGGTTGTCGATATTCACAGTCTGGTAGGGGATCTTCTTGATGTTTTTCCTTTTTTACTGCTTTCTTTGGGGAAGTTGGAGGGATGTTCGTCCTGGGGGGAGTGCTAGGGGGGGAACTCATGTTCCTTTTTTTCTTACTCTTCCTTTTCTTAGTCATATCACTACTTTTAATTTCTTGTATTCTTTCAGCCAATTCTTTATGCCGTGCCTCTAATTCTGCTATGGTTCCCTTTCGCAACATAGACCATAGTTCTAAATGTCCCGTTCGTTCCAACTCTTCGGGTGGGTCGAGGTACTCTAGCTCCTCCGATCGTTTCCCTACTCTCTCTGTGTAGGGTGTCTGCCTTCCTTCGGAAGGTCCCTCTTCAGGCTCCTCCTCCTCCCCTGAGTCCTCAGAGTCGTGGTCATTAGTCTGTGCCTCATGAACATGTGAACGGGCCGAAATTATACTAACCGCGTCTTCCTCCATTCTCAGGCACCATTCTTCTAATTTTTTGATTATTATGTCGTAATCCTTATTGTTTTTAGTGGGCTTCGTTTCCTCATTCACGCGTATAGCGTCTATTTTCATTAGTTTTGCTATAAACCCTACCCATCCATCCAGGTCTTTATTTGGACTTATTAGGACCTTTATGGTCCCCCATCTCTTACCATACTTTTCTAGTCTCTCAACCCAGTCGTTCAACCATTTCTTTCTCCCCACTACTCTCGTTAAATCCCCTGGTCCAGTTGGTATTATAATCACGGGTTCTCCCCGCTCGGCGTGTTGACATCGATAAAAGCCTTTGTCCGCAAGGTTTTTGGCAATTGCTGGGAAAAGGATTGCAGCGTTCACTGTATGCATTCTTTCTATCATGTACTGTATGGCTGGATCCCATTTCTGAGGACCTTCTCCGTACAATAGAATCCGGCAAGGTCTACTACTGTGTCTAGGTAGTTCTAATGAGCTCGACCCTAATTCCAACGCTAGGTTTTCCTCGTCTGTCTCAGGCCTACCCTCATCTTCCTGTTCTTCTTCTTGTTCTTGCTCTAGCGCACCACTCAAGGATTCCTCCTGCTCTGGGTTCGGATTTTCGTCATGTTCTGTCATGTCCGCCATATCGAATCGTTTCCCTCTCTGGGCCTCCCTTCGCGCGTTGGGCAGGGGAGAGAAGGAGACTATTTGGTTATGCTCTCGTCAGTACGGTCTTCCGTTCTACGAGTACCTATTCTTTCCTTGTCGTTTTCTCGTTCGACCTCGGAAGTCCCGGTCTGTTTTTTCTACATAGAATTCAGCACCGGCGGTGGTGTCTGCTATCTACAAAACCTCCCACCTGGTTTCGAGGCTGCTTGCTACTGCATGCCCTCACGGGTCGTTCACTATCCAGCCATGCACTTCACTCGGTTCCAGTATAGAGCGCCTTCATCACGGTGCGCATCTTCTGGGTTCTTCCGAGTTCGTTCTCGCAGCTGGGGGTTCCTGAGCACAACGATTCACTTCATCGTTGCCCCACGTTGGGCGCCAAGTGTTAGATCCGTCACTATGTGAAGCTTGTTGTCCAGTAACGGTTGTGAACAAGCTGGTGAGGAGATTCGCCCAGCCCCTAACTACTCTATACCAGACACCTATCCCGCTTGCTCCGACGCCCTACCCCTGGGCATAACCCTGGCCAGGACCGTGGCTGCCGGCCGCGTCTGTATAGTAGCTCTCCTCTGGGATCCGTGCACTTGTAAGTTTGCTGGGATTATTTAAGAGTTTGGAAAAATAACTCTAAGGATATGTTTTATTTAGGAGGACTAGGTAACCTCTCAGAATCACGATGCTAGATACAGCTCCATCCAGTTGATGTCCAGAGGAAGAAGATGTCGGGAAATGACAAAATGGATTAAAATGATTTATTGTATTTAATTGCGGATTATAAGAGGGAACATTGCAGATTACTAAAGAGTCCTTCGATATACAAAATCAGAAGGACGTATAAAATGAACAAAAGAGTACTCTCCAATAATAGTTGACAATAAAAGAAAAAACAACGATCACACATGTTGCTTACTTGTGATGAGAAGCTGAATAAGTGCGCAGGGGAGTAAAAGGAGCAAAAACTCCTTCTACCTTTTGAACAAATATCGAATTAATTTCTTTCCTAATTCGTCCCTTTTGCATGTATAAGTGAGCCTACATAGCTGTCCCAGCTATGGGAGGAATCCTCTCCGGAGATTGAATATTTCTAGGCTAGCTTCTAAAAACACATGTCTAATAGAGGTGTTCTGAGAATAGTCTATCTCCTTTCAGTTTTCTGTTCCGATTCGTTCTATTTATCTATAGGCTATTTCTTCCGAAGGTCCGGGTTGACGTCCTGCATGGAGTCCCCGTAGTAAGGATTCCTCCTCGTCCTGCTCATATGCGGGCTCTTTTATAGGACTTAGAGCACCTCCCATCCTCTGGCTAAAGAGGCTGAAAATTCTCTAAGTATCAGTTGTTTGTCACTCCCACTCTCCTATTCTGCTGACACTGATGATACTTAGCCCCTGGGTTTCTAGGTACTTTCTACCTGCCTCATGATCATCTAGTCACTAAGTGGTCTGATCCTTATCTCAGTTTCTAGGTACTTTCCACCTGCCTCATGATCGTCTAGTCACTAAATGGTCTGATCCTTATCTCAGTAAACACCGAGAAAGATCCAAAAGTCACATTAGACCTGATGGATGAGCTCATGTTCCCAAGCACCATTTTACGCCCGAGGTATGCATTCCCTGCTGTACATGTACTCATAGTATCATAAACCTGTTTCTTGTTTTGAATAAGATCTTCCGAGCGTTTTTCCTAGTTGTAAGGCTGTTCTAGTTGTAAGGCTGTACCCGTTTAACGCAGTTGGTCATATTCATGCATAGTAATATTTACACATATCATAGTTTAAGAGTACAAAATGTATATCAGTACATGGATTACAGAACAATAGATATATCTCAGTGCTCAAGACAAAAAAGGTAATATATATCAGTGTTCAAGACAAAAGGTAATATATATCAGTGTTCAAGACAAAAGGTAGAGCGTAGTCTTTGGTGCTATAGCATGCCCATGAGTGCGTCATTACCAATATAATATGAACCCGTGCACCGGCTTTCTAGTGTACACATAATACAATTATCTCTTATCGTATAGTAGATCATTGGTGATAACAGCAGTTCTATCTAGTGCTCAGCCTAGTAAGTGCTCTTATATGTTACACATCCTTTCTACGGGTAAACAAGTGCTCATTTAAAATCAGTTGTCGTTGTACCGGTGCTCAATAGCAAACATATAGGATACATTTGTAGATATCAATCGACAATAACATCATCCCTATCATATGACTCATGTTCAAGTGTAATACTGTCCGGGTTTCGATGAATCAACCTTACTTGACAGTGTGTGTGTGTGTGTGTGTGTGTGTGTGTGTGTGTGTGTGTGTGTGTGTGTGTGTGTGTGTGTGTGTGTGTGTGTGTGTGTGTGTGTGTGTGTGTGTGTGTGTGTGTGTGTGGTGACGGCTGGTTTAACCTGTGAGCCTTGATTGGTCAATGCACCACAGGTGTGCAGTCTCACCCCGCCCAAGAGTGTAATCAGTGTGACTCGGGCCAGGTGAGGCTGCTTCACCCATCAACCACACACAGTCTTATCCAAACTCAGTTGACAAAGAAAACAACTCAATCAACTAATCAAGCCTATACTCAACCCTCCATGTAACTTTATACAGTACAGGGTCAGGCAGACACACATCACTCTGCTGTCTGTCCTTCTCCCTTCATCCAACACATTTGAATTGATGCACACGGACTGCTGATGGAAATTCACTAGCAGCCAAATCAGGTTCAAAGCCTCTCCTCTCTCTGAGAACACTGTTTGAATACCTGATCCCTGACCAAATGAAGTGGGAAGCGTGTGTGTGCTTCTACCTGCCACGCCCTGTGTGTGTGCAGGTCGAGCCGTCAGAGGTCTGAGTTGTCATAGCAACACCTCCACTCGGCTGTCTCCTAGAGACGCTGTGTGTTTGTCAACAAGACCACAGGAAGGGGTAATAATAATATTTAATAATTTATGCCTTGAATAAAAAACGGTTTTCTATCCAGGAAAACCTCAGCTCCTCGTTTACTTTACAGGCCAGGTTATTCACCTTCTGTCTTTACTAAAGGCCTTAGCTGTTTCAATGAGCCCACACCAGCATGTCTAATGTCTTATTGAATGATTAACTAATATCTCTATTAAACCTCAGCTCCTCGTTTACTTTACAGGCCAGGTTATTCACCTTCTGTCTTTACTAAAGGCCTTAGCTGTTTCAATGAGCCCACACCAGCATGTCTAACCTTAATGTCTTAGTGAATGATTAAGCAATTACTCTGACTATTAAACCCAGCTGGAAGATAACCTAAGTTAATGAATAACTAATATATCTTACTATTAAACCCAGCTGAAATATAACATAAGTTAATGAATAACTAATATCTCTGACTATTTAAACTGGTTAAAAGATAATCTAAGTAAATGAATAACTAATATCTCTGACTATTAAACCCAGCTGCAAGATAACCTAAGTTAATGAATAACTAATATCTCTGACTATTTAACCTGGTTAAAAGATAACCTAAGTTAATGAATAACTAATATCTCTGTCTATTAAACCCAATTGTAAGATAACCTAAGTTAATGAATAACTAATATCTCTGTCTATTAAGCCCAGTTGTAAGACAACCTAAGTTAATGAATAACTAATATATCTGACTATTTAACCTGGTTAAAAGATAATCTAAGTAAATGAATAACTAATATCTCTGACTATTTAACCTGGTTAAAAGATAATTAAGTAAGTGAATGGACAGGACAGCCATTCAGCCTCTCCTGCATGCTGGTCCTCAGGTAGGTCTTAGTGAGTTTCAGTCTAGAGAAGGATTGCTCGGCTGTTGCCAATGTCACAGGTCTGCAGATGTGCCTTCAGACTTCGTGCCTAAACTAGCTATATCGTATCCTCTCATCACATGATCAAATAGAGACTAAGACTATAGTAGAATAAACATATCATTTTGTTATAGATTGCTACTGACCTTTTTACAAGAGAAAATAAACAGGTTTGCCTTTTCAAGGGCAACGTTTTTAATTTAACTTGAGTACTTATTTGAATTCCGAGGTGGCAATCTAAATCGCTTGCAAGGGCCCATTCTTGGGCCCTTCCAACACACTGTTGGAGGGCCCGCTCTCTACGGGCCCCCCACCCCACGGGCCCCAGTGCAACCCCAGTGCACCGTCTATATTAAGTCATTGCGTAGGAAATCAAGTGCAGGAGGGGCACCAAAACAGCCTCATGATAATCATTAAATGAATTAAATAAATGTAAGACTAAGCCCAACTCCAAAAGGTATCATATGTGCCTGACCTGGAGCCAAGCTGCGCTCACGGTAGGCATTTGTCAATTTAAATGTAAAACAATAAAATAAGAGTGGAGACACTTCTGGTTACCTTCATCACACAACAACATAACACAAAGAGAGATTTCCCATGATCCTTCAGGCAACGCGTTGACATGTCTCACACAAAGTAAATTATGGCGTGCGATGGCTCTCTGCATATGAGGCGTCTGGAGGGTTTAGATAGTAAAATGAGCAACGCCAAGGCCTGGCAGTCCATGAAGGCCTATGCAAATAATGTTCCTTCCAATTTCCCTGTTCAATGGGTGGCAAACCACGACCCTAGACAATGTGTTTTCAGTGGTACCATTAAAGGGATACGCTGAGATATCTGTAAATTGGTATTTAAATTATTCTTACCCAGATTCAGATGAGATTTTTGATTTAACTTTCATAATTGTGTGTCCAGAAGGGGTGTTATCTGGGTGAGCATCGGCTTTCCGTTAGCCGCCTTCATTGACTTGCAGAGTTACAGCTCCTCATGTGATGGGTATACACTTTTAATTTCCAAAGATTTCCAATATGATTGGAATAGTCGTCAGACTATGAGAAATAGAATTGCGTCTTGTGATGGCTTGCTGCGTACGCAGAGTCTGGAGGGGACAGACAGTCAAACTAGCAATGTCACGGTACGGTAGTCAAAAAACATTTTGTGTTGCTTCATTTGTATTCGTCATTTGTTGCTTTATTTTCGATTTATTTTATTTTGAATTGTGAAGTGTCAGATACTGATTAAAAAGACTATGTTGACAAAGAAAACGACTCAATGTAACTTTATACAGTACAGGGTCAGGCAGACACACATCACTCTGCTGTCTGTTCTCCCTTCAACCAACACATTTGAATTGATGCACACGGACTGCTGATGGAAATTCACTAGTAGCCAAATCAGGTTCAAAGCCTCTCCTCTCTCTGAGAACACTGTTTGAATACCTGATCCCTGACCAAATGAAGTGGGAAGCGTGTGTGTGCTTCTACCTGCCACGCCCTGTGTGTGTGCAGGTCGAGCCGTCAGAGGTCTGAGTTGTCATAGCAACACCTCCACTCGGCTGTCTCCTAGAGACACTGTGTGTTTGTCCACAAGACCACAGGAGGGGGTAATAATAATAATTAATTAATTTATGCCTTGAATAAAAAAACTGTGGTTGAGAAATGTAAATGTTAAAGTGTTTTCTATCCAGAAAAACCTCAGCTCCTCGTTTACTTTACAGGCCAGGTTATTCACCTTCTGTCTTTACTAAAGGCCTTAGCTGTTTCAATGAGCCCACACCAGCATGTCTAATGTCTTAGTGAATGATTAACTAATATCTCTATTAAACCTCAGCTCCTCGTTTACTTTACAGGCCAGGTTATTCACCTTCTGTCTTTACTAAAGGCCTTAGTTGTTTCAATGAGCCCACACCAGCATGTCTAATGTCTTAGTGAATGATTAACTAATATCTCTATTAAACCTCAGCTCCTCGTTTACTTTACAGGCCAGGTTATTCACCTTCTGTCTTTACTAAAGGCCTTAGCTGTTTCAATGAGCCCACACCAGCATGTCTAATGTCTTAGTGAATGATTAACTAATATCTCTATTAAACCTCAGCTCCTCGTTTACTTTACAGGCCAGGTTATTCACCTTCTGTCTTTACTAAAGGCCTTAGCTGTTTCAATGAGCCCACACCAGCATGTCTAATGTCTTAGTGAATGATTAACTAATATCTCTACTAAACCTCAGCTCCTCGTTTACTTTACAGGCCAGGTTATTCACCTTCTGTCTTTACTAAAGGCCTTAGCTGTTTCAATGAGCCCACACCAGCATGTCTAATGTCTTAGTGAATGATTAACTAATATCTCTATTAAACCTCAGCTCCTCGTTTACTTTACAGGCCAGGTTATTCACCTTCTGTCTTTACTAAAGGCCTTAGCTGTTTCAATGAGCCCACACCAGCATGTCTAATGTCTTAGTGAATGATTAACTAATATCTCTATTAAACCTCAGCTCCTCGTTTACTTTCCAGGCCAGGTTATTCACCTTCTGTCTTTACTAAAGGCCTTAGCTGTTTGAATTTAACAAGGGGTTCGCTCTGTCCATGTGAAACTAAATTTAAATGTACAAAAATAAAATAAGAGTGGAGACACTTCTGGTTACCTTCATCACACAACAATATAACACAAAGAGAGATTTCCCATGATCCTTCAGGTAACGCGTTGACATGTCTCACACAAAGTCAATTATGGCTTGCGATGGCTCTCTGCATATGAGGCGTCTGGAGGGTTTAGATAGTAAAATGATCAACGCCAAGGCCTGGCAGTCCATGAAGGCCTATGCAAATAATGTTCCTTCCAATTTCCCTGTTCAGTGGGTGGCAAACCACGACCCTAGACAATGTGTTTTCAGTGGTACCATTAAAGGATATGCCCAGATATCTGTAAATTGGTATTTAAATTAGTCTTACCCAGATTCAGATTAGATTTTTGATTTAACATTCATAATTGTGTGTCCAGAAGGGGTGTTAGTTATCTGGGTGAGCATCGGCTTCCCGTTAGTCGCCTTCATTGACTTGCAGAGTTACAGCTCCTCATGTGAGAGGACTACACTTTTAATTTCCAAAGATTTCCAATATGAATGGAATAGTCGTCAGGCTATGAGAAATTGAATTCCGTCTTGTGATGGCTCGCTGCATACGCAGAGTCTGGAGGGGACAGTCAAACTAGCAATATCACGGTACGGTAGTCAAAAAACATTTTGTGTTGCTTCATCTGTATTCGTCATTTGTTGCTTTATTTTCATATCTCTCTATTTTCTTATTTTGAATTGTGAAGTGTCAGATACGGATTAAAAAGACTGTGTTGACAAAGAAAACGACTCAATGTAACTTTATACAGTACAGGGTCAGGCAGACACACATCACTCTGCTGTCTGTCCTTCCTTCAACCAACACATTTGAATCGATGCAAATGGGTTGCTGATGGATATTCACTAGTATGTAAATCAGGGTCAAGTGTTTTCTGACCAAAAAAGAACATTTATAATCTATTTCTAATAAAAAGTTGCTAGACTCTGGCTAAAGCAGGCTACTGGGCACACAGACAGACAGACGGGATGGATCGATACAGGACGCTACCAATACAGAGGAAGCTGTTGATGGGCTATTGCAGATCAAATATGATTCACTATACACCTGTGTTCAAAGAAGATCTTTTTTTTGCTATATTGACCCTCGAAAAGCTTAACCCATCTCTGTTATGGTGTTCACTTTCCTTTGTAAAATAGTCAGAAGCAATCTATAACAAAATTATATGCCTATTTTCCTTCCTTGGGAAGGTCTGGAATTGCACTGGAATTGTTTATCTTCTCATTTTTACGTATTCTGGCTAAGCGCACCACATTATGGAAATGTGGGAGCAAGAGGCTTTCTACAGAAGAGAATGCCATGGCACAATAAATGACAATATATGTTAGTTTTCTGTCAGCGTGCACATAAACATTAATTTGGTTCTTCCCTTTAGGACTTTCTGATCCTAATGGACAAGGTGTTGAGGCCTCCTGGATAAGGTGGTTGTGACGACTGGGACACATCCAGACGTCCTGGCAGCATTCAGTATTTGCAAACAAGAGCCTTTGGATTACTTAATGCAAATCCAAGTGTATATGGTGCTGATCCCAGATGCAGACGCCTCATTCGTAGCAGACGGACCTACAGACTCTGCCGGTGAGTACCATCTTCAAGTCAGAGAGACTAAACTATTTTATGATTTTATTGTATTGCTCTGTAATGGTAGACTCCTCATTTCTGGACTCTTAAGATTAATATTATCAACATGTCAAATACTTATGGCTCCATCTCAAAGGATGTATTTGTTTCCACTTTCAGTAGAATGTTGTATGTATAATTTCATATGTATGTATGACTGTATACATAGTGGCTAGTATTATCTATTGTCTGGGCATGTTGTTTCTCCAGAACCATGGGGTCCAGTCGTCTCATCTGCAGTTTCATTGGTAGGTATTCCACACAGCACTATAGTTTTTATCATTATCCAGTTAATTATATTGCATTTATAATAATGTACCTGCTATAACTTTTAACAGTTGACCTCCTCATATATTTTTGTGATCGTGGTAGTGTGTAAGATTCCTAAAACAAATAATTGGAATATTTCATAGATACAATAGTTGCAGGATATATGCTTGTAAATATTATCTGATAATAGCTGAAATATTATTTTCTTACATAAATATTATTGCTCATCACCAGGTGTTGTCATCCACCTGTGGAAGTCACCTGGATTTTCAGGTATTTCTATGTTCCCAATTTAGGGGCCGATGACTAGTTATAATTATTATTATAAGTATTTCAATTTGTTTTGAACACTGGAATGCAACTTGACAAACTATTCTGTGGTTTCTTTCTCCATTAAGCTGCATCCCGCATTAACCTGGCGTTGAGCGGCACGGCTATTCAGTCTTCAACCGACTGGGGCGGACCGGCTGAGCACGCCATCGATGGGAACACCGACCCTCAGTGGGAGCACAACAGCTGCTCCCATACCCTGCGACAGGAAATCATATCATGGTGGAGGCTGGAGCTGCCTGGTGTGTACAGGGTGTCAGAGATCCAGGTCACCAATAGGAATAAGTATAGGGAGTACCTCAACGGCGTGGAAATACTCATCGGGAATTCACTGGCGAACAACGGCAATGACAATCCAAGGTGAATCACTGATGTCACCTCCCCTACTTCCTCTCAATACTGTTAGACTCCCAGCCAAAACGTTCTGGGTTTGATCCCTAATGACCTTGACCTGCTTTTAAGTGTCTTTGGATAAAATTGTAAATCACTAAATAACAGAATATTATACTCCCATAAAATAAGGGAACACAACCAGTGTTCTGCTCAAGTACACCTGAACACACACCAGCTACTGGAATCTGGTCTCTGATACCTTCACCAGACTACTGTATCTTCTCTCTCTGTCTCTTTTCCTCAGGTGTGCCATCATCAACGATAACCCAGGCTGCTTGACTCAGACTGTCAAGTGTTGGGGAATGGAAGGAAGATTTATCAACTTCTACAAGAACTCTGATGCAATAGACGCTGTGACGTTGTGTGAGGTCAAAGTGTATGGAGGTAGGAACCCAGTCCATCATTACATGATCATTAAAGGGGGATGGGTGTACCAGTACCACTGTTGGTCAACCATCATTGGTCAAAAGTCAAATGCTGATGTTCCTTATAGCTCAACTGGTAGAGCATGGCATTAACACTGCTAGGGTTAGGGGTTTGATTCCCACTCAGGGCTACCTATTATTACAATGTATGCACCGACAGTATTGTAAGACACTTTTGGTAAAAGCATCCACCAAAGCACAATCTGCATACAGTGTTTTCACCCTGTGGTACACGTACCACTGGTGGTACATGAGGGTACTGCAGGTAGTATGTGGGATTTTATATTTGAAATAGTCAAATGTACAATAAGAGAAAGATTAATATAGATCATTTAAAATACAATAATACATTAAATAAAGTATTGTCTTTTTTATTCATATTTTAAAGAGGTGCTTTTCACATTTTGTATTTTAAGGTTTTCCATTGATGCTTTGTGTTGATTTGGGTTTGCTGAATATACATAAAAGGGAGCAAAAGAAGCATTGCTGACTTATTCTTTCCACTGTTTCCCACTGGCCATGGCCTTCTTGCAGTAATACTTGTGTATAAAGGGTTTGCTGGCACTCTTTGGTCAGCCACTGCATTTGTGTTTTTCTATTTCTACTGTTTGCATCTGAGGTGGTTCGCGAAAGGTCTTAATGACAATTTAGTGGTCCACCTAAAGTCAAAGGTTGGCACCACTGATCTACAGGACTGTTCTGTATTGTGATATTTCAGAGTGAAGTATCAAAGTAAGTTGTTTTCTGTATGGTCCAAGACACCTCATAGCCCTTCACATCAGTTGAGTTCAAGTGTGCTGAGATTAGACTGTGGTGGTTCTTTTTTGAGAGAAAGAACTACCAACTGTCTGAAGGTGTTGGTTTGCCCTTAAAATGTTTAAAAACATCCCACATTGCTTGGTGATAAATTTATTGTGGCTAATTATGCTTTCTGAAATTGATTAGTTTCAAAATAGGGGGTGGGGAAGGGCTGTTGGAACGAATTTCGGGAGTTGAAAATAAATCGAATACTAAAAGATGTATACTAATCAAATGCTGAAATTACTAGTTTAATGTGTATTTTACTAGTTTAATGTGTATTTTTGTGTTAACGTAAGCAAATCCCGTCCTTCTCGCCTATGCCTGTTAAAAAACAAAATGCTTTTGTCACTTGACGCCTGACAATGAGGTTTTCACTTAAGTTACAAACTATTTACATCAGCCGTGTAGTTAATATGCGGCATAAAGATGGATGTAAAAATGGATTCAACCCTTAACCTGTATAGCTTAGTAAAGACGAGCTTATGCTCAGTCCTTTCACCAAAAGATCCTATGTATTTAGAGGATTCAATCACACTGGAGTTTGACTTTAACCCAAGTGTAAAATAGTGTAGTGAATAGCTTTTTGTGGATGATAAGTGGGTGTGCATTCTTGAATACATCCATGTTTTGGAGACAATTGTTTCCCTGCTCAATAACAAAAATAGAGTTGTCACTCTTTTGTAGAAAGGTGATATCCAAAACGAAACAGTTGCGATACTACGGCACATACTACGGCACCTACTGAGGTGCAATTAAACATTTGCTTGTGGCGCCTACTGATGTCGAGATGAATGATCAATACATACAACAGATAGTGATAACTATAGGTCTATGATTGTAGTTCACCACTATGGATGAAGAACACTGTGTGGAGAAACATTAATAGGCTGTTACCTCCTCCAACTTGTACAGTTTCAATGGTGACTTTGACAAAGACACCGAAATATGATTGGTTTAACAGATTTATTCCCTGGCTAGAGCCGTATAAATTCAAAATTGGTGTGAATCAAATGTATGTTGCCTTTCACAGAAGGAAAATCACTTTGTATGTGTTCACTCCCATTCAACTCAATGACTTATTATTTTATTGTTGTGTGAAACGAACAATCGCATTCATTGTAAACGTGAGTCGTGATTTTGTTGCTAATATTAATATTTACTTAGCAAGAAATAAATGAAAATTAATAGAATGCCTTCTAGTGGACAGATCGTTTAACAACTACATGCTGATAATGGCATTGGCAATGCATAAGACTGTACATACGATGTATAGGTACATAGTCAATATTAATAGTAGGCTAGGCTATTTTGAATGGGATTATAGAGGCTCTACTTCATAGCTCTACTAGACTTACAGTGCTGAAAGTAAAACTCCCTCAACATCACACTATCAATTATTACCACAGAGCTCGCTGCACCCTCCATGAGCATTCAGGAGATGGGGAGGAACATCACTCTGGTGGGGACACGGCTGTGCTGGTCAGATGCCCTGCTCTACTGCAGAGACTCTCACTGGGACCTGCTGAGCCTCATGGGCCCAGAAGACCAGGAGATGATTGATGAGCTGGTGGCTCGCACCCCCTTCCCACTAACCAGCCACCTATGGGTGGGCCTGCGCAGGTACTGGCCAGACCTTGGTGTCTATCAGGCAGTCAAGTCTCTCCTTATGATAATCTGTCCGTCCATCACTTTGTCTTATCAACAATACCATGAAAATAACAAAAGCTAAATATTTAGCCATTTTATTCTTCCTTCCACCCAGGTAACTCTTTCATCTCTTTCAATGTTGGTAGGTCTCTTTCAGGAAACTCCTGGTTTTGGATGTCCGGTGAACCGATGGACTTCGACCAATGGGACAAAGGTTCACAACATTCCAGCCCCTGTGGGGGCGTGTCCAGCGTGGAACCTTCCACATGGAGGCCACGCTCTTGTGAAGAACATCTTAACTTCATCTGTTTTACAGGTTGGTGTCCAGCCTATAGAGCCATTACCAGGTCCTTATGAAGCCAAATATGCTTAACCTTCTGTAAAGGCATGAGCCAGCTTGCATGTGCTACCTGCACAATGGAGTCTCAGATAAGATCTTCATCCTTTTTCAGTAAACTAAAAAAAAAATACAAACAGCTTCAAACAATAAGAGTTTTAAGCTTCCTATTTGGGATAATAAACGTCCTCCTTAGTACTGTGCTCAACCTAAGAGTGTTAATGAGTGAAATCAGCTGTACGTCTTTTAAGCCACTTTCATTTACCTTCTTATATTTATATTTCCGCAGGTCAGACAGAAGGAGTGAACAAGTTGCGCTTCTATACTTCCACAAGAGAGAATCAAATTCGCTGCACCTAATTGGCCTCACTGGGGAACAAAGCTGCTGATTCTGAAGAAGACCTGAGTAGTGAAGTTTCTGAATGCTGTAGCTCAGAGTGTGTCTGAGGTAGCTAGCTAGTTCTGCATTCCGTCATTATGGGCATTGTGACAGGCCACATTTTGTGCTAGAATAGCATATATAATACATTTACTTTAGTTTATAATCAGTGAACTTCTTAATGAGCAGATGTAGTTGTGTCATGCATCAATCCCTTGATTTGAAATGTGGAGATTGTGAGTTCAAGATGGTTTCAAAATACTAAATTAAGTATCTGTAGGCTTTTATATCTGTCTGGCTTAGCTGATTTACAAATTATATCCACACAGTAGGGTTTTATCTTAAACTCTGATTGAGTAGGTTGTTTTAATGGAATTGAAGTGGGGGTTATATTTATGTATTGATATTGACGATTCACTTTTTCCTGATGTGAATGTGCTGGTTTGTCTTTATTTTTCATATAAATGTAACATATTGAATGTTTGTTTGGTAGTTTTATCCTAATATCACTGACCAGAAGACCAATAATCAGAATGTATGACATAGTTTGCCCCGCTGTAGTTATCAGAAATGTTAGCAGGCTAGCTTTAGTTAACAGAGAAACAAACACAGTTCTGATTCATGGCTCTCTTGGATAAGCTGTTCAATGACCATCAACCTATCCACGTAACCTTTTGACAATATCAACGATGAAACGTGATCTCCAACCAAAACGTCAGAATAGGTTGTTTGTAAAGGTCTTTGAAAACGACCCATATGACCGTTTTAGCCCCCTATCGACTGTTTGAAGAAACAGCAATACGTCACGTATGTCAAGGTTCTGTCAAAACTAAATGGATGACAATCATTATATTCTCAGTGGAAAAAGCAACATTTTAAGATAGTTACGGCATTAAAATGTACTTTGATAAGATTTCTAGTGATGAATATTCATTTTAATGTTGTAATCTTCCATTCCATTCCATTCCATTCCATTCCATTCCATTCCTCCTTCCAGGATGTTTAGTTTGTTAGTTAATGCAACGTTTTCTATCGTTGCCATGGTGATTCATATATATGTTGCTAACCCTGAAACCACGCAGCTTGCATGTTGTTTGAATTGTTGTTTTGCGTTGTGTACCATTAGTCATCTGGGCTGCTATGTTTTGTGTGTTATATGAAAGTCATGATATGTTATTTTATGGAACTGATGATGTTCTTTCAATAAAACATAGATTTTCGAGTGACCCATGGATGACATATTTCTTCTTTGGGACGGACCAGGCCGACATGTTTTTGTGGGAAAACAGGGAGTTTATGTCTGCTTTGCTTCCGCCAATAAATCCATTCCAACGGTTACATTTATAAAAAAAATGTTGCACAAGATAATCATGACCAATTAATCCCGCTTTAAAGTGTTAATGCGTAAAAGGAAGACTAAAAGACTTTCAAAAGATGACTACAATTATCAACATCAGGGTCCTAGACCTACAGGAAGTGATGCAATTGCTCCACGGTTGGTATTGCTATCAAATGGCCCTTCCCTTGTCTCACAACCCAACAACAGATCCCCCTCAGACAAACAGGTCGGGGGCCCATCATCCCCCCCCCCTCCCCGAAATGATTAGCCTAGAAAGGGTGTAGGCGGTTTGTCATTGGCTTAAATTGAATAACGGTAACTCAATAGCAATCTGAGGGTTACACCTTTTTGCATGATAACAGATAATGATAGGAGGTAACTGAGAGCCCCGCCCTTGTCATGTGCTTTAAGATACTGTGTTGTGTGATGACTAAAAAACTTTAATGGGAGAAGTATGGGAGAAGAATAATGAGAGAGCACTCAGGATTTTACACACAGAATCAAGCAGAGCTTTTTGTGACCACGGAAGGACTCTGGTGGTTGTTTTGGGTATCCTGCGTGAGCCCACAAATAAAGTATTGAACGTGAAGTATTGACTCAGCGGTATTTTTGGAAGAATCGGACTGGAAACTTGCTGTGGATATATGTGAACTTCTACACATAAGACTAATTTAGTCTGTTGACCTCAGGGTTCAGAGGATAGCCTAGCATCATAGAGCCAGAGTCTAGCGTCATGGAGATGATATGTGCTGGTGGTGGTGGTGGTGGTGGTGCTGGTGGTGGAGGAGTGCTCGGGTCAGGTAGTGATAAGGGGAGTCAGGGAGCCAATGGGCTGGCAGACATCTTAACAGGCGCTAGGACCCTGGGGAAGCCATGGTCCCCAGGGTCCTAGCACCTGTCAAGTGTGAACAGCTCCAGTAGGAGGCCGATACTACCGGCCTACTGAAGACCAGACGGCCCCGTTTTCCAGGGACAGTCCCCGTTTTAAAAAAATAGCATTTTAAAGATATATGAATAGATTGAAAGGTTCTAGCTTGCTCATGAATATTAATTTCTAGACAGTTGGTAATTAGTCTGGGGTCTATCTGATAGGCTGTGACGCGGCCTCGTATATGGACTTCATACCATAAGCAGACCGATAATAATCAATAGGCTATCAATACAATATAGAACGATTCCTTACCGGAGGAGAAGACTCTGGCTGTTTCTGGCTGGTTAACCAAAGCTTAAAACACACCATAGTAAGCCATTGGGCCCAATCTTTTACTAGGCCGATAGTAGCCTACTACATTCACCATGATAATAAGCTAATCGCAAATCTGTCCCTTTTTTCAGAAAACATAACCGTAGATAGTTAGTTGACTCTGTGGACCTAGGCTGTAACTAAACTACAAATGTCCCCACATTTCATTTCATAAATATGGTCACCCAGTCATCTGGTTCAAGCTAGGTTTTAGTGTTGTTACATTCAGTGAGCAGAGGCTGCTAGTCAAAGTGAAGACAAATGTTGTCCAGTCAATCTGGATATACACGCATATGAAAAACTAAAAAGCATGTAGGTCCTATATCCATCACTCCGTAACTAATATCTACAATAAGGAATGACCTCAGACCTAGTTCACAAATGGCGCTAATAGTAAGTGTGACCAATCACAAGCATTAGCCTAGTTGTCTTTTCACAGGTGTCATCGCAGCATAAGCACAGCTATCACTCATAACACTAGCTAAAGGCCTGCTCCTTTATGTACCTGGGCCCAGGTAGGAGGTAGGCTAGAGGAGGTCAACTAACTTCACTACAGTCAACTAATGAAGATGAGCTGCCCTGTTAGGCCTACATACAAGTAGCAGACCCATCTTCACTATCAACTAATGAAGATGAGCTGCCCTGGTAGGCCTACATACAAGTAGCAGACCCATCTTCACTATCAACTAATGAAGATGAGCCTGCTGCCCTGGTAGGCCTACATACAAGTAGCAGGCCCATCTTCACTATCAACTAATGAAGATGAGCCTGCTGCCCTGGTAGGCCTACATACAAGTAGCAGACCCATCATTTGTGATTGACACCTGTGGCAAATGGCGTTTGTAATTAATTGCATTTTTAAATACTGTCAGGGACAATATAGAATGATGACGGCCCAGTGGTTAGAACCGGTTGATTCCTGTAGCTGTCAATCAAACTTCTCTAACTGAATTAGTGCCACGCCCACAAAATCCAAAAATCTCTGATGAGATTTTCTTTATCAATATTTGATAGAAGACTAATAAAAACGTCAACTTTGACTTCATGAACACATTTGCTTGTTTGGATTTGGGTGACGAGGGACAACGATTCAGGTGATATTGTTTTGAATAGTGTGGAGCCAATCCCAATATTGTGTTATGTAGTGTAGGCCTACTCTATATTTGAGAGTATCACTCGTCTGAGAGGGAGATTAAATCGTCTCAACACATAAATCAATGGTGACGACGTAGGGTTCATGTTTTTCAGGTCAGCCAGTTGCACTGACGTCATCTAACCAGCAGATGGTGGTACGGTGCACCTTTGTCTAGTGTTTCAAAATGGACCTTAAATCAAATCAATTGGTTTAATATTCTCAAGACGTTTAAATGATTCATGTTGGCCTATACCTTAATTATACTGCTACTTCTTACTATATAGAGTTGAATGAAACAGACATAACTGCATAATACAGCGGTGTTGGCATTTAACAAACTGTAGGCCTGGAAACAACTATGTTCATATATTTAGTCAGCACTATTATAGGCCTACAGTTATGAAGCCTATTTGTATAGGACTGCTGTGTTGGTGGTTGCATTTTTATTGTTTTATATCGTGGTGATCATCGTTTTGATGTTCTAATACACACACACACACACACACACACACACACACACACACACACACAAACACACACACACACACATGCTTCTTAATCATGTCTATATTGATGCAACACACACACACTCACTCTCACACACACACACACACACACTCATTCATCTTAATCATGTCTATACTCATGCAACACACACACACACACACACACACACACACACACACACACACACACACACACAAACACACACACACACACACACACGAGTCTGTATAGGCAGAAGAGCCGAACTATAGGCCTGGAAACAACTATGTTCATGTATTTAGTCAGCACTATTATAGGCCTACAGTTATGAAGCCTATTTGTATAGGACTGCTGTGTTGGTGGTTGCATTTTATTTATTTATTGTGGTGATCATCGTTTTGATGTTTGTGAATGCAGCTTAATAATCATGTCTATAATGATGCAACACACACACACACACACACACAGAACACACACAAACACACAGAACACACACACACACACACACACACACACACACACACACACACACACACACACCAAACCTGGAGCGCTGCTTCCTCTACTTCCTACTCTGACTGAATCCGCTGTCTGCTGCTCTCATAGGTCTGCTGCTCGTCTGTGCACTGTGCGCGTGCACGCCGTGGCGCGTTCCTGCAGCGAGCGTAGCGGCAATAAACAGATCTGTTCTCTCTTCTTCTTTTGTTGAATATTGGATCGGGGCTGGAGATGTATTCTTTATTATTCGTTGGTTCCTTTAACTACATAAGCCTAATTATAAAGGGTGATGAAGGTTTAATAGAATAGTTCTCAACAGCTTTATTCTTTATTATTCGTTGGTTCCTATAACTATATAAGCCTAATTATAAAGGGTAATGAAGGTATAATAGAAGAGTTCTCAACAGCTTTATTCTTTATTATTCGTTGGTTCCTATAACGATATCAGCCTAATTATAAAGGGTAATGAACTTTTAATAGAAGAGTTCTCAACAGTACATATGCATTTTAAAACAGACATACTCTATATATTCTGTATTTTATATATTGTGTCAGGGGACTTATTTCAAAATTCTACATTTATTTATTTAATGCCACATTTATTTATTTCAGGGGACTTTTATTTCATCATGCCACATGTTTTTATTAAATGCTATTTAATATTTTTTTTGCGTCATCAAATAAACAAATGTGGCATTAAATGAATAAATTTGGCATTATGAAATAAAAGTCCCCTGAAATAAATACATGTGGCACTATGAAATTAATTTGGCATTGAATAAATTAATCTTGCATTAAATGACTAAATGTGGAATTTTATAAATAAAATTGGCTTTAAATAAATAAATGTAGCACTTTGAAATAAAAGTCCCCTGACATAAATAAATGTGGCATTAAATAAATAACTGTAGCATTTTGAAATAAGTCCCCTGACACTATATAAAAAATACAGAATATATAGAGTATGTCTGTTTTTAAAATGCAGGTGTACAGTAAGTCAGTCTCCCTCTGCACGGAGAGCAGTAGTCACAGACGAAGGCTTATACAGTTATAGGAACCAACGAATAATAAAGAATAAACCTGTTGAGAACTCTTCTATTAAACCTTTATTACCCTTTATAATTAGGCTTATATCGTTATAGGAACCAACGAATAATAAAGAATAAAGCTGTTGAGAACTCTTCTATTAAACCTTCATTGCCCTTTATAATTAGGCTTATATAGGAACCAACGAATAATAAAGAATAAAGCTGTTGAGAACTCTTCTATTAAAACTTCATTACCCTTTATAATTAGGCTTATATAGTTATAGGAACCAACGAATAATAAAGAATAAATCTCCAGCCCCGATCCAATATTCAACAAAAGAAGAAGAGAGAACAGATCTGTTTATTGCCGCTACGTTCGCTGCAGGAACGCGCCCCGGCGTGCACGCGCACAGTGCACACTCGAGCAGAGCTATGAGAGCAGCAGACAGCGGATTCAGTCAGAGTAGGAAGTAGAGGAAGCAGCGCTCCTGGTTTGGTGTGTGTGTGTGTGTGTGTGTGTGTGTGTGTGTGTGTGTGTGTGTGTGTGTGTGTGTGTGTGTGTGTGTGTGTGTGTGTGTGTGTGTGTTTGTGTGTGCATGTGTTTGCGTGTTTGTGTGTGTGTGTGTGTGCGTGTGTGTGTGTGTGCCACTGACACATGGGTTGACCATGTGTCACTGTTTTCTAATGTTGCATCGGATGTCCTAAATCCCCAAAGTACCCGATGTCCCTTCTGAAAATCCCTCTGATTCTTTACTGACACGGACGAGGTGCGACAGTTTATGCCGCAGAATGCCTGCAGAAGAGCGCGTCCATGAGTCCATCCAACCTGCTGAAGGAACGCGGAAGGCGCGGGCACGCTACCGCTGTGTTGTTCCCGCGGCTGGTCTCTTCTCATTGGTTGGCCACATCCACACTACCTGTGCTGTGTGAGGTTCAGAGGCTGACTCCCGATACTGCCTCATGAGCAGCATCAACGTGATGTACTGGCAGCTCAGACCGCTACAAAAGACAACTAAACACTGGTTCACTTGAGGAGAAGCATTTAGCATTTAACACAAGTTATTGTTACTTATACCACGTTCACCACCATGCGACTTATTACACTCATCTATTCTCATATCCTATTCTCATAATAAACACAACGATGACCTATACAATATGAAGATCACGCCATATTTAATGTAAAACCCATGTAAAAAAAGCACTGCTATTTAAAAACAGTCAGCTAAACCATGGGCTTTATAAGTTCAGTTAGCGTGTTGCTTTTAGTGGGGGTGTACAAAGGGGCGGGACCAAAGCTGAAGCTTGATTGACTTTATTAATGAGCGAGTTGAGAGCGGCGCGTGCGGTCGTTTGATTGGACCACAGGATCCAGTGAGTGACAGGTGGGACGGTCTCTGGGTCGAGCCAAACGGAGGAGACGGTTGTACAGCTTGTGTCGGGTTTCACAAACTGTAGGCCTGGAAACAACTATGTTCATATATTTAGTCAGCACTATTATAGGCCTACAGTTATGAAGCCTATTTGTATAGGACTGCTGTGTTGGTGGTTGAACTTTTATTTTTTTATATCGTGGTGATCATCACTTTAATGTTCTAATACACACACACACACACACACACACACACACACACACACACACACACACACACACACACACACACACACACACACACACACACACATCCACAGCATAATTGTCAGTGTTTTCAGTGCAAAGTTTGCAAACTATAACAACGAAGAAACATAAATATGAAAACATAAACATTTAAATAAGAAACAATATATAAAATATATACGGACTATATAAAGAATACAGAATATATAGTTAAGTCTTTTTTTAAATGCAGTTGTACAGTTGCGCAGGAATGTGCAAAATATGACCATCGAATGTGACTTTACCAGACACACACACACACACACACACACACACACACACATACTGGTTTCCATGTTTGATGGGGACCAACATTCTGGCCCTCACTTGTGGGGACCACCCTTTCTAAAGGTTCTAGAGGTATGAAAAAAATCAGGTACAATAACCATTGCCTCGTTAGCTTATACACAGCTTCAAATTGTTGAATTGATGAAGTAATGATTTGACCATGCTTAATGGGGACTTAAAAAAATCTAGTGAACGTGGCTGATGGGGACCTCATTTACATATATTTTGCATAATTCACACAAATTCCCATGTGATTAGTGGGGACCTTGAAATTATAAGTGTATTACTATATTGAAATGACAAATGACACCTATATAATGGAAATCCTCAGATTACTGCATTATTTTTTTACCTACAACCAAGTATAATTAAAAGTTACAGTACTAGTAAATCAATGAAAGTACCTATAAATGGTTTAGTTAATAGAAGGAAATGTAGCATGAGGCCTGCACATGGTGCTAGTGATGCAAAGAACCACTCTTGCATAGAATGGTTAGTGGTCTGCATGCAGTCATCTTCCCAACATTAGATTTTGTTTGACATTCGTAGGAATATCAGTGATAATGAAGTTAGCATTTATGTATTAAGTAGTGAAAGGGTATCCATTCACTAAGTACGAAGGATTGAAAGTCATTTATTGTCTGGAAAGTGTCCATTGTCTGTATTGCAGCAAGTGCTTTGACATGCTGCTAAACAGCAATTCAAAGCTTTCTAATTTCTGCTGTTAGAGCTATCATTTCTAAATTCTCAGTCACAACTGTATAATTTTCTACTTAGACTATCAACCACAGTATATCACCTAACTAAAGTAGTAGTCAATCCCCTTAAACTAAGTGATAATACTACTATTACTACTTGACCTCCAAGACATGAAACTCGCATATTATTTGCACATGTCAACTTTTATTGAGTTCATTCTCAGCTATTATTGGCCCTTCAACAAATTAAATAAAATTCTCTCATATAACTTACACTTCTTCAAATGGGAATCCCTAACCCTTTCTCCATGGACATCTTGAAACTCACTAGCATTCTTCACAAGCTCTTTGTTGTTGGAGATTAAACCCTGAGCTTTTAAGAGTTTGCTTACTTTGACAAGAGCATTCCCAAGTTTATTTACTAGTGATGGAATCAAGAACTTGTTTGTTTCACTGTCATACCCACATGTTGACTTGACAGCTTTGATGGTCTCCATGTAATTTTTTGGATTGATTAGATCTTAATTCTTTTTTAGGTTGGTGACTTTCCTGGCATTGTAGATCAGCCTTCCCATTTCCCGCATCTTCTCTCTAACACACTTGATTCTTGGCTGATGTCCCACCTTTGTTTAACAAGTGTTGCCCAACATCAATAATGACTTGGTCATTTTTTTATTTTATTTTATTTTATTTGATCTGTGATTGGGCCAGGATTCATGGCACTGACTACTCCCCAGAGTTTTTTACTCACAAGTGAAGGCACAGGTATGTACACATGGACTGAACACGTTTCTTCCCTGGTTTGATGGGCGACTGATCCAGGTTTAAGTCTGCAACTCTGCATATGCCGCCACAAGACCTTTCTTGCAAAAAGTCCTTGGCAGTGTGCACAGTGCATAAAGTCATTTCCCTGCGCTTTTTTAGGTGGTCGTTTAAATGGCACTAGTTCCCCCTTTCCTGACTCCATAACAGCATCATTGTGAGCATAGTTTCCTCTGTTACGAATATAATCTAGCTGCATTTTTCTCTCCTTTGAACACTTTGGAAAGCTTAGAGATTTAGCCACATCAGATTCATTTCCATGTGCACTTTCTAGATGCCTTGCAATCTTAGCATAAGGCTTATAGCAATACAAACAATAATGTCTCTTGTCGTACACTCTGCCTCCACCTCTCTTTTGGCATGCCCCAACAATATTACGGTCATTTTTGTTCGCGCTTGAACAGGGTTCTTCTGTTTCAGTGGCTTCAGATGCAAGGCTGTGGCTGTCAAAGGTCATGTTGTCCGGCGTTGTGGTGTTACAGACAGGGGGACTCATTGAGTCAGTGTCATCCAATAAGTCATTCAGAGACTGACATTTTGTCCTTTGGATTGGTTTAATGCTGTTATCACTATCTTCACTTTCGCAGCTGGTATCTGGAACGTAGTCATCTGAACTCTCTGATGTGGACTCATATAGTTCAACAGAATCGTCAAGACCTGTGTCTTTCATCTGAAAACATAAGAAAAAAAAGTGGAACAATAATTGTTGTAGTAAATCAATATCAATAAATCGGCAGCTATACTTATGTTCAATTGTGAAAGTAATTCTTTAAGATAAAAGCAAAAATATAATGGGTCCAGGTTTTATAAAGAGAGAATTTGTCGTTTACATTATAATAACCTGAATATCTTAGGTTTTGTACAGTATATCAGACAACAAAAAGAAAACAAAAAGAACATACCATGATACTTCTAGTCCGTCTCAGTCTTGGTACAAAAATTTCATTTTCGTTCGGGAATTCGGTCACAATCTGTAAATAAAAGCAACAGTCCAAACAACCTTTAACATCGTTTTAAAATATATAATATGTAATTACTGCCGCTATGGATGGCACAATCAAAACAATAACTTGTCTTATTGTGTTATTTCCCTTGTAACTGCCATGGAAAATCTGACGTGACTCAGGCAGAGATCATGTTCACGGACGAGTTAATGTATTACGGTATTATTAAAGTTAAATTTAGCTTTTTGTGCTACATATTAAGAACTACCTTGTTAGTAGAGCTGGTAATACTCTGTTTGGCTCTGCTTGTGAGATTTGATGACAAGAAGCATGTTGTATAACATGACTTGATTGACGCAAATTTTGACTACATTGATGACAGTCATTGATAACTTGTTCTGACAAAATCTCTTGGATGAGATGCAGGCTGCAGAGATTATTTTATAAAATTCATAGTCACATTTATTTCTACCCAGCCAAGCTCTGTCTGCGTTCACACATCTTTACCAAAACAGGCTTTGTGGGGACATTTCAAACACAATGTTAAAGTTACTTGTGGGGACCAGTCGTCTCCAATTTTTCACCCAAAGCTTCTAGTCAAACACTGACTCAAAGGTGTGTTGTGGGGACGTCGTGAGTGTCCAGAAGAGAGTGATAATTAACAAAGAAAAAAAGTCCCTCTGATGGTTAAAATCTGTTTTAAATATCCCACTACCATTAACCTTCTAGTGGCATTACATTAAACTGTTTGGCTGTATTAATTCATACCAGAATACCATAAGAATGTACTTCCTTCCCCATTTTTGCTGCCTTCAAACACAAAAACTAGAAATGCAAGACTATGAGAGACTCTATAATTGAATCTAAAGTGATAACCATGAATGTACCTGTTGAGGAGTGATGTTTGGACGAGTAGCATCATCCACTTGAGTACTTGACAGAACAGGATGAGAGTCCCCCACCAGCAGGACATTAGCCCCAGCTGTAGTCTCCTGAAAAACATACATTTCACAACATGAAAACATAGGTAATATTTCAATTTGACATCAACACTATATTACGCGCAATAAGTTTGATGACTGGTTCGGAAAATAATATTTTGGATGAGATGCATGCTGATATACACATGGCCGCAGAGAAAAAACTAAATTCAGTCAAATATTTATTTCTGCCAAGCTCTGTCTGTGTTCACACATCTTTACCAAAACAGGCTTTGTGGGGACATTTCAAACACAATGTTAAAGTTACTTGTGGGGACCAGTCGTCTCCAATTTTTCACCCAAAGCTTCTAGTCAAACACTGACTAAAAGGTGTGTTGTGGGGACGTCGTGAGTGTCCAGAAGAGAGTGATAATTAACAAAGAAAAAAAGTCCCTCTGATGGTTAAAATCTGTTTTAAATATCCCACTACCATTAACCTTCTAGTGGCATTACATTAAACTGTTTGGCTGTATTAATTCATACCAGAATACTATAAGAATGTACTTCCTTCCCCATTTTTGCTGACTTCAAACACAAAAACTAGAAATGCAAGACTATGAGAGACTCTATAAATTAATCTAAAGTGATAAGCATGAATGTACCTGTTGAGGAGTGATGTTTGGACGAGTAGCATCATCCACTTGAGTACTTGACAGAACAGGATGAGAGTCCCTCACCAGCAGGACATTAGCCCCAGCTGTAGTCTCCTAAAAAACATACATTTCACAACATGAAAACATAGGTAATATTTCAATTTGACATCAACACTATATTACGCGCAATAAGTTTGATGACTGGTTCGGAAAAAAATATTTTGGATGAGATGCATGCTGATATACACATGGCCGCAGAGAAAAAACTAAATTCAGTCAAATATTTATTTCTGCCAAGCTCTGGCTGTGTTCACACATCTTTACCAAAACAGGCTTTGTGGGGACATTTCAAACACAATGTTAAAGTTACTTGTGGGGACCAGTCGTCTCCAAATTTTCACCCAAAGCTTCTAGTCAAACACTGACTAAAAGGTGTGTTGTGGGGACGTCGTGAGCGTCCAGAAGAGAGTGATAATTAACAAAGAAAAAAAGTCCCTCTGATGGTTAAAATCTGTTTTAAATATCCCACTACCATTAACCTTCTAGTGGCATTACATTAAACTGTTTGGCTGTATTAATTCATACCAGAATACTATAAGAATGTACTTCCTTCCCCATTTTTGCTGACTTCAAACACAAAAACTAGAAATGCAAGACTATGAGAGACTCTATAAATTAATCTAAAGTGATAAGCATGAATGTACCTGTTGAGGAGTGATGTTTGGACGAGTAGCATCATCCACTTGAGTATTTGACAGAACAGGATGAGAGTCCCTCACCAGCAGGACATTAGCCCCAGCTGTAGTCTCCTAAAAAACATACATTTCACAACATGAAAACATAGGTAATATTTCAATTTGACATCAACACTATATTACGCGCAATAAGTTTGATGACTGGTTCGGAAAATAATATTTTGGATGAGATGAATGCTGATATACACATGACCGCAGAGAAAAAACTAAATTCAGTCAAATATTTATTTCTGCCAAGCTCTGTCTGTGTTCACACATCTTTACCAAAACAGGCTTTGTGGGGACATTTCAAACACAATGTTAAAGTTACTTGTGGGGACCAGTCGTCTCCAAATTTTCACCCAAAGCTTCTAGTCAAACACTGACTAAAAGGTGTGTTGTGGGGACGTCGTGAGTGTCCAGAAGAGAGTGATAATTAACAAAGAAAAAAAGTCCCTCTGATGGTTAAAATCTGTTTTAAATATCCCACTACCATTAACCTTCTAGTGGCATTACATTAAACTGTTTGGCTGTATTAATTCATACCAGAATACTATAAGAATGTACTTCCTTCCCCATTTTTGCTGACTTCAAACACAAAAACTAGAAATGCAAGACTATGAGAGACTCTATAAATTAATCTAAAGTGATAAGCATGAATGTACCTGTTGAGGAGTGATGTTTGGACGAGTAGCATCATCCACTTGAGTACTTGACAGAACAGGATGAGAGTCCCTCACCAGCAGGACATTAGCCCCAGCTGTAGTCTCCTAAAAAACATACATTTCACAACATGAAAACATAGGTAATATTTCAATTTGACATCAACACTATATTACGCGCAATAAGTTTGATGACTGGTTCGGAAAAAAATATTTTGGATGAGATGCATGCTGATATACACATGGCCGCAGAGAAAAAACTAAATTCAGTCAAATATTTATTTCTGCCAAGCTCTGTCTGTGTTCACACATCTTTACCAAAACAGGCTTTGTGGGGACATTTCAAACACAATGTTAAAGTTCCTTGTGGGGACCAGTCGTCTCCAATTTTTCACCCAAAGCTTCTAGTCAAACACTGACTAAAAGGTGTGTTGTGGGGACGTCGTGAGTGTCCAGAAGACAGTGATAATTAACAAAGAAAAATAGTCCCTCTGAAGGTTAAAATCTGTTTTAAATATCCCACTACCATTAACCTTCTAGTGGCATTACATTAAACTGTTTGGCTGTATTAATTCATACCAGAATACCATAAGAATGTACTTCCTTCCCCATTTTTGCTGCCTTCAAACACAAAACTAGAAATGCAAGACTATGAGAGACTCTATAATTGAATCTAAAGTGATAAGCATGAATGTACCTGTTGAGGAGTGATGTTTGGACGAGTAGCATCATCCACTTGAGTACTTGACAGAACAGGATGAGAGTCCCCCACCAGCAGGACATTAGCCCCAGCTGTAGTCTCCTGAAAAACATACATTTCACAACATGAAAACATAGGTAATATTTCAATTTGACATCAACACTATATTACGCGCAATAAGTTTGATGACTGGTTCGGAAAATAATATTTTGGATGAGATGAATGCTGATATACACATGACCGCAGAGAAAAAACTAAATTCAGTCAAATATTTATTTCTGCCAAGCTCTGTCTGTGTTCACACATCTTTACCAAAACAGGCTTTGTGGGGACATTTCAAACACAATGTTAAAGTTACTTGTGGGGACCAGTCGTCTCCAATTTTTCACCCAAAGCTTCTAGTCAAACACTGACTAAAAGGTGTGTTGTGGGGACGTCGTGAGTGTCCAGAAGACAGTGATAATTAACAAAGAAAAAAAGTCCCTCTGATGGTTAAAATCTGTTTTAAATATCCCACTACCATTAACCTTCTAGTGGCATTACATTAAACTGTTTGGCTGTATTAATTCATACCAGAATACCATAAGAATGTACTTCCTTCCCCATTTTTGCTGCCTTCAAACACAAAAACTAGAAATGCAAGACTATGAGAGACTCTATAATTGAATCTAAAGTGATAAGCATGAATGTACCTGTTGAGGAGTGATGTTTGGACGAGTAGCATCATCCACTTGAGTATTTGACAGAACAGGATGAGAGTCCCTCACCAGCAGGACATTAGCCCCAGCTGTAGTCTCCTAAAAAACATACATTTCACAACATGAAAACATAGGTAATATTTCAATTTGACATCAACACTATATTACGCGCAATAAGTTTGATGACTGGTTCGGAAAATAATATTTTGGATGAGATGAATGCTGATATACACATGACCGCAGAGAAAAAACTAAATTCAGTCAAATATTTATTTCTGCCAAGCTCTGTCTGTGTTCACACATCTTTACCAAAACAGGCTTTGTGGGGACATTTCAAACACAATGTTAAAGTTACTTGTGGGGACCAGTCGTCTCCAATTTTTCACCCAAAGCTTCTAGTCAAACACTGACTAAAAGGTGTGTTGTGGGGACGTCGTGAGTGTCCAGAAGACAGTGATAATTAACAAAGAAAAATAGTCCCTCTGAAGGTTAAAATCTGTTTTAAATATCCCACTACCATTAACCTTCTAGTGGCATTACATTAAACTGTTTGGCTGTATTAATTCATACCAGAATACCATAAGAATGTACTTCCTTCCCCATTTCTGCTGCCTTCAAACACAAAAACTAGAAATGCAAGACTATGAGAGACTCTATAATTGAATCTAAAGTGATAACCATGAATGTACCTGTTGAGGAGTGATGTTTGGACGAGTAGCATCATCCACTTGAGTATTTGACAGAACAGGATGACAGTCCCCCACCAGCAGGACATTAGCCCCAGCTGTAGTCTCCTGAAAAATACATTTCACAATGTTTCACAACATGAAAACATAGGTCATATTTCAATTTGACTTGACTTTTGTGCTCGTCTACGGCCTGTTCCTGTGTTAGAAGATTGCCATTTAACTTCTGCCACTTGCATGTTTACTCAAGTAGAAATAAATAAATGAGTTAAACGTATTTAAATTGTTATTTGATACATTTTGTACACTGTAGTTGCGCCACATACTTGTGTTCTCCATGGGCAGTCTTCACCTCCATAGTCTTAAGTAATTTTCACTCCTTCTTTAATGTCGTTCAGGGCAAAAAAACAAAGGTGTGGGTTTCCATTCACGTCTATTCTTTTCATTTTACAGTTAGGATGTCTGTGGTCATCATTAATTAGCCGCCCAAACGATCCATCATCTCTAGCAGCATCAATACTGAAAAGATTGAAACATGAGGAAAGAGGAAAAACATCACATAAATGTTCTCTTCAAGTTCATGGAAAATTTGTTATATTCAAAGTATACTTTTACATTTGTTTACATTGCAGGACCAGACAATTATCGACTGTCCAAGCCCAATTTAAGGCTAATTTAACAGACAACGTATACCCCAAAATCAGGGCCTCAGCTAAATTATAGTTTAGTATAAGGAGTATAGTTTAGGTGCAACTTAAAGTCTTACCACCATGTTTTCCCTCTCCACTTGAACAAGAACATAAATGCAGCACATGATGGGTGATAAACCTTTCTTCTTCTCTGGGCTTCTGCAACATTTATCATCTCTCCCCTATATTCAACAACAAAATCTCCTTTGCTAATTGAACCCTGTGCAAATACACCACGCCCTGTGAATAAATAAACCTTTCAGCTAAACGGGAAAGCATATCCATTCTAGTCCTAAAAATTAGTTTACGGTAATGTTTTACAAATAACACATTGTATAAAAAGGCTTGACAATAACAAAGATTTACCTCAATAGACATAACCTGCAATCTAGTGCCTATTTAATGTACCCTGAAGTTTTGCATCCGATGGACATCCAATAAATATTGTATCTATAATGTTAGCAATTATTAACTGAATAATCACATTAAACACCACCTTACCTTTTAATGCATTGATGTACTGCACATCTAATTTTGACGTTTTGTCTGTCTTTGAAACCACATGATGAGTGGCATCTTTAAGGGGACTGATCCGTGGTGACATTTCAAACTGAAGGGACATTTGGAAAAATAAAATTGTTAATTTAAATTAGTTTGCAGTGCATTCAGTGACAGAAAACTTTGATCACTGCTTTGTTAGCTAGCTCTGGTTAATTTGCTTTCAGCCACAGTATACATAATTTATTTGGCTAGCATCTTATTACAAATCCATCTTGTATCATCTGTGGCAGTGGACCAAACATAGTTAAAATATTTGTAAACGTGGCAAATATGTCTTATATGACTGACCCAACGTTAGAAATAATAAGCTAACTTTGACTATAAACAATCAAATTCACCACACGATTTCCAAGATAAATCAATTTGGCAAATGTTTAAATAACGTTCGTTTGCATAACGTTAAATTCCTTCACAGTGAATTGCATGAAAATCCCACTGCAACTAGCTGGTTGGAAAAACAATAAAACGTTTTTCATAGATACAAGTTGTTATCGTTAGGCCTACATTTAACCTCTGGAACAGTTAGCTCATTCGAGCAAACTAGCTGTCATGCAAACAAGTTACTGCTAATTAAGCTAATTTGAGGGTTGAACAGGGTTATACTGGATTGTCATGCAAAAGTGCCTACCGTGTGTTTCACTTTTGCTCCTCAGCACAAGTTCTTCGGTCCTTAGCTCGTATATCTTGAAAATAATCTCCCTTATCAACCGTGTCAATCTGTAACAATATATGCCACCGAAAAGGCACCTGTCCATGCGCACGGACGCAGTGTACCGGAAATCACGTGACTCGGCGGGAATTTGTCTTCTTGTTGTTTTAACCACCGTGAAGTAGCATACGGATTAAAAATATATACAAAAGGCATTACTCAATATGCGTTCTTTGACGGTATTTGTGTTAATGTGGACTTGTGAAACATAATTTAATAAACAATTTATTAGGAAGAACATTAAACAATGTGAATAAGGATTCGCCAAGCAATGGCAGGCTCAACTTCAGCCATTTTGACTGCATCCGGGTCCTTCTACCATTAACACTGAACATGCTGCTGAAATCCTTCCTAATGAGGACCAGGAAGTGGGCGGTACCCAACCATATTTGGAATGTGTGTGTGTGAAGCAGTGGGTGCAGTTGCAGCCGGAAACCGTTAGGGGAGCAGCTGAGCACCGCCTACACACACACACACTGACTGGTAAACATGTGTTATGGGCCATGGCTAAAAACCACACAGGCACCTTCAGAATAGTTCCTGTATTCATTATAAAGAGTTTCCCTTATGGGGACCTGATTTTTTGTCCCCATACTGCAAGAGGTCCCCATGACGTGACTGTGTTTACAGATTGATGTCCCCACAATGTGATGAATACCAGCACACACACACACACACACACACACACACACACACCCCAAACCCGGAGCGCTGCTTCCTCTACTTCCTACTCTGACTGAATCCGCTGTCTGCTGCTCTCATAGCTCTGCTGCTCGTGTGTGCACTGTGCGCGTGCACGCCGGGGCGCGTTCCTGCAGCGAGCGTAGCGGCAATAAACAGATCTGTTCTCTCTTCTTCTTCTTTTGTTGAATGTTGGATCGGGGCTGGATGAATAGTATTCAGGGAAGCCCTGGAAACCAGCGTCGATCCACGCCGATGAATCCCTGTTCCAGTCACAAATGACTACTACATCTCACCATCTCAATGTGTGTGTGTGTGTGTGTGTGTGTGTGTGTGTGTGTATTAGAACATCGAAACGATGATCACCATAATATGAAAACATTAAGTGCAACCACCAACACAGCAGTCCAATACATATAGCCATAACTGTTGGCCTATAATAGTGCTGACTAAATATAAGAACATAGTTGTTTCCTGGCCTACAGTTTGTTAAATGCCAACACTGCTGTATTATGCAGTTATGTCTGATTCATTCAACTCTAGCTAGTAACGTGGAGAATTAAGCTATAGTCCTACATGAATCATTGAAACGTCTTGAGAGTATTAAACCAATTGATTTGATGTAAGGTCCGTTTTGAAACACTAGAAAAAGGTGCACCGCAGCACCATCTGCTGTTAATAATCATCGCCTGAACACACGCGATTATTCAGTTGGATACATTATGCTTTATTAACAAATACAACAGAAACATAGTCCCTTTCATGTACACAACAAACACAAGGACAAAGAAGTAGCAGACATTACAAATCATAAGCAGGCGTGCACATATTTGTTAACATGTTTAATAACTGAACATGTTCTGTTGCTGTTTTGTTCCCAACAGAACACATGGAATCAATATTCAGTTTGAAGTCATTCACAAAATGAACATCATCAGCTTTTCCCATAGACGACTTATATTAATATAATATTGAATCAGCTTTAAATCAGCTTACATTTTAGGCTTATCAAAATCAAAAGCCCTCTAGTACAAAACGATCTGAAAATACACAAAATATTGTAGTATAAAAAACATTTGATTTACCATCAATTAATATAAAAAAATATTTAGAAGTTTAATCTTTGTAAAACCTGCTTAGCTAACCCTATGAAAGATCTTACAATTATCTTCTTTTCGGGGTTTATCTTGCTAAACTTTTAAGAGACAGAGACATACAGACAGAGACAGAGAGAGAAAAAGCCAGACATACAGACAGACAGACAGACAGACAGAGCGAGAGAGAGAGAGAGACAGACAGACAGACAGACAGACAGACAGAAAGACAGACAGACAGAGAGATAGAGAGAGACTATAAGTGACACAGAGAACCCACCCAACCACAACCTCTCAAACAGAGAAATAGTCCCAAACCCAGGGTGTGTGTGTCTCTGTGTGTGTGTGTGTGTGTGTGTGTGTGTTGCTACAACCGACACAGAGACAATGAGGCACCATACCTCCACAACCCAAACCCAGGGAGGAGGTCCTCCTGGGTGAAGGTGGACTGGAAGGTGTGGATGTGTGTCAGTGTGTCTGAGGACCCTCCTACATCTGGGGACACTCTGTAGAAGGAAAGAGTGCCAGCAGGCCGGTCCAGATACACTCCTACTCTGATAGAGCCAGGGGGAGGGAGACGTATGTCTGTTGTACTACCGTTGTACTGGGCAGTGTAACGACCATCATGACAAACAAGACACCAGGACATGTTGTTCCCTCCAAGCAGGCTGTCATCACCCCCTCCTCTCCTTGTGATTCCTCTGAATGTCACTCCTATGTAAACACGTCCTTCCCTCTCTACCTCCCAGTAACAGCGGCCAGTCAGACCCTCTCTACACAACACCTGGTACCAGTAGTCAAATCTCTCTGGGTGATCAGGATACGACTGCTCCTCTCTAACCCACGTCACCTTTCTGTTGTCCTCAGACAGAGAGAGGTGTCTGTAGGCTGTGTTTGGGTCCAGTGTGAGTTCACAGGCATCTGATGGGAGTACAAGACATGATTAGCTGCTGAACCATTCTTCATCATCATCAACATCATCATCATCGCTAGTACTGTTCTCTTGCAAACTTCGTTTTATTCTCTTTCCGACACTTCTTTTGGTCGCTATCTACTCTTCAAACGTTAATATGGAAAGACAAAAAAAATCATGATTGTTACTATAGTGGAATCATGTGCTACAGATTTTCTAAGCAATACTACATGTAGTTTTTAAGATAATTAAAGTTACAGTTAATTGGAAATCCCGTGTGTGTGAGTGACTGTCCAAATCCAAACATTGATACCAAGGAAAATGTATACACTGCATTTACTCCCTCAATAGTTACACTACATACACATATTATACAACAAAAATGTTCAGCATGATGAACTTATTGCTCAGATGAATATCTAAGTAATCCTTGTAATAATTGTCAAAATATTCAACTTTTGGATTTCCCAATACACATACATTGCACTTAACCTTCGCTGTCGGAACTGTAAGGATGTTCATTGAACCAGTGCAAAGCACTTACAATTGCTAGTTTAACCCATTCCCCGTATACAACAAAGATAGCTAGGATAAGATGTTACACAATGCTAAGTACTCTTTTCTAAAAGCCAGGACACAAACATACAATAAGTGCATAAGGGGGGTGTTTTTAGGAGAGTAAGGGAGAAGGTGGGTAAGGACGGAGGTTATGCAGAGTCCAGGTGAACTCTGAACAATACAATATATACATTGACATGTACTCATACATACACGTACATACTATATATACATAGATATGTACTCATACATACTATATATACATAGACATGTACTCATACATACACATACATACTATATATACATAGACATGTACTCATACATACTATATATACATAGACATGTACTCATACATACACGTACAAACTATATATACATAGACATGTACTCATACATACTAAATATACATTGTGGCAACCCGGTTCCACTACTCGGTAGTCTCCCCCCAGTGAACACACACCAGAAGTCAGTTTCAAGCCAAAAGAGGCGTGTTTATTCACAAAGAAAAGAAATAATATGGTTAGGCCGTGCCTACCACCAACGTAAATATTAATTAATGTTCTCCTTCTCCAGTCCCGAGAAGGTCAGGTACCGCCGCCGGGGGTTCCCGCGGACCCTTCGATAGCTTGCGGGGTAGTCCTCTCTGTAGGCCCGCCGTCGGGGTCCTCCTGGACACTCCTCGCGTGTCGCAGTTTAGCGATTTCCTCCTCGTAGCGCCGAGCGAGCGATCTCCCTTCCTGGTCGACAGGGTATTCCTCCTCGTAGCGCCGAGCGAGCGATCTCCCTTCCTGGTCGACAGGGTATTCCTCCACGTAGCGCCGAGCGAGCGATCTCCCTTCCTGGTCGACAGGGTATTCCTCCTCGTAGCGCGTGTCGAGGATTCACCTCCTCGTAACACTGAGATTCCTCGTCCTCGTATCGCGTTTCTCTCTCGTTGCGTGTCGAGGATTCACCTCCTCGTAGCACCGAGCTACCTCGTATCGCGTTTCTCTCTCGTTGCGTGTCGAGGATTCACCTCCTCGTAGCACCGAGCTACCTCGTATCGCGTTTCTCTCTCGTTGCGTGTCGAGGATTCACCTCCTCGTAGCACCGAGCTACCTCGTATCGCGTTTCTCTCTCGTTGCGTGTCGAGGATTCACCTCCTCGTAGCACCGAGCTACCTCATATCGCGTCCCCCTCAAGCCACGCCGATCGCCGCATATATCGGCGTCGGTCCAGGCGTCGCCCATTTCGGTGATTGCAATCACCGCAAATGAGGTCCGGCGTGTGATCTTCCGGAGAGCGGTGGTATACTCCATTTACCACCGCTCCCCTGAGCCGCCTGGGGCGCTGTCCTGGAGCCGGATTGCCACACTCCTCCCCCCTTTGATCAAGGCCCGGGCTTCTCCAGAAGACCACGAGGCAGGCGTCGCCGGGGGTTCCTGTCATCCTCCTCTGAGGTCTCCGTCGTGGAGGATTGGGCCATGGGACCCCGCAGGCGGGTCGGGCGGCGCGTCTGTGCCGCCTCGGGTGTGGTCCATGCCCGTCGCTCCGGTACTTCTCGGCCTGGAGTGGGTCGGCAGGGCCGGACTCCTGGGCCCTCCTCTGCAACTCGGCAAGCAGATCCTCCAGCTGCTGGTGGCTGCGCTCCAGCTGCTGGTCTCTGCTGCCCCGGTGCTGGTTGCTGCGGCCCAGGTGCTGGTTGCTGTGGCTCCGGTGCTGTTCACTGCTGCTCAAGTGCTGTTCGCTGCGGCCCAGGTGCTGTTCTCAGCAAGGTGTTGGTTAGAGGCTAGCCGCTCGTTCAGCTTGGCATTAGCCGCCCCCAGCTGTCCGCAGCGGGTCGTCTCCTTCTCGAGCTGCACCCGCAGGTCCTTATTGTCCCTCTTCAGGGTCTCCAGGTGGCCCATAACTTTGGTCCTCGTCTTCAGGTCTTTCCTGAACTTTTGGAGAGCCGGCGGCTCCTCTGTCGCGGCTCGCTCGGCCGTCCTGGAGGCCTCCAGCTGCTCGTTGAGGCCCTTCTGTTTGTGGAGGAAGCTTTCCCTCTTCCGTACGTGGTCCTCCACCTTCTTGGTCATCCTCTCTGAGAGCTCCCGGACCTTGGTGTCCAGGGGGCCGGCGGCCTCTGCCAGGCTTTTCTCCAGCCTGGTGGGGTTCTCCAAGGAGGAGGCATGGCTCTTTTCTGTGGCCTCCAGAGCGGTCTTCAGAGAGACGCAGGACTGTTTGGTGGTCTCTAGGTCAGCCTTTAACACGGGGAGCAACTCCACCAGCTCTCTGCTTTTGGTCACCTCCTCAGACATGGCGGTCATCTGAGCCTGAAGCCTGTTTTTCTCCTCCGCGTGAGAGTGCCGTAGGTTCTCTGCTTGGCTCTGCAGGGTTTTGACATCCTGCTTAGTCTGTTTGAGAGCTTCTGATGTAGCGTTCAGGGCCTGCTTCTGGTCCTCTTCTGTGGCCAACAGAGCGTCTACCTGACTCTGGAGCTGAAACCAGGACCGCTCCGCCTGATCGGCCCGACCGGCCTCCTGCTGCAGCCGTGCCTCCAGCTCAGTGTTTTTGTTGAGGAGCTCCCCCTCCAGGGAGTCAATCTGGGCCGACAGACAGACGCGCTGCTTATATCCGCTCAGCTGGCGCTTCAGCTCGTCTTGTTCTTTATTCAGATGAGCGATGCTATTCTCCAGGCCGCTGATTTTCTCACAGAGGCCACTCTGCACGGCCTCCGTCTGGTCGATCAGGGCCTCCTTCTCTGCCTTCCACGCCAGCAGAACCTGGTGCTCAAGTCGCTGCTCAGTGCACTCCTGCTGGCTGGAGGCCAGACTGGCACTCAGCTCCTTTATCCGCTCGATGATACGCTCCTTCTCAGCAAGGGATTCTTCCAATATGGAGAGAGCGGTGTCCTTGTTGGAGGTGTCTACCTGTAGAGACTTGACCCTCTCTTTCAGTCTGCCCACCTGCTTCTCCTTGTCCTGAAGCTGCTCCTGCAGGTTCTCAACCTTCTTCTGTAGGGCATTGACCTTCGGCTCCGTTACAGAACCCCGCTTGGTCTACAACTCCTGTACTTTGGCAGTCAGCTGAGCGTTCCCCTCCTTCTCCTGGCTGGCCTCGTTACACTGGGCTTCCAGCTTGCTGATCTTGTTCCGCAGCACGTTGCTCTCCTCCTCCATGCAGTACCGCCGCTCCATCATGTCTGCTAGCTTGCCCACCAGCTCGTGGCTGCGCTCCTCGGCCAGCTGCACACGGACCTCCAGGGGGTGGCGGCTTGTGGGCTCGGGGATCGGGACGTCGCGTGTCAACCACTGTGCGTGCTGGATCGC
Source organism: Lota lota (assembly GCA_026745465.1). Classification (NCBI taxonomy): domain Eukaryota; kingdom Metazoa; phylum Chordata; class Actinopteri; order Gadiformes; family Lotidae; genus Lota; species Lota lota. The sequence continues at coordinate 128,947 of JACYXH010000059.1, read as the reverse complement.
CTCTCGGAGGAGGGTCAAGCTTTCCCTATCTGTTAACGCAGCCATGGCTTGGTCTCCTGCGAGTTGGCTGGCGATCGGGACCGTCTCTCTGTTGGGGTTTCTTTGTCGCTTGCCGGTGTTCACTGGGGTATATGGTAGCTGGAACGAATTGCCCGCATCCTCCACCATCCGTGGCAACCCGGTTCCACTACTCGGCAGACTCCCCCCCAGTGAACACAAACCAGAAGTCCGTTTTGAAGCCCACAGGGCGTATTTATTAACACAAATAAGTAATACTTAGGTTCGGCCGTGCCTATCACCAACGTAAAATCTATTAATGTTCTGTTCGGCTGTATTTCCTGTCTCCTCTATGACGACGGTCAGGTACAGCCGCCGAGTCCCCGTGGACCCTCCGAACTTTCACTGGGTTGTCCTCTCAGCCGGGGTTCTCTCGTCGCGTCGTTCCACAAGGGTCTCCTGCCTCGAGTCCCTACCGAGCGATCTCCTCTTTGTACCGCTGCCGAGCGGTATCCTTTCCTGGTCGACAGGGTATTCCTCCTCGTAGCGCCGAGCGAGCGATCTCCCTTCCTGGTCGACAGGGTATTGCTCCTCGTAGCGCGTGTCGAGGATTAACCTCCTTGTAACACTGAGATTCCTCGTCCTCGTATCGCGTTTCTTTCTCGTTGCGTGTCGAGGATTCACCTCCTCGTAGCACCGAGCTACCTCGTATCGCGTCCCCCTCAAGCCACGCCGAGAGCCGCTTATATCGGCGTCGGTCCAGGCGTCGCCCATTTCTGTGATTGCAATCACCGCAAATGAGGTCCGGCGTGTGATCTTCCGGAGAGCGGTGGTATACTCCATTTACCACCGCTCCCCTGAGCCGCCTGGGGCGCTGTCCTGGAGCCGGGTTGCCACACTATAGACATGTACTCATACATACACATACACACTTTATATACATATAGACATGTACTCATACATACACGTACATACTATATATACATAGACATGTACTCATACATACTCGTACATACTAGACATACATAAACACAGGGAAACATAGCTATATACACGTATACACAAGTCCACATCTGAATGAATGGACGTCACCTCCTGCTGTGTGGATGGACTTTCCATCTCAATAGTTAGTGTGTGTTGTGATGAATCTAACTAAACACTTACACTTCTTTAGATCTGGTTTCAGCCTCCACACTCCACCGTGCTCCACACTGGGGGGGAAACAAAGTGAGAGCAGCATGTTGAAACATTCACCTTCATCATCTCCTGTCTCATCACTTTCTACACAACATGAGATCCAGCTGCGTTTTCAAACCACTTCATCTAGCAGCTGGTTGAATCCTTGTAGGAGACATTGTCCCTGAGTGGTGAGCTGTCCTCTCCATACCTGAGAGTGTCCAGTCTCCAGCGTGGATCCTCCAGTCCAGCAGAGAGCAGCGTAACTCCTGAGTTTCCTGGGTGATTGTAGCTCAGGTCCAGCTCTCTCAGATGGGAGGGGTTGGAGCTCAGAGCAGAGGCCAGAAAAGCACAGCCTTCCTGTGTGACCAGGCAGCCAGACAAGCTACACACACACACACACACACACACACACACACACACACATACACACACACACACACACACACACACACACACACACACAGGGGTGTGAATTATTACTTTTCTGGATGTAAATCTGTTAAATGTCTTCTGATATGGAACACATTGAGTAAAACTGACCTGAGAGTTTCCAGTGTACAGTGTGGACTCCCCAGTCCAGCAGAGAGCAGCTTCACTCCTGAATCCTGCAGATCATTGGTACTCAGGTCCAGCTCTCTCAGACTAGAGGAGTTGGAGCTGAGAACTGAGGCCAGAGCTTCACAGCATCTCTCTGACAGCTTACAGCCATTCAGCCTTCACACAAAATGAACAAGAACATGTTAGGAACTGTGTTTAATGTTTTATTTGAAATGTGCTTATAGACATGTTTTATTAGTTTAACTAAATTTCAGTACAGTAGATTTTCATAATATGACTTACTGCTTACTTACTGCTTACTGCTGAAACTTACCCTAAAAAGATTAAGTTCTAAGAAGAAGCCATTATTAAACTTTACTAAACAACTCTAAGGTCACCTGACTGTTTTACTACATGATTATGATTAGAAAAGAAATGTAATAAAACATACACCTTATACCATCATTAACAAACTGAGAATAACGTACACCTTTTACTGTCATGGCAACACAAATCGAAATGGATTGAGGTCTTGTGTTGAATAAAATGAGTGGTAATGGCGCTGCGATACACACAAACTGTCAAGGGTTTGTTCAGTGCTGGAAGTTAAAGCACGGCTGTATTGTGGGCCGGTGTGCTCTATTTGGAAACATGACCCACTTAAGTTCCAATGAACTGCTTTGATCAGAAAACGAAAATAACAATTGTACATTGTGCAAAGTTTCAATGGAATTGCACTGCAGCACTAGCGCTATTCAAGAGCATGCGAAGAAATGCACTATTATGGATGATGCCGGAAAAGAAATAAAGTCCTAATTGGAGTATATTACCCAATTAGCAGCCTGTTAATTTTAGTAGGTATTTGATTTAGGAGGAGGAAGATGAAGAGTTGGTTTGTGAGGAAAGAGATGTCGAGGTGCTGGCGGTAAAAATAGAAAAAGACCCCCTATGCAATCAAACCATTTGACAACTTATTTAAAGCAAATTAATCTGTTAAAATGAATGGACACAGATGGACGGTACGTGACCAAGGACATTTTTACATCTAATAAAGGGGTGTGATCAAATTTGTTAGGGTGCCACCAAATGAAAACGTTAGTGGCACCAGTGTCACCAGTAAAAAATGTTTTTTGAGCCCTGAGAGGACATAGTTTAGTTATTTATTTAGACCTGTTAACTTTCTGGATGTAAATCTCTTCAATGTTCTCTGATATGGAACTTGTGGTGTAACTGTTTGCACTATTTATCATTTCAGAACAAATAGAGCTTTTATGAATTTGTCTTTTCACCCTGGTTACACAATATAGCAATATTTTTCTGTAGCCTATTCTTATTTGTGGATAAATGTTTAGCAATTTGAATAATGAATACTCAACATAGTTAGCTTCTAAAATACAGTTTGTGTGACAATTGGACGTTTCAAATAATTTTCAAAAGATTTCTCCAGAGACCCTCCAAAATGTTGCTTTTCAGGGGGTCTTATGTGTCCAACTAGGGGTCTCAGACCCTCCCAAGACCCCCTGTATTTGACCCTGCTCTTAACTATCACCGTCTCGTATATGGGGGATGGTGGGGGGGCACTATTATTATATTTTCTGTTCATGTTTATATTTATAATTGAAAAGCTGCAAGCATATGGATGTATAAGAATATCAATCTAAACAACAAGGTGTAACATTTCCAATGATACCAAAGTCATGAATGTGGTCATCACAGGTACTGAGTTATAAGCCGAGTTATATAACTGTGCTCTGATATCGAACTTGTGGTTTAACTGCACATTGACTCAAACTGACCTGAGAGTTTCCAGTGTACAGTGTGGACTCCCAAGTCCAGCAGAGAGCAGCTTCACTCCTGAATCCTGCAGATCATTGGTACTCAGGTCCAGCTCTCTCAGACTAGAGGAGTTGGAGCTGAGAACTGAGGCCAGAGTTTCACAGCATCTCTCTGACAGATGACAGCCATTCAGCCTTCACACAAAATAAACACAACATGTTAGGACCTGTGTTTAAAATAAATTACGCCTTTTACTTTAAACATAATGAAGAAAATGTGTTTAAATATTTTATTTGATGTTTTGTTAATTTAACTAATATATACTAGTCAATACATTAGATCCTTATGTTAATTCAATATTGAGTGTAAAATGTATAATATTGAATGGTTGTTTTGTATATTAATATTACTATTCATTGTGGTATTATGTATATTATATATTGTATTGAAATACATGTTATTAGTACATCTACAGAGATGTTTTGTATACTATTAGAAGTTGTATTCCAATATTATGTATATTGTGTGCGAGCACGAGAGCAAAGACATCATTTGTGCGCACGGGGGCGTCAGTTGCACGCTGCTTCACTTCACATGCGCGCTCAATGAATCGTTTCTTCCTCACAGGATTTATTATTGCTCTCGCAATCAGAGAACTACTGAGCGCGAGTGCAGTTAGTGTTTACAATAATGATTTGTGTGCAAGGATGTGTTAGTTCTGCACGCATTCATTTTTGCTAGCAACTTTTGTCAGTAATATGCCATAAACATAAACTCTCCTGTACTCTTTTTACATCAAACAACTAATAAGTAAATGTTAAATATAATTTAGCTGGACAATCTCTACAGAGAATAAAGTACTCTCCTCCTTTGTCCTCGTCTCTTCCCTCTCTCTCCTTTTTCCCGCTCGCTCGTGACCTCTCACCCTTCCCCAAATGACCTGGAAGCCTCTATATCAACCCTTCCTATTGGTTAAACCCAAATAGAATCAATATAACCAAATGTATTGAACAAGGTTAACATGTTTTAAAATAGTGTGTTAATTTTTATTAATAATGAATGTATAATTATTAATGTATCCTACATTTCAACAGTAACTTATTTATACTTATAGCTATATATTTGATTACAGCTGTATTTAACTATTAATAAACAATTATTAATTATTGGCTTTCTCCTTTATTATTTCATAATAAATATAGCTTTTATGAGTTTGTCTCTTCACCCTGGTTACACAATATAACAATATTTTTCTGTAGCCTGTTCATATTTGTAAATAAATGTTTAGCAATTATAATAATGAATACTCAACATAGTTAGCTTCTAAAATACAGTTTGTGTGACAATTGCAAGTTTCAATTCATTTTCAAACGATTTTTCCAGAGACCCTCCAAAATGTTGCTGTAGAGGCTTTATTGAGTTATCAGCTGAGTTATATAACTTTCCTCTGATATGGAACTTGTGGTTTAACTGCACATTGAGCAAAACTGACCTGAGAGTTTCCAGTGTACAGTGTGGACTCCCCAGTCCAGCAGAGAGCAGCTTCACTCCTGAATCCTGCAGATCATTGGTACTCAGGTCCAGCTCTCTCAGACTAGAGGAGTTGGAGCTGAGAACTGAGGCCAGAGCTTCACAGCATCTCTCTGACAGATGACAGCCATTCAGCCTTCACACAAAATAAACAACATGTTAGGAACTGGGTTTAAAATGACTTAAAGTCATACCGTATACTCACAAAGATACTTCTAGTTCACAGGAGAAACATCGTGTTGCAATCCGTGATAAAATAATTTTTTGTCAGCTTGCTCGAGCAGTTCACACACGGCCACTATAAATGAGGTTTGACTCCCCAGCAGGCGCCGGATCTCGCATGGGAAGCCGAACGGCAATGACACAACCCCCCACCACATGGACATAGCCCACCACCGTATAGCCATAGCCCACCACCATAGAGACACAGCCCACCACCGTATAGACATGCTCAATAGGCTTGAGTGTGAACATATCAGAATTGGCACGAATCTCAGCAGCATCCATTGGGACCCATTATATTAAACACAGAACATAACCTAAAATCCAATCTTCTGACGTGTGTCGTCTATAAACTACGCTGCCTGACGCGGCGCTCCGTGGCTCGTCTGGTGTGTGACCCGCTTTACATTGAAGCTCTGCTGTAACCGAGTCGGTCTCGGACCGAGTGGATCTGAAAGACACAGACTTTCTCCGAACACCAATAACGATATATTTAGGCTAGCAGGTAGAGTAGAGTGCCCTGTGGCCAATTAAGTTCATCTAGAGATAACATTAACCTTTTCTATATTAGTTTATTCAGACCAATCGATTGGTGATAGAGTTGGTTGATTTTCAGTCGAGTCACTGTTACCAAAGTGAGACCGCCATTAAGAGATGACAGGTGTAAAATCCTATGTTTTTACCAGTTTGTGAACTTTCTACTCTGCTCCAAACTCAAGTTGTGTTGTTTTGGTAACGTTGAAGTTCCTTTTAATAAGAACTTTGACGTCCCGCTGAAGGGACACCGGTGGCGAGGTGTGTGTGAATGTGTGGAGCTAAGTCTGGGCAGCTGTTGATGATGACCGCGTCCAAGAGAAAGCTTCTCACACACGTATACGTTAGGTTTTCTAGACTTCTATATTTCACAAGATTAAAGTATCACCTTTACGTAGAACACTGTTAGATTGTACTACAATCTACATTGTGGATGAAATCAGGGAAACCAGACTCTAATTTGATCAAAATTATTATTTAAGTAAAGAGTTGTGGGGTGTTATAGATAAAATATCAAATGGTGTTGAAATTGTATGGGGAAAAGGGATGGATAAAATATTAAAGATAGAGAAACTATTAACCCGACTAAAGTTATTTACAAGTTACTGTCTTACCAGTAAACTCCACAGTGCTTCCATTATTTGTTTTTAATGTACATTTAGATAAATTGGCATTTCACTAATATGACTATTTCTTTTCTTTAAGGTAACTTCCTAAAACCAAATTACTATTTATATTTGATACCTTTTGCTATTTATATTTGATACTTTTGGCGCCCCACTCAGGGGGGCGCCAAAGAGCACAGCGAGTCTTTATCTGGTTTGAGGTTGAGGTTAAAAAAAACACGTTAAAGAATTATGATAATGTATACAAAAGTCCGTATAAAAACTATATTTTTTGTATATAAAAAAAGTATATATAATATAAAATTGTGGGCAGGCTACTTAGTAGGTCAAACCTCCGTGACCTATTAACCTGTGACCCTTGCTGTCATCAGGTCAGGTGCTAGCTGCTGCTATCATACTGGTTTTTCCTGCCGCCACGGCATTTTTTTTATGAACGAAACATGGCGGAGAAACGTAAGAGTGCTGATGACTCCTCTGTATGTAAAAATAAAGTAAGGCTGTATCTTGAGAGTTACCTTAACTTCGGTTTTATGGAAGGACAGGACAAGGTTCGGCCAGAATGTGTCATTTGTGGCGAGAAGCTATCTAATGACAGCATGAAGCCAAGCAAAATGAAACGACAAGGGATTTAACAGCAGATTGAAGGAAAAAGCCCCGGGATGCGCAATTTTTCACTGTATATTACATCGCCACGCCTTAGCCAGTAAAAAACTTTCAGAAGACCTCAGTGACACCCTGGTAACTGTTGTTAAAGTTGTAAACTTCATCAAAGCTCGCCCTACGAACAAGAGACTGTTTGCCCTAGCTGTGTGAGGATGAAGCGCATCAAACACTGCTGTTACACACAGAGGTACGTTGGTTGTCGCGTGGACAAGTGCTTGTGCGTTTTATGGAACTGCAGGAAAAAGAAAAGGAATTCTTGCAAGATCACAATCGACAACTGTGCGAACAGCTGACTGACGCATTCTGGATCAAAACGGCATACCTAGCAGACTTTACGTCTTTTAGCACTTAGTTTACCCGACACATGAATTTGCTCCAGGATGAAATTAAGTCCCGTTTTGCTGATGTTGACGAGTACTTATCAAAAGAGTCGTGGGTGATGGACCCCTACATTTCCAGCATGGAGGAAGTAGAACATATCGGCTGTGAAGATGAGCTTGCTGAACTTCAAGCTGATTCTGCGTCAAATAAATATTTCCAGGAGAACGGATACAAAAAGTGTTGGATCGTCAAAGGACACGCTGTTGCACCAAGACTGGCCAAACACGCAATTACAAGGATTATTCTCCCATTCAGCACCACGTATCTGTCAGAGACGGCCTTCAGCGCCCTTGTAACAATAAAAACAAAGGCCCGTAACAGGCTCGATGTACACCAGGACTTTAGGCTGGCTGTCACTAACCTCACACCGGACACTCCATCCCTAGTCAGAGGTATGCAAGCCCAAGGTGGCCATTAGTTCATGAATGAACAGGATGACACAGAGTAAAACATGTTCATAAGAGTTTAATAAGTTATTGATTATTAGTGTTATATTAGAGCCAAATTAACACATATTGTACATCATGATTAACGGATTTATCATGATGTACATTTGCTTAAAAACATAAGAAAGACTGATTGTTATTGTTACTGAGCCGAATTCATTCTTAATAGCTTTGTCAAAACCACATGAAGTGCATGTGCATTTCAAAACTGCCCGTTTCAGTTATATGTTCTGAGGGAGATCTTGGACAGATGTGCTGAATAATCACCACTATTCTGATAATGATTTATTATTATTTTGGTAAGGATGTGTGTGAAAAGGCATCCCGTGTTGAGTTGTTAAAAGATAGAAATACGGCAGTTGGGGGGGGCTCAGCTTTTCTTAGACATAAGTAGGGGGGGCGCAAAGGAAAATAGGTTGAGAACCACTGACCTACAGTATGTTTCCAAACACACACACACACACATGTCAAATATCTTCTGATAGGGAACGTTGTGGTGTAACTGATTGCACATTGAGTAAAACTGACCTGAGAGTTTCCAGTGTACAGTGTGGACTCCCCAGTCCAGCAGAGAGCAGCTTCACTCCTGAATCCTGCACATCATTGGTACTCAGGTCCAGCTCTCTCAGACTAGAGGAGTTGGAGCTGAGAACTGAGGCCAGAGCTTCACAGCATCTCTCAGACAGATGACAGCCATTCATCCTTCACACAAAATAAACATAACATGTTAGGAACTGTGATTAAATGTTTTATGAGAATTGTAACCAAAGTCTTTTTACAAAGATTTAAACAATATTAATAACCTCGATCTTTAAATATTAAGAGATAATTTAAGATCTATGTGACATCTATTAAACAAAAGTTACCATTATACTTCACTTAAAAATACAGTTTTATGAATAGGCAGTTATTCAAATTTACTTAACAACTCTAAACCCACCTTACTGTCTGACTACATGATAATCAGAATAAGAATGTAAAACATACACATTAAACCATCACAAACAAACTGTAAGAATAGAATGTATACCTATACTGTCATGATGTCACGACACCCTCTGCCACCACCTAGTGGCGCCGGCTGCCACTACACCATGTGGCTTTTGTTTACATTCCATCACCAATCAACCACGTGCACTCCGGTCTACACTCCTGTCAACTATCAACAATCAGCGCACTCTATTTCTCCCTCGTTTCCCGAGCAGCCGGCGCAAGATCGTTGTATTCAAACCTTGCGTTAGTACCTCGTTCCCGCACTTAGACTCTCGCTTACCTTTATCCTTACCTGTGCCTTGCCTGCTCCTAATCTGCCTTCCTCCTCTACCCAGCCTTCCCGGATACCTACCCGTCTCCTGACCACCCACAATCTGACTGTCTTCCCGTTATCGACCCATCGCTTGCCAAGACTCCCCGCCTGCTTCCGTCTGCTTGTCTGTCTCTCGCCCGCCTGTCTTCGAACCACTGCCTGCCTGACTACGCTCTGCTCTGCCCTTGTTGTACCGTTTCTATTAAACTCCCTAGTTCCTTAAACAATCTCCGCCTGTTGTGTTCCGCACTTGGGTCTCCCAGTCGTACCCCGTAACAGTACGATCTGGCCACAATGGACCCAGTGGACACTAATCCGGTAGGCCAGGCTATCTCCCATCAGGGAGCTCTACTAGGCCAACACAACCAGCTTCTGCAGGGGATTATAACCACCCTTACTTCGAGAGTTAACGAAAACCGCGCACAGGCACCAACTCCTTCACTCCCCATCACTACACATGAGCTGTTTATTCCGTCCCCTGAACGCTACGAGGGCAATCTGGGTACCTGTCGGGACTTCCTCCTCCAGTGCAGTCTAGTGTTCCGACTCCAGCCCCAGACCTATCCCACCGACAGCTCTCGTATTGCTTACCTTATTGGCGCCTTGCGGGGTGGGGCTCTTTCCTGGGCTACCTCGGTAATGGAGGGAGGTTCTGAATTTTGTTCCTCCTACACAGAGTTTACCGCGGAAATGCGAAGAGTGTTTGATCACCCCGTCCGTGGCAGAGAGGTCTCCATGCGCCTTTTCTCCATACGCCAGGGATCTCGAAGTGTCGCGGACTTCGCTGTTGATTTCCGTTCCTTCGCGGCGGAGAGTGGGTGGAATGAGGTGGCCTTGAGGGGGGCGTTCTTCAATGCAGTCAATGATTCCATCAAGGATGAACTGGCCGTACGGGAGGACTCACCAACTCTGGATCACCTCATATCGCTCGCTATTTACCTCGACAACCGGCTGCGCGAACGGCGTCGCGAGCGCTTACATCACTCGTCCTCGGTGTCTCACTCCTCTTTCCCTGTGGCTCCGCAACCTTCACCATTCCAGTCCTCGTCCCTCCGTCGTGAGCCAACGTCTCCACCTGACTCTGAACCCTTGCAACTGGGACGACCTCGCCTGTCCCCGTCCGAGCGGCAACACCGGCTAGCTACTAGGGCCTTTACTGCGGCCTTCCTGGTCACTTCATTTCTACCTGTCCCACTCACCCGGGAAAAGAGCCGACTCACCAGTGATTCGAGGGGTTCTGGCGAGTCGTACCCTTATTCCCTCTGTTTCTCGACCCCAGCTAGATGCCGTTCTCTCGTGGCGTGACCAGGCGTTTCCACTCTCGGTTCTCTTGGACTCGGGGGCCGACGAGTCATTTATCGATAGGGAGTTGGTCAATCAACTCAAAATAGACACAGATCCGCTTAATTCCCCTATTGAGGCCGAGGCCCTTAATGGAAAGTCCCTCGGCCGTGTTAAGTATCAGACAGTACCGGTCTTTTTGTTGATCTCGGGCAACCACCGCGAGTCACTTTCTCTCCATATTATGGACTGTCCCGCTTCCCCGGTAGTGTTGGGTTTCCCTTGGCTACGTGCTCACAATCCGAACATCGATAGGCAATCGGCCGGTATTACATCCTGGAGCCCTCACTGTCTTTCCCATTGCCTTCGCTCCGCCTTGCCCCCCCACGTCGCCGAGTCTACGACACCACCACTTCCCGACTTATCCGCGGTACTGGAGATTTACCATGATCTCGCTGAGGTTTTTAGTAAAGCTCACACCCTCACTTTGCCCCCCCACCGCCCATACGACTGCGCCCTAGACCTTCTTCCTGGAGCTCCCCTGCCCAGCAGTCGATTATTAAATCTCTCCCGCCCAGAACGTGAGGCTATGGAGCAGTATATTCAGGAGTCCCTGGCCGCGGGAATTATCCGTCCCTCTTCCTCTCCGGTTGGAGCCGGGGTTTTTTTTGTTTCCAAGAAGGATCACTCCCTCCACCCCTGTATTGACTATCGAGGCCTGAACAATATCACCATAAAAAACAAGTACCCTTTGCCCTTGATCAGCTCTGCCTTTGTTCCCCTCCACGGAGCCAAGATTTTCTCAAAACTCGATTTGTGTAACGCGTACCATCTGGTCCGCATCCGGGAGGGGGACGAGTGGAAGACGGCGTTTAACACTCACCTCGGTCACTTCGAATACTTAGTGTTGCCGTTCGGTCTCACTAACGCCCCAGCCATCTTCCAAGCTCTCGTGAATGACGTCCTTCGCGACATGCTAAATTGCTCGGTCTTCGTTTACCTTGATGACATCCTCATCTTCTCCAGGTCGTTGGAGGAACATAAGATTCACGTCCGGCAGGTTCTCCAGCGGCTCCTAGAGAATCGGCTTTTTGTAAAGGCGGAGAAGTGCGAGTTTCACGTCGCCTCCACTTCTTTCCTTGGGTACATCATCGGCCAGGTACAGGTGAGGATGGACCCTGCAAAGGTCTCGGCAGTAGCCGAGTGGCCCACTCCCTCTTCCCGAAAGAAGCTCCAGCAATTCCTGGGATTTGCAAACTTCTACCGGCGATTCATCCGCGGTTACAGTCAGATCGCGGCACCCCTCACGGCCTTGACCTCCGTTAAAAGCCCCTTCCTGTGGACTCCGGAGGCTGAAGCAGCGTTCACTACCCTCAAGGAACGCTTCGTCTCCTCGCCGATTCTTGTTCAACCCAACCCCGCAAACCAATTCGTGGTGGAGGTGGACGCTTCGGACACCGGTGTGGGCGCAGTCCTCTCCCAGCGCTCTCCCTCCGATCAAAAGATGGACCCGTGCGCTTTTTTCTCTCGCCGCCTGACTCCTCCCGAGAGGAACTACGACGTGGGCAACCGTGAGCTCTTGGCCGTTAAATTAGCCCTGGAAGAATGGCGACACTGGCTGGAGGGAGCCGAGCTACCGTTCATAGTTTGGACTGACCACCGGAATCTCGAGTACATACAGTCAGCAAAGAGACTGAACTCTCGGCAAGCCAGCTGGGCCCTGTTCTTCGGCCGTTTTAACTTTACTCTCACCTTCCATCCCGGTTCCAGAAATGTAAAACCCGACGCCTTGTCTCGTCTCTACTCCCCGGAGGACCCCAACCCAGATCCGGAGCCCATTCTGCCCCCGGTGTGCCTAGTAGCGACTCTAACCTGGGAAGTCGAGTCCGCCGTCCTCCAGGCACAGGAACACCAGCCCGACCCGGGTACCGGCCATTCTTTTTTTCCCAGATGCGGAGCGTTCGAGGGTTCTTTCGTGGGCACACTCCACCAGGCTCACCTGCCACCCAGGCGTGACCCGTACTCTGGAGTTCATCCGCCGGTGATTCTGGTGGCCAACAATGGACACGGACGTTCGCGGTTACGTCGCAGCTTGCTCTACGTGTTCACGCAGCAAGACCTCCACTCGGCCCCGCTCCGGTCTCCTCCGACCCTTACCCATTCCCAGCCGTCCCTGGTCCCACATCGCTCTGGACTTCGTCACCGGTCTCCCCCCTTCTGACGGCAACACCACCATCCTCACCATCGTCGACCGATTCTCCAAGTCTGCCCATTTCCTCGCGCTCCCCAAGCTCCCCTCTGCCAAAGAAACTCCGGATCTCCTCGTCGCCCATGTCTTCCGGCTGCACGGCATCCCGATGGACGTGGTCTCAGATCGAGGTCCCCAGTTCACCTCCCAGGTTTGGCGAGCTTTCTGCACTGTTCTGGGGGCCTCAGTCAGCCTGTCCTCGGGATACCACCCCCAGTCTAACGGTCAAGCAGAACGGGCGAATCAGGAGATGGAGGCCGCTTTACGCTGCGTCACTGAAGCAAACCCCTCCACATGGAGTTCCCAACTACCGTGCGTAGAATACGCCCACAACTCCTTGGTGAACTCCTCCACGGGCTTATCCCCATTCCAGTGCTCCTTGGGATATCAGCCACCTCTATTCCCTTCCCTGGAGTCGGAGATCGCTGTCCCTTCAGTTCAGGCCCACATGCGACGTTGCCAACGGACCTGGAAACGCACTCAGACTGCGCTCCTCCGGGCCTCCTCCCGTTCCCAGCACCAGGCCAACAAATGCCGCGTACCTGCCCCTCTTTATTCCCCAGGCCAAAAGGTTTGGCTCAGATCTAAGGATCTTCCCCTCAAAGGGGAAACACAGAAGCTCTCTCCCCGTTACGTCGGCCCGTTCGAGATCGAGGCGATCATCAACCCCTGTGCCGTCCGCCTCAGACTCCCAGCTTCCCTCCGCATTCACCCTACGTTCCACGTTTCCCAGATCAAGCCTGTTTCCACCAGTCCTTTGTCTCCCCCTTCTCTGGCCCCGCCTCCTCTGCGTATCATCGACAACCACCCGGCCTGGACGGTGCGTCGCCTACTAGACGTTCGTCGTCGCGGCCGAGGCCATCAATATTTGGTGGACTGGGAGGGTTACGGTCCGGAGGAGCGTTCATGGGTCCCGCGGAGCTACATTTTGGACGCGTCCCTCATCAGGGACTTCCACCGCCAGCACCCATCCCTTCCCAGGCGCTCGCCTGGAGGCGATCGTCTGGGGGGGGTACTGTCACGACACCCTCTGCCACCACCTAGTGGCGCCGGCTGCCACTATACCATGTGGCTTTTGTTTACATTCCATCACCAATCAACCACGTGCACTCCGGTCTACACTCCTGTCAACTATCAACAATCAGCGCACTCTATTTCTCCCTCGTTTCCCGAGCAGCCGGCGCCAGATCGTTGTATTCAAACCTTGCGTTAGTACCTCGTTCCCGCACTTAGACTCTCGTTTACCTTTATCCTTACCTGTGCCTTGCCTGCTCCTAATCTGCCTTTCTCCTCTACCCAGCCTTCCCGGATACCTACCCGTCTCCTGACCACCCACCCTCTGACTGTCTTCCCGTTATCGACCCATCGCTTGCCAATACTCCCCGCCTGCTTCCGTCTGCCTGTCTGTCTCTCGCCCGCCTGTCTTCGAACCATTGCCTGCCTGACTACGCTCTGCCCTTGTTGTACCGTTTCTATTAAACTCCCTAGTTCCTTAAGTTCCTTAAGTGTGTTCCGCACTTGGGTCTCCCAGTCGTACCCCGTAACACATGACAACACAAATATAAATATGTTGAGTTATTCTATGGAAATAATATATTCATGCCTATTAACTTTCTGGATGTAAATCTGTTAAATGTCTTCTGATATGGAACACATTGAGTAAAACTGACCTGAGAGTTTCCAGTGTACAGTGTGGACTCCCCAGTCCAGCAGAGAGCAGCTTCACTCCTGAATCCTGCACATCATTGATACTCAGGTCCAGCTCTCTCAGACTAGAGGAGTTGGAGCTGAGAACTGAGGCCAGAGCTTCACAGCATCTCTCTGACAGATGACAGCCATTTAGCCTTCACACAAAATAAACACAACATGTTAGGAACTGGGTTTAAATGTTTTATGATAATTAAGCATTTTTTAATACATGAAAAAAATATTACTAATAATAATAAACTGGATATTTGAATATTAAGAGTTTGATGTCACATAGATATTAAATTATTGAACACATATCATTATACTTTTTATATAGTTTTATGAAGAGGCTGTTATAAAACCTTAATAAACAACTCTAAAGTCCACCTTACTGTCTAACTACAAGATGAGTAAAATAAGAATACAACATAGATATGTGTAACCTTTAACCATCATATATCGTTTTTACTTCAACTAACTATACTAGTCAATACATTAGATCCGTACGTTTATTCATTGGGTGTAAAACATATAATATTGAATGGTTGTTTTGTAGTGTTTGAGAATCGTTTTGTATAGTAATATTACTTTTTATTGTAGTATTATCTATATTATGTATTGTAATACATGTTATTAGTACATGTACAGAGATGTTTTGTAAATTATTAGAAGTTATATTCCAATATTATGTATATTGTGTGCGAGCATGAGAACAAAGGCAGCATTTGTGCGCACGGGGCGTCAGATGCGTGCTGCTTAACTTCACGTGCGCGCTCAATGAATCGTTTCATCCTCACAGGCTTTATTATTGCTCTCGCGATCAGAGAACTACCGAGCGCGAGTGCAGTTAGTGTTTACAATAATGATTTGCGTGCACGGATGTGTTAGTTGTGTGCGCAGTCATTTTTGCTCGAGACTTTTCTCAGTGATATGCCGCCATAAACGTTGCAGGCCTGTACGGCTTGGTGTCTCAACACGATAGACTGTTCGCTGTTAACGTGAGCAAAACAAAGTCCCGGTACCGTTATAGGGAGAGGAGACGGATGAAGAAACTGGAATCCCGGGATGATCTTCGTCAGGGGAACCGCGCGCGCTACCTGACCCCCTGCTGTGGACTATCCTCGTGCGCTACTCTGATGATTTATATCCCGTTCAGAGGATGCTAAGGCGGTTAGCAAACCAAACAAGAGTGCATATAACCAAATGTACTGAACAAGGTTCAATTGTTTTAAAATAGTGAGTTAACTTTTATTAATAATAAATGTATAATTATTAATGTATCCTACATTTCAACAATAACTAATAGCTATATATTTGAATTCAGCTGTATTTAACTATTACAAACTATTATTATTAAGGCTTTCCTCATTTATTATTTCATAATAAATATAGCTTTTATGAGTTTATCTCGTCACCCTGGTTACACAATATAACAAGATTTTCCTGTAGCCTATTCATATGTGTTTATTAGTTTAACATATATTTACTAAATCTTTAGATCTATTAATATTAATTATGAATTCGGTGTAACATGTTAAAAAGTTGTTCTCAATTGTACTTCTATATTCTAGTAGTATGTATATTGTGTTGTGTGTATTGTTATACATGTTATGAGTGAACCAACAGATATGTTTTGTATGTTATTATAACTTTTATATTCTAGTAGTATGTATATTGTGTTGTGTATTGTAATACATGTTACTAGTTAACCTACAGAGATGTTTTGTATGTTATTCTAAATCCTGGTATCAGGTATATTGTATATATTGAAATACATGTTATTACTGAACCTACAGAGATGTTTTGGAGGCTTTGACCACTGGCAGCAGCCTCAGAAGACCATCCTCTGAAGCAGAGTATTTCTTCAGGTCAAACACGTCCAGCTCCTCTTCTGATGACAGTAAGATGAAGACCAGAGCTGACCACTGAGCAGGGGAGAGAGATTCTGTGGAGAGACTTCCTGATGTCAGGTACTGTTGGCTCTCCTCCACTAGAGAACGGTCGTTCAGCTCATTCAGACAGTGGAACAGATTGATGCTTCTCTCTGGAAAGAGATCTCCACCTATCTTCTCCTTGAGGTAATACACTGTTTCCTCATTAGTCCATGAGCTATTTCCTGTCTGTCCCAGCAGTCCTTGTAGGAGAATCTGATTGGTCTCCAGAGAGAGGCCCAGGAGGAAGCGGAGGAACAAGTCCAGGTGTCCGTTCTCACTCTGTAAGGCCTTGTCCACAGCACTCTGGTAGAGTTTGACCTTTCTTTCTTTTGTTACTTTCTTTCTAACAATATTAGACCATAGGGGTTGTGGTTTTCCTGAGAGCAGATTGACACCAGTTTTAATGAAGGACAGAAAGACATAAAGGGCAGCCAGAAACTCCTGGATGCTCAGATGGACAAAGCAGAACACCTTGTCCTGGTACAGCCCACACTCCTCTTTAAAGATCTGGGTGAACACTCCTGAGTACACTGAGGCTGCTCTGATATTGATGCCACACTCTTCCAGGTCTGCCTCGTAGAAGATCAGGTTGCCTTTCTCCAGCTGGTCAAAAGCCAGTTTTCCCAGAGAAATAATGCTCTTACTGCTCTCTGAACTCCAGTGTGGATCTGCTACAGCTCTCTCATGATACTTCATGTCTCTCTGCATGGACTGAACCCTCAGGAAGTGGCTGTACATCTGAGTCACAGTCTTGGGCATCTCTTGTCCTCTCTGGGATGTTTTGAAGAAGTCCTCCAGAACTGTAGCAGTGATCCAACAGAAGACTGGGATGTGACACATGATGTGGAGGCTTCGTGATGTCTTGACATGGGAGATGATTGTGCTGGCCAGCGTCTCTTCTCTGAATCTCTTCCTAAAGTACTCCTCCTTCTGTGGGTCGGTGAACCCTCTCACCTCTGTCACCATGTCAACACACTCAGCAGGGATCTGATTGGCTGCCGCAGGGCGTGTGGTTATCCAGATGCGAGCGGAGGGAAGCAGGTTGCCCCTGATGAGGTTTGTCAACAGCACGTCCACCGAGGTTGGCTCTGTGACATCAGTCCAGATCTGGTTGTTCTGGAAGTCCAGAGGAAGTCGACACTCATCCAGACCATCCAAGATGAAGACAACTTGGAACCGGTCGTATCTGCAGATTCCTGCTTCTTTGGTCTCAATAAAGAAGTGATGAAGAAGTTCCACCAAGCTAAACTCTTTCTCTTTCAGTAAATTCAGCTCTCTGAAAGTGAAGAGAAATGTGAAGTGTATGTCGTGGTTGGTTTTGCCTTCAGCCCAGTCCAGAGTGAACTTGTGTGTTAAGACGGTTTTACCAATGCCAGCCACTCCAGTTGTCATTATTGTTCTTATTGGTTGATATTGTCCAGGTAAGAGTTTAAAGATGTCTTCACATTTAATTGGTGTTTCCACCTTGGCTGGTTTCCTGGAAGCTGTTTCAATCAGTCTGATCTCATGTTCCTTGTTGACCTCTCCACTGCCTCTCTCTGTGATGAAGAGCTCTGTGTAGAATTCATTCAGACCTGTTGGCTGTCCTGCTTTAGGGATTCCCTCAAACACACACCTGAACTTCTCCTTCAGATTAGACTTGATTTTATGTTGGCACTCAACAGCAACAGATCCTAAATGACAAAACGACATAAGACATCAGTTAGTGGATGGTGACATAATTGGACACATTTAAATTATTGCTGTAAAATGATCAACTTCATGATTTTTATATAGCTATATCAATTCTACTTAAGAGGTGTCTTATAACCTGCTAAGTGCTATCATTGTTGTGTATCAGTGGAAAGTGACTTCCTATGCTGATATAATAAGCTAGTGTTACGTCTCTTCCACTGAGTTATTCTGCTGTTGATCTGCAGTATACATATACATATCTATATCTATATATATCTATATCTATATCTATATATATATATATATATTATTTCTTATTTTTTTTGCAATGTCACTTCTTAAATTCACCACCCAGCCATACAGACAATAACCTGAAAATGCTACTAGATGCTACCTGGAATATCGACCCTTGTTCCCATTCACACATGACCCCATGCAGGAAATGTTCATGAATATTGGTAAGACTGCATTTGTGATAGGGGCTTAAGAGTCTCTTACCGGCCCTCAGTGTGTCGGCCAGTTCCTCCTGGTTCATCTCCATCAGGCAGAGCAGTGTGATGTCTACCACTCCCTCTATGGCACGCCTCCTCTGCTCCTCTTTCTTACCATCCACCTCCTCCTCTTCCTCCCTCTGACTCTCCAAGCATTGTGGGTAATGTAGGAAGAGAACCCTCCAGAGCCTCTTCAGCTCCTTGTCTAGAAAAGCGTGTGCGTTCTCCTCAGCCCTCTGGAACAGAACAAACATCAAGGAGAACTTTACTCTGAACTAACCGAGGACATCAGAAGCATCTGTCCTAGATTCACGTCCCGCTGGTCTAAAGAGGGAAGCCTGGAGACTATTAGCACCACAAGAGATGCTTTTTAATGTTCATGTACAGTTAAAGTCAAATGTCTTGTTGGACATGTACACACCTTGATCAGCTCTCTTTTATGCTGCTGTACAGACTGGGCACTGGTAACCTTTGACCTATCCTGGTGTTGTCTGTTGAGAACATACGCACACACACACACACACTCTATTATATTTTGACACAATCAGCAACCAACTGCCCTCTGTCCCCCAGAACCCACCAGCCAGAACCGGAACACCCCAGATCACAACCAGTCAGAACCAGAACACCCAAGCCACACTTCCACCTCATTCACAGAAATCCCCAGTGCTGACCTGTCCTCCATAATAACAAGCATGAAGTACTCCACCTACACCCTGGACCCCACCTCCTCCACCCTTGTCAATGCCTGTTTCCACACGCTCTCCCCACTCATCCTCAAAATAGTGACCTCCTCCCTGACCTCTGGCCTCTTCTTGTCTTCCCTGAAACTCACCCTGACATCTACCGACCCATCTCAAACCCCCACTTCCTGGCAACAGTCCTGGACTGAGCCGCAGCTGCAGATGGTCCCCTCCTCTTCCTCCTGTATGTCCTCAGTCCTACACGGTGTCCCTTAGGGTTCAGTGATGGTCCCCTCTTCCTCCTGTATGTCCTCAGTCCTACACGGTGTCCCTCAGGGTTCAGTGATGGTCCCCTCTTCCTCCTGTATGTCCTCAGTCCTACACGGTGTCGCTTAGGGTTCAGTGATGGTCCCCTCCTCTTCCTCCTGTATGTCCTCCCCCTCCGGTTCCACCGTTACGCCGACCACACCCAACTCTACCTCTCCTCCAAGACCCTCACTGCCCCTCTCCCTCCACCCTCACCACCGGCCTTACTCAAGTTAAATCATGGATGCTAAAGAACTTTCCCGGGACTTCCCTCACCCGCACCACCCAGGACTTCTCTCACCCAGGATCCCTCCTCTCATTCACACCATGTCAACCACATCACTAAAACAGCCTTATCCCTCCTCTCATTCACACCATGTCAACCACATCACTAAAACAGCCTTATCCCTCCTCTCATTCACACCATGTCCACCACATCACTAAAACAGCCTTATCCCTCCTCTCATTCACACCATGTCAACCACATCACTAAAACAGCCTTATTCCTCCTCTCATTCACACCATGTCAACCACATCGCTGAAACAGCCTTATCCCTCCTCTCATTCACACCATGTCAACCACATCACTAAAACCGCCTTATCCCTCCTCTCATTCACACCATGTCAACCACATCACTAAAACAGCCTTATCCCTCCTCTCATTCACACCATGTCAACCACATCACTAAAACAGCCTTATCCCTCCTCTCATTCACACCATGTCAACCACATCACTAAAACAGCCTTTATCAACCTAAAAACCATCTCCCACCTTCGACCTCTCGACCCTTCACCACTGAAGAAACCCTCATTCATATCTCCAACAGGTCACTCTATAAACCTCACCTCTTCTCAATAGACTGATTTCCATCTTTAAAGTTAACAGGTAGACGCATAGACCAGTCACTCTTCATGGAGACACAGCTGGGTCCAGGGGAGTCTGCTCTCTCCTGCTGTACTCTTCTAGAAAAACAAGAACCACGATTTATGGACATTTATTAGATATATTTAGTATCTTTATAATCTCTAAACAATCCTTACCTTTTCTCATCTCCTTACCTACATCACTAAAACAGCCTTATCCCTCCTCTCATTCACACCATGTCAACCACATTGCTGAAACAGCCTTATCCCTCCTCTCATTCACACCATGTCAACCACATCACTAAAACAGCCGTATCCCTCCTCTCATTCACACCATGTCAACCACATCACTAAAACAGCCTTATCCCTCCTCTCATTCACACCATGTCAACCACATCACTAAAACAGCCTTATCCCTCCTCTCATTCACACCATGTCAACCACATCACTAAAACAGCCTTATCCCTCCTCTCATTCACACCATGTCAACCACATCACTAAAACAGCCTTATCCCTCCTCTCATTCACACCATGTCAACCACATCACTAAAACAGCCTTATCCCTCCTCTCATTCACACCATGTCAACCACATCACTAAAACAGCCTTTATCAACCTAAAAACCATCTCCCACCTTCGACCTCTCGACCCTTCACCACTGAAGAAACCCTCATTCATATCTCCAACAGGTCACTCTATAAACCTCACCTCTTCTCAATAGACTGATTTCCATCTTTAAAGTTAACAGGTAGACGCATAGACCAGTCGCTCTTCATGGAGACACAGCTGGGTCCAGGGGAGTCTGCTCTCTCCTGCTGTACTCTTCTAGAAAAACAAGAACCATGATTTATGGACATTTATTAGATATATTTAGTATCTTTATAATCTCTAAACAATCCTTACCTTTTCTCATCTCCTTACCTACATCACTAAAACAGCCTTATCCCTCCTCTCATTCACACCATGTCAACCACATCGCTGAAACAGCCTTATCCCTCCTCTCATTCACACCATGTCAACCACATCACTAAAACAGCCTTATCCCTCCTCTCATTCACACCATGTCAACCACATCACTAAAACAGCCTTATCCCTCCTCTCATTCACACCATGTCAACCACATCACTAAAACAGCCTTATCCCTCCTCTCATTCACACCATGTCAACCACATCACTAAAACAGCCTTATCCCTCCTCTCATTCACACCATGTCAACCACATCACTAAAACAGCCTTTATCAACCTAAAAACCATCTCCCACCTTCGACCTCTCGACCCTTCACCACTGAAGAAACCCTCATTCATATCTCCAACAGGTCACTCTATAAACCTCACCTCTTCTCAATAGACTGATTTCCATCTTTAAAGTTAACAGGTAGACGCATAGACCAGTCGCTCTTCATGGAGACACAGCTGGGTCCAGGGGAGTCTGCTCTCTCCTGCTGTACTCTTCTAGAAAAACAAGAACCACGATTTATGGACATTTATTAGATATATTTAGTATCTTTATAATCTCTAAACAATCCTTACCTTTTCTCATCTCCTTACCTACATCACTAAAACAGCCTTATCCCTCCTCTCATTCACACCATGTCAACCACATCGCTGAAACAGCCTTATCCCTCCTCTCATTCACACCATGTCAACCACATCACTAAAACAGCCTTATCCCTCCTCTCATTCACACCATGTCAACCACATCACTAAAACAGCCTTATCCCTCCTCTCATTCACACCATGTCAACCACATCACTAAAACAGCCGTATCCCTCCTCTCATTCACACCATGTCAACCACATCACTAAAACAGCCTTTATCAACCTAAAAACCATCTCCCACCTTCGACCTCTCGACCCTTCACCACTGAAGAAACCCTCATTCATATCTCCAACAGGTCACTCTATAAACCTCACCTCTTCTCAATAGACTGATTTCCATCTTTAAAGTTAACAGGTAGACGCATAGACCAGTCACTCTTCATGGAGACACAGCTGGGTCCAGGGGAGTCTGCTCTCTCCTGCTGTACTCTTCTAGAAAAACAAGAACCACGATTTATGGACATTTATTAGATATATTTAGTATCTTTATAATCTCTAAACAATCCTTACCTTTTCTCGTCTCCTTACCTACATCACTAAAACAGCCTTATCCCTCCTCTCATTCACACCATGTCAACCACATCACTAAAACAGCCTGATCCCTCCTCTCATTCACACCATGTCAACCACATCACTAAAACAGCCTTATCCCTCCTCTCATTCACACCATGTCAACCACATCACTAAAACAGCCTTATCCCTCCTCTCATTCACACCATGTCAACCACATCACTAAAACAGCCTTATCCCTCCTCTCATTCACACCATGTCAACCACATCACTAAAACAGCCTTATCCCTCCTCTCATTCACACCATGTCAACCCCATTACTAAAACAGCCTTATCCCTCCTCTCATTCACACCATGTCAACCACATCACTAAAACAGCTTTATCCCTCCTCTCATTCACACCATGTCAACCACCTCACTAAAACAGCCTTATCCCTCCTCTCATTCACACCATGTCAACCACATCACTAAAACAGCCTGATCCCTCCTCTCATTCACACCATGTCAACCACATCAGTAAAACAGCCTTATCCCTCCTCTCATTCACACCATGTCAACCACATCACTAAAACAGCCTTATCCCTCCTCTCATTCACACCATGTCAACCACATCACTAAAACAGCCTTATCCCTCCTCTCATTCACACCATGTCAACCACATCACTAAAACAGCCTTATCCCTCCTCTCATTCACACCATGTCAACCACATCACTAAAACAGCCTTATCCCTCCTCTCAGAGCTCAACGCTCTAAAGACAGTGGAGATGGTTGTGGACTTCAGGAAGAACCCAGCCCCACCTACCCCCATCACCCTCTCTGGCTCCACAATCAACATTGTGGAGTCTTTCCGCTTACTGGGAACTATCATCGCCCAGGACCTCAAGTGGGAGCTGAGCATCAGCTCCCTCGTCAAGAAAGCACAACAGAGGATGAACTTCCTGCGGCAGCTGAAGAAATTCAACCTGCCAAAGACAATGATGGTGCACTTCTACACACCCTTCATTGAGTCCATCCTCACATCCTCCATCACCACCTGGTACGCTGCTAGCACAGCCAAGGACAAGGGCAGACTGCAGCGTGTCATTCGCTCAGCTGAGAAGGTGATTGGCTGCAATCTGCTGCCGCTCCAGGACCTTTACGCCACCAGGACTCCAAAGCGTGCAGGAAAGATTGTGGCTGACCCCTCCCACCCCGCCAACAATCTCTTTGAGCCACTCCCCTCTGGCAGGAGGCTGAGGTCCATCAGGACCAAAACCTCTCGTCACAAGGACAGTTTTTTCCCCTCCGCCACTAGCCTTATTAACAAGGCCCGGAAACCACCCTGACTCTCTCCACACCCCACCCCTGGCTCTACATGCCACTGTACTTATTCTCTTGTAAATATAAATTGTGTGTATATATTTATACATATATTTATACTTATTTTGTTTGTTCTGTTTAACCTGTAATAGAGAACGTGACGTGCACCTACATCACCAAGACAAATTCCTTGTATGTCTAAAAAACGCAATAAAGCTTTTCTGATTCTGATTCTGATTCTGATTCATTCACACCATGTCAACCACATCACTAAAACAGCCTTATCCCTCCTCTCATTCACACCATGTCAACCACATCACTAAAACAGCCTTATCCCTCCTCTCATTCACACCATGTCAACCACATCACTAAAACAGCCTTATCCCTCCTCTCATTCACACCATGTCAACCACATCACTAAAACAGCCTTCTTCCATCCAGAAAACATTGCCCCCCCCCCCCCCCCCCCCCCTCCATCTTTCACTGCTGAAGAAGCCCTCATCCATGCCTCAGACCAGTCACTCTTTAAATCCTCACCTCTTCTCAATAGACGGATTTCCATCTTTAAACTTAACAGGTAGTTGCATAGAGCGGTTACTCTTCATGGAGACACAGCTGGGTCCAGGGGAGTCTGCTCTCTCCTGCTGGACTCTTCTAGAAAAACAAGAACTAGGATTTATGGATGTAAGATAGACACTGTAATCAATTCTTACACAACACAACACACACACAGCTTTTACTCAGACTAATGATGGAGTCATGATATATCACTGCTGAGCTCTGAGATGGACAACAGTCACAGACAGTGAGAGATCGTCTTCTTACCTCTTAGCTTTGCTCTGGTGGACATGTTCCCCAGACAGAGTGGTTTTAGAGGTAAGACCCCCCTCCTCTCTCTCCTCATTCATAATAGACTGGAGACCTGGACACAAACACAACTCAATGATCACTTCATTTGCCTTTTGAACTTTAGCTGTTTATTGAGAGAGCAGATCATTATAACTATATCACACTAAAGCATTGTAGACGTCATAGACCATCAATATTAACCCCACAACATAACCACACTGACCTCACTACAGTACAGATGTGTATAGCAGATGAGAAAATTAAACACATTGGAGACTGTAAATGTGCTTATACTACAGTACAACTACAATATATACAATTTACTTGAAAAGATCATCATAGTACAATTAAAAGAAAATAATGTTTGAGTAGTTTTTCTATTGGAACAAAGTCTGAACATCAGATTCCATATAAATCAACTGGTGAAGCTCAATACATCTATATGTATTATCTATCTACTATTATTATCGTGAATATAATACCATTTATTTCAGCATTACAAGGAGGCACTGGCCAACGAGTCTCTTCCCACCTGCTCCTTAATGACCTGTCTGTAATGTCTAACCCCTACCTGCTCCTTAATGACCTGTCTCTGTACTGTCTAACCCCTACCTGCTCCTTAATGACCTGTCTCTGTACTGTCTAACCCCTACCTGCTCCTTAATGACCTGTCTCTGTACTGTCTAACCCCTACCTGCTCCTTAATGACCTGTCTCTGTACTGTCTAACCCCTACCTGCTCCTTAATGACCTGTCTCTGTACTGTCTAACCCCTACCTGCTCCTTAATGACCTGTCTCTGTACTGTCTAACCCCTACCTGCTCCTTAATGACCTGTCTCTGTACTGTCTAACCCCTACCTGCTCCTTAATGACCTGTCTCTGTACTGTCTAACCCCTACCTGCTCCTTAATGACCTGTCTCTGTACTGTCTAACCCCTACCTGCTCCTTAATGACCTGTCTGTACTGTCTAACCCCTACCTGCTCCTTAGTGACCTGTCTCTGTACTGTCTAACCCCTACCTGTTCCTTAATGACCTGTCTCTGTACTGTCTAACCCCTACCTGCTCCTTAATGACCTGTCTCTGTACTGTCTAACCCCTACCTGCTCCTTAATGACCTGTCTCTGTACTGTCTAACCCCTACCTGTTCCTTAATGACCTGTCTCTGTACTGTCTAACCCCTACCTGCTCCTTAATGACCTGTCTCTGTACTGTCTAACCCCTACCTGCTCCTTAATGACCTGTCTCTGTACTGTCTAACCCCTACCTGCTCCTTAATGACATGTCTCTGTACTGTCTAACCCCTACCTGCCCCTTAATGGTCTGTGCTGTCTGACCCCTTAATGACCTCTATCTGAATTCACTGTCGGTCACTTTGGATAAAGAATAGTAGTTTTGACAAACAGCAATTCAACCATATATTTACAAATATCTTTAACCGTGTGTTTTTACAAAAAACGAACCATCAACCTACTGATAAGATTCAAAGTTATGCATATTTATGATATATCACAGATCAGAGTTGAGTACAGTAACATAGTCTTCTTCCTGCTGTAATGAAGTGAGCCACACCAAACCGTCTGACTTATAACAAGGAAATGATGTTGTGAACCAACCAGTTGGTCCAGTTCCCCTCCCAGTTTACACTCCTCTCAGACTAACCTCGTATAGGCTGCCTTTCCATGACATCACAGTAGGGTGACCAGGTGTCCTACTCGATGCAGGACTGCACAGTATTTATATCTCTTGTCCCGCCTCCAACATATTGAGAGGATGTCCCGCATTTTGATTGGCTCTAGCTTTCAAAAGTCAAATCACTGCAAGACAGACACTTTTCTAAAATCTGGATTTTAGCCAATGGCTGTGACGAAGGCATGGAAGGCTGTCATCACGGGGGTGTGTTTGATGTCAATCAAACTGAGCACACATGTGTGTCAAGTGCAGGTGAACCTGTCACCGTCTTTGCTGCCTGCTACGCTCCACCCAACGTGGAACATGGAGTCACCACAAAGTCACAAGCTGTGCAGATTTAGGCCGAATATGTAGGAAACTACCACAAAGAAAATGAAATGCACTTTCAACAAACATCGTGGAACTCCTTAGAACTGCGTAAAGCCGGTGCAAGGCGATTCTCAGAGTTAGTCTTTTTCAACGTCCCACGAGGGAATACGATGTGAAGCGACATGTGAGAATGTTTATTTCTTAAGGTAGAAAGACACATTTGTAGACTACCTCTCCACATTGGTAACGTGTCCCACATTGTCCCACACAAACATACTCTTTGTCACACATGTGGTTTGTTAGGGTCTACTCAGTGATGAAGACTTTGTTCAAATATGAAGGATAGACAGAGAGGTCTGATATCTAGAAGCTCAGACAGAGAAAGACAAAGAGACACAGTGAGAGGTTTCAAGTATGCTACAGTTCAGACATGTACATAACATTTAAAAACGTTTTTAACCGTACGTGTTTACAGAACAATAGCACTCGTCCTATTGATATGATATATAGGTTATACATATTTATGGTATATCACAGATCAGAGTTGAGTACAGTACCTTAGTCTTCTTCCTGCTGTAATGAAGTGAACAACAACCAACCGTCTGATATATAACAAGGAAATTATGTTGTGAAACAACCAGTTGGTCCAATTCCCCTCCCATTCAGACTAACCTCCATGACTGTTCCATGACTCAGAGAGTCATGGCTCAGAGAAAAACAAAAAGACACTTGATAGTTCAAACAGCATGTAGAGACATGTCACTGATGCAGCTCCTTCTTTACAGTAGAACCAACAGGAACATGTATACCATGTTATCAATAAAGAGACTAATTTAAACATAATGAATAGAAAAAAATGACATAGAAAAGGCCTCCTCTCCTCTGTTTTAAGTGGATCAGTAGGACTTTCTGTAGAATCTATACAATGGATAATTTCTCTTCTCAGAAGAGCAGAGTACAGAGTACGCAGAGTGAGGGTAAGCATGTTTGTACTGATGTGTGATTCTATAATAGATAGGGTTATTTTCTTCATTCAATTCTCTTCAATGAGTCATCTTGTTGGGTTGGGTTCTTTTTGTGTTTTTTCCTTCATGTTTTTACACCCTTAACAAGCAGGTCTTTAGAAAAGGCCCAAGGCAAAGTACATACACGCACACACACACACACACACACACACACACACACACACACACACACACACACACACACACACACACACACAATATCAGCAACATAAATTAATGTTTTTTTTGTGATGGGGTTTAAAAATACAACGTGTATGCGCTATTCCATTAGCGTGACCATTTAATATATTATTGTAACTTTGTTGTTCTCTTTGTAGACACTAGGGGCCTTACACCTAATCAGACCAGGCATACACCTTACAGGGGGACAGCTGTTAGTAACAGCTGTCCCCCTGTATGGTGCATGCCTGTAGTAACCTGCAGCTGTTTCCTTCACATTGTGTCCCGCCAATACTCACTGAATGTCGACTGGCCAATCAGATGGCCAAACATGCACCGCACTACACGCTCATTTGCATAAAGTGAACTGAAGTTCAACGTGCCCGCACCCGAGCCGCATCTAGTGGGAGGGAACGCCTCTTTGTAAAGTCCCACAAGCAGCAAGGGCGGCTTATTGTCAACGTGTGATCTATGATGATGTGAAGGAAACCGCTGCAGCTTATTGGCCTTAGTGACAAGGGCGTGTTGTCACCAGATCGCTGTTTGGAATGGACGTCTGGGTCTACTGCTCTCCGTGCTCTCACACATGCCCGGCCACGTTCTGGGAATCATGGGGAACTTGTTTTCCAGCCAATCACGTCATTTCACCCGCGTTGTACTCGTGAACCAATGTGCGCGGAAGGGGAACATGGGATGGGTTTGAAACCCGACACAAGCTGTACAACCGTCTCCTCCGTTTGGCTCGAGCCAGAGACCGTCCCACCTGTCACTCACTGGATCCTGTGGTCCAATCAAACGACCGCACGCGCTGCTCTCAACTCGCTCATTAATAAAGTAAATCAAGCTTCGGCTTTGGTCCCGCCCTTTGTACGTCCCCGCTAAAAGCAACAAGCTAACTGAACTTATAAAGCCCATGGTTTAGCTGACTGTTTTTAAAGAGCAGTGCTTTTTTTACATGGGTGATTAAATATGGTCTGATCTTCATATTGTATAGGTCATCGTTGTGTTTATTATGATAATAGGATATGAGAATAGATGAGTGTAATAAGTCTCATGGTGGTGAACGTGGTATAAGTAACAATAACTTGTGTTAAATGCTAAATGTTTCTCCCCAAGTGAACCAGTGTTTAGTTGTCTTTTGTAGTCAGCCTCTGAACCTCACACAGCACGGGTAGTGTGGATGTGGCCAACCAATGAGAAGAGACCAGCCGCGGGAACAACACAGCTTGGATCGGGGCTGAAGCTTTATTCTTTATTATTTGTTGGTTCCTATAACTATATAAGCCTAATTATAAAGGGTAATGAAGGTTTAAAAAGAAGAGTTCTCAACAGCTTTATTCTTTATTATTCGTTGGTTCCTATAACTATATAAGCCTAATTATAAAGGGTAATGAAGGTTTAATAGAAGAGTTCTCAACAGCTTTATTCTTTATTATTCGTTGGTTCCTATAACTATATAAGCCTAATTATAAAGGGTAATGAAGGTTTAATAGAATAGTTCTCCACAGCTTTATTCTTTATTATTCTCTGGTTCCTATAACTATATAAGCCTACGTCTGTGACTACTGCTCTCCGTGCAGAGAGAAAATGACTGACTAATTGACTGGCTGACTGACTGTACAGCTGCATTTTAAAAACAGACATACACTATATATTCTGTATTTCTTACATAGTGTCAGGGGACTTATTTCAAAATGCTACAGTTATTTATTTAATGCCACATTTATTTATTTCAGGGGACTTTTATTTCAAAATACTACATTTATTTATTTAAAGCCAATTTTATTCATAAAATTTCACATTTAGTCATTTAATGCAAGATTAATTAATTCAATGCCAAATGAATAAATAATGAAGGTCTCAACAGCTTTATTCTTTATTATTTGCTCGTTGCTATAACTATATAAGCCTAATTGTTATGGTACAGAGCTAGGACCCAAACGCGAGACACCAAGACAGAGATGGAGTGGGGTCGAAAGGGATTTATTAACAGCAAAAACAAGGGATAGGCAGGTGGATAGTAGGTCGATGAACGTAGACAGGCGAGTGGTCGTTTAGCAGGGAAGGTAGACAGACGAGTGAAGGCTGGAGTCGGGATGGAACCGGGAGGACTAGAGGAGAAGGACACGCGGGTTAGACAGGCAAGGACTGGGTAACTAGAACTAGAACTAAGCTAAGCTAAGCTATCACTAGAACACTGGAACGAGGTACTGACTTAGTAAAGTGTAACGACGAACTGGCGCCGGCTGCTTGATGAGGCGGGAAGAAGTAGGGTGCGTTGATTGTAGATTGGAGACCGGTGTGTAGAGCGGAGTGCACGAGGGTAGTTGGTGACGGAAAGGTAAACAAAGGCACATGGGGAAGTGACAGCCGGCGCCACTAGGTGGTGGCAGAGGGTCACGTTACAGTACCCCCCCCTCTACGACCACCTCCAGGCGGAAGAACGGGGTGAGAGGGGTGCTGCCGATGAAAGTCCCGAATAAGGGAAGCGTCCAGGATACGACTCCGCGGAACCCAGGACCGCTCCTCAGGTCCGTAGCCTTCCCAGTCCACCAGGTACTGGAAACCTCGGCCGCGACGACACACGTCGAGGAGGCGTCTGACCGTGTACGCCGGATGGTCGTCGATCAGCCGGGGGGGAGGTGGTGCCGGGGACGGAGGAGACAGTGGACTAGAGGAGACGGGCTTCAGTTGGGAGACGTGGAAGGTGGGGTGAATGCGGAGAGAAGGGGGGAGCTTGAGGCGGACAACACACGGGTTGATCACGGACTCAACCTCAAACGGTCCGACAAACCGGGGGGAGAGTTTCTGGGCAGACCCCTTTAAAGGAAGGTCCTTGGACCGGAGCCAGACCTTGTCACCGGGGGAGTACTGTGGGGCCGGTTGTCGGTGCTTGTTAGCCTGGTGTTGAGAGCGGGAGGATGCACGGAGAAGTGCGGAACGAGCATGCTTCCAGGTGCGCTGGCAGCGGCGTAGGTGAGCCTGAACGGAGGGAACAGCGATCTCAGCCTCCAAAGCAGGGAACGGGGGCGGTTGGTAGCCGAGAGAGCACATGAACGGGGACAGACCAGTAGATGCATTGATGAGGGTGTTGTGGGCATACTCAACCCAGGGAAGTTGAGTACTCCAGGACGATGAGTTGGTGCTGGTCACGCAGCGGAGTGCGGCTTCCATTTCCTGGTTCGCCCTTTCGGACTGCCCGTTGGTCTGTGGGTGGTAGCCGGAGGAAAGACTGACCGTGGTTCCCAGAGCCGCACAGAACGCACGCCAGACCTGGGAGATAAACTGCGGACCCCGGTCCGACACAATGTCCAACGGAATGCCATGGAGACGGAACACATGTGAAACCAAAAGGTCCGCGGTATCTCTGGCGGAGGGGAGCTTAGGGAGCGCAATGAAGTGCACAGCCTTGGAAAAACGATCAACGACCGTGAGGACGGTGGTGTTACCATCAGAAGGGGGAAGGCCTGTGACAAAATCCAAGGCAACGTGGGACCATGGATGACTGGGGATAGGCAGGGGTCGGAGCAAACCGGAACGTGGTTGGGTTGAGGTCTTGCTACGGGCACAGACGGCACACGCTGCGACGAAAGCCCGGATGTCAGCGTCCATGGCGGGCCACCAGAACCGCTGACGGACGAAATCTAGGGTTCGCGTTATGCCTGGGTGACAGGTGAGTCTCGAGGAGTGTGCCCAGGTGAGCACCTTGGACCTCACCACTTCCGGAACGAACAGCCGGTTGGGCGGGCCAGAGCCGGGGTCGGGGTGTTGTCGCTGGGCCTGGAGAACGGCGGATTCGACCTCCAGAGTGAGCGTAGCGACAAGGCAGACAGACGGCAGGATGGGTTCCGGTTCCGTGCAAGTGTCCTCGGGAGAATGTAAACGGGATAGAGCGTCCGGCTTAACGTTGCGGGAACCAGGTCGGTAGGTTAGGGTGAACCTGAAACG
This sequence comes from Lota lota, assembly GCA_026745465.1. NCBI lineage: Eukaryota > Metazoa > Chordata > Actinopteri > Gadiformes > Lotidae > Lota > Lota lota. The sequence goes on along the minus strand of JACYXH010000059.1, from coordinate 97,192 downwards.
ACCGAAGAAAAGTGCCCACCTGGCCTGCCTGGAGTTGAGTCTCTTGGCCGACTGAATATATTCCAGGTTCCGGTGGTCCGTCCATACAATGAATGGCTGGTCCGCTCCCTCCAGCCAGTGACGCCACTCCTCCAGAGCCAGTTTCACCGCCAAGAGCTCGCGGTTGCCGACGTCATAGTTACGCTCAGGCGGGGTCAGCCGGCGTGAGAAGAAAGCGCAAGGGTGGAGCTTGTGGTCCGTGGCGGAACGCTGAGACAGCACCGCCCCCACCCCAGTGTCGGAAGCGTCAACCTCCACGATGAACTGTAGAGTCGGGTCGGGCTGAATGAGGATGGGTGCGGACACGAATCGCTCCTTCAGGTTCCGAAAAGAGGACTCCGCCTCCGGCGTCCACTCGAAGAGCTTCTTGGAAGAGGTTAGGGCAGTGAGAGGGGCAGCGATCTGACCATAGTCCCTGATGAAGCGGCGGTAAAAATTGGCGAAGCCTAGAAACTGCGGAAGCTGTTTCCTGGAGGAAGGCGAGGCCCACTCAGCTACTGCCGAGACCTTGCATGGATCCATCTTCACCTCCCCCTGGCCGATGATGTAACCCAGGAAGGAGACGGACGGTACATGAAAGTCGCACTGCTCCGCTTTAACGAAAAGTCTGTTCTCCAGAAGGCGCTGGAGAACCTGCCGTACATGTACCCTGTGCTCCTCCAGGGACCCGGAGAAGATCAAGATGTCATCCAGGTAAACGAATACTGAGCGGTTAAGCATGTCGTGGAGGACATCGTTAACCAATGCTTGGAAGACCGCAGGAGCGTTGGTGAGACCGAAATGCATGACTAAATACTCAAAGTGGCCCAAGGGAGTGTTGAAGGCCGTCTTCCACTCGTCCCCCTCCCGGATCCGGACCAGATGGTACGCATTGCGCAGGTCCAGTTTTGAGAATATAGCGGCTCCGTGGAGGGGAACAAAGGCGGAACTAATGAGAGGAAGCGGGTATTTATTTTTTACCGTGATGCTGTTTAATCCACGATAGTCGATGCAAGGACGGAGGGAGCCGTCCTTCTTGCTGATAAAAAAAAACCCGCTCCTACCGGGGAAGAGGAGGGACGGATTATCCCAGCGGCGAGGGACTCCTGGATGTATTTCTCCATGGACAACCGCTCGGGACGAGAGAGATTAAACAGCCGACCGCTGGGCAAGGGGGCTCCAGGAAGTAGGTCGATGGCACAGTCGTAAGGACGGTGGGGAGGTAACGAGAGAGCGCGGTCCTTGCTAAAAACCTCTCCCAGATCATGGTAGACCGATGGAATGGAGGAGAGGTCGGGAGGAGAGGGTGGTGGAAACTCAGAAGTGAGGGAAGGTTGGGCGGAACAAAGACAGTGGGCGAGACAGAAGGGGCTCCAGGAGGAGATCCGATTCTCCTTCCAGTCCATCTGGGGGTTGTGACGCTGCAGCCAGGGAAATCCCAAGACTACTGGGGTAAGAGGACAGTCCAACACGTGTAGAGAGAGAGACTCGCGGTGGTTCCCGGAAACGATCAGCGACAACGGTACAGTCCGGCGATCGACCCGAGCGAGCCTCTTCCCGTTGAGGGACTGGGCTAAAATCGGGGAATCCAAGGGGGTTGTCTTAATCCCAAGTTGCCTGACCAGCTGCCGATCAATGAAAGATTCGTCCGCTCCCGAATCCACGAAGACTGACAGCGGAAATGATTGATCCATCCATATCAAGACGCAGTCCAGAACGGGACGGGAAACCGAGGGATCAAGAGTTCGACTCGCCAGAATCCCTCGAGTTACCAGCGAGCCGACCCTTTTCCCGGACAGGTGGGAGAGGCGGCAACGGCGTGTCCTGGGAGACCGCAATAAAGGCAAACACCAGTTGCCAGCCGGTGTTGTCTCTCGGTCGGTGATAGGCGGGCTCGACCCAATTGCATAGGCTCCGGCTCAGGTAGGGAAGTTGGCTCAGGGCGGGGAGAATAAGACCGGGGCGGAGGTGGTAGCGGGGCAGTCAGAGGGAAAGAGATAGATGCAGGAGATGAACGGTGTGCGCGCTCGCGACGCCGTTCGCGCAGACGATTGTCCAGTCGTGTTGCGAGGGAAATTAAGTGGTCCAAATTGGGTGACTCCTCACGAACAGCCAACTCATCCTTGAGGGGATCGGAAAGCGCATTTAAGAAAGCTCCCATTAAGGCCACGTCATTCCACCCACTTTCCGCAGCGATAGTTCGAAAATCCACTGCAAAATCAGCGACGCTTCGGGTGCCCTGGCAGACGGAGAAAAGGCGCATGGAAGCCTCTCTACCCCGGACAGGGTGATCGAATACTCTCCGCATCTCCGTAATGAACTCAGAGTAGGAGGAACAGAATTCAGCCTCCCTCTCCATTACGGAGGTCGCCCAAGAGAGGGCTCTGCCACGTAAAGCTCCGACGAGGTAAGCGATTCGGGAGCTGTCGGTGGGGTAGGTTAGGGGCTGGAGCCGGAACACAAGACCACATTGTAAAAGGAAATCCCGACAGGTACCCAGATCACCTCCGTATCGTTCGGGGTCCGGGATGTATGACTAACGTGAGGCGGCTGGCTGGGGAGAGGCAGAGGGTAGAGGCGGCTCAACGGGAGTTGGCACTGAAACCTGGATTGCCTGGACAGCAGTAGCAATCCTTTGGACGACGGTCTTTATCTCCGCCAGATCCTGGTCGTGACGTCCGAGCAACGCTCCCTGACCGCTGATGGCCTGGTTCAAGGAACTGATGTCTGCTGGGTCCATGTTTGGCCAGTTCGTACTGTTATGGTACAGAGCTAGGACCCAAACGCGAGACACCAAGACAGAGATGGAGTGGGGTCGAAGGGGATTTATTTACAGCACAGACAAGGGCTAGGCAGGTGGATAGTCAGGCAAGCAGGGGTTTGTTGGCAGGCAGATGGCAGTAGGTCGAGGAACGTAGACAGGCGAGTGGTCGTTTAGCAGGGAAGGCAGTCAGACGAGTGAAGGCTGGAGTCAGGATGGAACCGGGAGGACTAGAGGAGAAGGACACGCGGGTTGGACAGGCAAGGACTGGGTAACTAGAACTAGAACTAAACTAGAACTAGCATTATAACTAGAACACTGGAACGAGGTACTGACTTAGAAAAGTGTAACAACGAACTGGCGCCGGCTGCTTGATGAGGCGGGAAGAAGTAGGGTGCGTTGATTGAAGATTGGAGACCGGTGTGTAGAGTGGAGTGCACGAGAGTACTTGGTGACGGAAAGGTAAACAAAGGCACATGGGGAAGTGACAGCCGGCGCCACTAGGTGGTGGCAGAGGGTCACGTTACATTATGTGTATGTAAGAGCAGATGTCTATGTATATATAGTATGTATGAACCAGTTCTATGGCTCCAACAGTTAATTTCCAGCCTGTATGTGAGCTCAGCTTGTTCAGTCTGTTGTTCACACAGGTGTCCCTTTGAAGGTTGAGTGCAATGTATGTGGATTGGGAAATCCAAAAGTTTCATATCTTGAAAGGTATTACAAGTATTGCATAGATATTTCATATGAGTAAGTAGCTGATCAAGCTGAACATTTTGATGTATAATATGTGTATGTAATACAGTTTATACATTTTCCTTGGTTTCAATATTTTGACTCGGATAGACCCTCACACACACATGGGATTTCCAAATAACTTAAACTTTAATTATCTTAAAAACAATATGCACTACCATTTCTACAGGTATAGCACGCTAGTCTACTATAGTACCTTTCAGTACCTCAGTACCTATGTTAGTTTATAGAGTATAGGGCACGTGAAAAAGGACAGAAATAACATGTATGCAAGAGAACAGTACTAGTGAAAATGATGATGATGATGAAGAACGGTTCAGCAGCTAATCATGTCTTGTTCTCCCGTCAGATGCCTGTGAACTCAGACTGGACCGAAAAACAGCCCACAGACGACTCTCTCTGTCTGAGGACAACAGAAAGGTGACGCGGGTTAGAGATAGTCAGTCATATCCTGATCACCCAGAGAGATTTGACTACTGGGAGCAGGTGTTGTGTACAGAGGGTCTGACTGGCCGCTGTTACTGGGAGGTAGAGTGGAAAGTAGATGTTGTTATAGGAGTGACATAGGAATCACAAGGAGAGGAAGGGGTGATGACAGCAGGCTTGGATGGAACAATAAGACCTGGAGTCTTTATTGTAAGGATGGTGGTTACTCTGCCTGGTACAACGGTAGAGAAATAGACATGCATCTCCCCCCCGCTGGCTCTAACAGAGTAGGAGTGTATCTGGACCGGCCTGCTGGCACTCTGTCCTTCTACAGAGTGTCCCCAGATGTAGGAGGGTCCTCAGACTCAGAGGGTCCTTCCAGTCCACCTTCACCCAGGAGGACCTCCTCCCTGGGTTTGGGTTATGGAGTTATGGTGCCTCAGTGTCTCTGCGTCGGTTGTAGAAAAAAAAGAACACTCAGCCCGCCCGCCTGGTGTGTTTTTTTCACACACACATAGTACACACACACACACATAGTACTCACACACAAACATACATAGTACACACACACATAGCACACGCACATAGTACACACACACATAGCACATGCACATAGTACACACACACATAGCACACACACTTAGTACACACACACATAGCACACGCACATAGTACAAACACACATAATACACACAAATAGTACACACACAGTACACACACATAGTACACACACATAGTACACACACATAATTACACGAAGAAGTTATATTTTCTCTTTTATTTACTTCAATAATCTTTTAAAAATGTTAATGTAACATACTGTTTGCTTTTACTGAAGTCTGTATGTGAATAAAAAATGGAGGCGAGAGAGAGATTTATTGTGGCTATATTTTCCTTATTTCCTTATTTTGTAAAGATTTAATGTGTTATTGTGTGTTTTTTTATTTGAAGGGTTACATGGCTATTTTACGTGTTGTTAATGTCTATTGGACAACCATATACAATGTAATATTTGTCTATTTACGTTCATCTTGCTCTGCTTATTACAACAATAAATAATTTGGTTTGAAGTAACTCAGTACTTGAGTAATCTTTTCACTAGATACTTTCTTACTCTTCGAGTCATTATCTGATGACTACTTTTACTTCTACTTGAGCTATTATTACTTTAAAATATATACTTGTTAAATATAAAAGTAGGCTGTTATAAATAGGAGGTTATTGACAGTGCTCATTATACTATATAATTATATAATCTACAATTATTATCATTACAAATATAAACACTTATCTTGTTCCGTCTTAGTATGTCTTCTATGATCTTAAACTTAGTAACCTATGCTCTTTAGTCAAAATTACTAGAATAATCACGTAATGCAGAAAGAAACCCGTTCCACGCTGCTCTGAACTCCGGTCCGGTTCTTTCCGGGATGTCTACGGGCCCTTTGGGAGGCCCCGTGACGTCACAACGTCAGCTCCATCTGGGGAGCGGTTATTGTTGGGGTCCGAGAAGGTTAATGAAGCTTCTCGGACACTTGTAGGATAAGGCCACGGTGTGTGGTGCGTTTCATACCCAACATCGCTCATTATGAATCTTACTATATAAGCCTAATTATAAAGGGTAATGAAGATTTAATAGAAGGGTTCTCAACAGCTTTGTTATTTATTATTCGTTGGTTCCTATAACTATATAAGCCTAATTATAAAGGGTAATGAAGGTTTAATAGAAGAGTTCTCAACAGCTTTATTCTTTATTATTCGTTGGTTCCTATAACTATATAAGCCTGATTATAAAGGGTAATAAAGGTTTAATAGAAGAGTTCTCAACAGCTTTATTCTTTATTATTCGTTGGTTCCTATTACTATATAAGCCTAATTATAAAGGGTAATAAAGGTTTAATAGAAGAGTTCTGAACAGCTTTATTCTTTATTATTGGTTGGTTCCTACAACTATATAAGCCTGATTATAAAGGGTAATGAAGGTTTAATAGAAGAGTTCTCAACAGCTTTATTCTTTATTATTTGTTGGTTCCTATAACTATATAAGCATAATTATAAAGGGTAATGAAGGTTTAATAGAAGAGTTCTCAACAGCTTTATTCTTTACTATTCGTTGGTTCCTATAACTATATAAGCCTAATTATAAAGGGTATTGAAGGTTTAATAGAAGAGTTCTCAACAGCTTTATTAGAACAGTACAGCTGCATTTTAAAAACAGACATACACTATATATGTTCTGTATTTTTAAGATAGTGTCAGGGGACTTATTTCAAAATGCTACATTTATTTATTTAATGCCACATTTATTTATTTCAGGGGACTTTTTTTCATAATGCTAAAGTTTTTTATTAAATGCCACATTTTATTTTTGTGGCATTAAATTAATAAAAGTGGCATTATGAAATAAAAGTCCCCTGAAATAAATACATTTCGCTTTATGAAGTAAATGTAGCATTAAATAAATAAATGTGGAATTTAATAAATAAATACGGCATTACATTTATAAATGTGGCATTGTGAAAAAAAAGTCCCCTGAAATAAATGCATGTGGCAATATGAAATAAAATTGGCATTGAATAAATAAATCTTGCATTAAATGAATACATGTGGCATTTAATTAAAAAAGAGACATTAAATTACATTTTGAAATAAAAGTATCCTGAAATAAATAAATGTTTCATTAAATAAATAAATGTAGTATAATGAAATAAAGGTTCCATGAAATAAATAAATGTGGCATTAAATAAATAAACTGTATAACACTGTATAAAAAAATACAGAATATATAGAGTATGTCTGTTTCTAAAATGCAGCTGTAATGTTGAGAACTCTTATATTAAACCTTCATTACCCTTTATAATTAGGCTTATATAGTTATAGGAACCAACGAATAATAAAGAATAAAGCTGTTGAGAACTCTTCTATTAAACCTTTATTACCCTTTATAATTAGGCTTATATAGTTATAAAAACCAACGAATAATAAAGAATAAAGCTCCAGCAACCATCCAATATTCAACAAAAGAAGGAGAACGCGCCCCGGCGTGCATGCGCACAATGCACACACGAGCAGCAGAGCTATGAGAGCAGCAGACAGCGGATTCAGTCAGAGTAGGAAGTAGAGGAAGCAGCGCTCCGGGTTTGGTGTGTGTGTGTGTGTGTGTGTGTGTGTGTGTGTGTGTGTGTGTGTGTGTGTGTGTGTGTGTGTGTGTGTGTGTGTGTGTGTGTGTGTGTGTGTGTGTGTGTGTGTGTGTGTGTGTGTGTGTGTGTCTCTGTGATCCTTTGTAAGTTATACATCTTTTTGTTTATTTATAACCCTATATTAAATGACCTGTATCTGAATTTCATGTAGGTCGCTCTGAATAGAAGCGTCTGCTAAACGACTAAATATACAGTCACTACATTGAGTGGAATACATTGGTAATCGATAAAAACAAATGCATTCCTGTAATTTTGCAGATGGGGTGAAGAAGCCACAAGGCTACAGAGCGGGAAATCCAGCAGCCAATGGCCTGACATCAGTGCACTCTCCAGGGAGTTCAGGGAGGGGGCGTGAACATACTTTGGGGGTTTGAAAATAGTTGGATTTGGTTTGTTCATACTGTTCAAACTGTTCTGTGGTTATCTGTACTTACTGTTTATACATGTCTGGGTTTTCAATAAATACATATTTAATACCCCAGTTGCATGGTTAATGCTTACTTTAAGTGTTACCAATAGAAGGGGGAGATATGGTTCAGTAGACATTAATTAAGAATTGTACACTAAATGAAAATATCTGGTAAGCGGTTGAAATTAGGTCTTAATGCAAACATTTATTCAATGGTCACAAAAAAGCAGGTTATAAAACATTCACTTTAAAACCATGTGTGTTTAAAACACACTTGCTGTCACTACAGTGCGTCTTGCATATCAACACCATTAAGTTGGAGTTTAGCTTTGGGTGGAGGTGTGTGCAGTGTGGAGGACAGGTGCAGTGATGCACAGCCAACAATAGACCTAACAAAACAATAATCATCTTTAGTTAAGTATTGATTATTTGAATGACTTCAACAGACAGCCCTTATTGTTCCTGGTCTGTTTCCTGGTTTGATCCATGGTGTTTCTGAACGCGTTTTACCATGTTTGTCAGCTTAGATTTTGTTACAATTTACCCAACACTGAAGTGTGTGTGTGTGTGTGTGTGTGTGTGTGTGTGTATGTGTGTGTGCGCCTGTGTGTGTCTGTGTCTGTGTGTGTGCGCCTGTGTGTCTGTGTGCTCGCCTGTGTGTGTTTGTGTGCCTGTGTGTGTCTGTGTGCGCGTGTCTGTGTGAAAAAAATAAACAATGTTAATTAGTTAAATAAGTCACTTCTCTTCCAAGGCGCGGGCATCAACCAGTAGAAACAGAGTGAAGCATTTGAGCCACTGCAGCAGTCAGAGTAGCCATGTTGAGTCAAACAACACAATGTTAGACACTGTGGGGAGTAATTTCCTCTGACAAATTAAGACCACAGACGTGTGTGTGTGTGTTTGTGTTACAGGAACCATGATGACTTCTACGAAGGCAGAACCACTTCGCTAGCCGTGGGGGTGGTCAGAATCTTCCATCACCTGAGAACCTTTTCCACAGTGACGGTAACTCTCATCCATCGCATTGATTCTAGTTAATTATGTGGACACATCGACTCATACAAAGTGCTCACACATGAATGTGATCAAATACGAGTGTTCATGCAAACAAGATGCTAATCTGTGTTTAAAGTGGGGAGCCACAGGTTGTCATGAAACCTCTGTGGTTAGGGGAGGACAGGAAGTCTGGTTCAGGAAACAGAAGTTAGAAAAAAGGAAGTTTCAAACCTAAGCCAAAGTGACACATCATCGAGGCACTTCTCTCTTTCTGGAGACAAAGAACACTTCATAAACCAAATACTCAGACAGAAACATAAGATAAGTCCAAAGAAAATAAATAAAAATCTCAGAATGGCCTCTGCTAACACTTCCTAATCTGAAGTATGTTTGGGTGGGGTCTCCAACTGATTATGTTTGGGTGGGGTCTCCAACTGACTATGTTTGGTTGGTGTCTCCAACTGACTATGTTTGGTTGTGGTCTCAAAGTGCTGTGTGTTTGGGTGATGTCTCTAATTGACTGTATATTTGGGTGGTGTATCCAACTGACTATGTTTGGGTGGTGTCTCCAACTGACTATGTTTGGGTGGTGTCTCCAACTGACTGTATATTTGGGTGGTGTATCCAACTGACTATGTTTGGGTGGTGTCTCTAACTGACTATGTTTAGGTGGGGTCACCAGCTGACTGTATGGTTGGATGGTGTATGCAACTGTCAAACATCACAATGTTAGATGCTGTGCAGACAATGTTAGTGGTTTCCTCTTGACAAGTTAAGACCACACCCACACACCTTACTTAATAAGTAAGGTGTGTGGGTGTGGGTGTGTGTTGGGTGGGTGGGTGTCACAGGTTAAGTTAAGTAAGGACATAGACAGGGGAGCAGCCTTAAGAGACGTGTGTGTGTGTGTGTGTGTGTGTGTGTGTGTGTGTGTGTGTATGTGTGTGCGTTACAGGAGCCATGATAAGTTGTAAGAAAGTAGAACCACTGCACTAGCTGGCAAGGGAGGACACAAAATCTTATTCAGGAAACAGAAGTTAAGTAGTAAACTCAAACCAAAGTCACGCGATGTGGAGGCACTTCTCTCTTTCTGGAGACAAATAACACTTTTTAAACTAAATAGTCTTACAGCAACTTTATAAGATGAGTGTTACGTGACCCTCCCCGTTTCTGTCAAACTCCACCATCTAGTGGCAGCCGGTGCCACTACACCATGTGCTCTTTGTTTACCTCGTCAATTAGCCACCACGTGCACTCCGGTCTACACTCCTGCCAGCAATCACGAATCACCCCCCACAGTACTTAAGCACTGGCTTCTCACAAGGCCAGTGCTAGTTCGTTGTTTAGTTTAGTGTGTTCACTTCTCTCAGTAACTTCGTCCTCGCCTTTTAGTTCCTGTTACGGGTTCCGCTCCCGTTCTTGTTCCGCTCCGGTTCTTGTTCCTGCTCTCGTTCCTGTTCCTGTTCCCGTTCCCGTTCCAGTACCTTCTCCTCTTGTCCTCCTCGTTCCTGTTTCCTAGTCCCTGCCTGCCTGCCTGTCTCCCCGTTACTGAGCCTTGCTTTCCTGACTACCCTCTGCCTGCCTGACTCCCCGCCTGCCTACTGCCGCCTGATTCCCCGCCTGCCTACTGCCTGGTCGACTACCCACCTGTCTACGTCCCTCTGCCTGCCTGATTCCCCGCCTGCCTACTGCCTGGTCGACTACACGCCTGCCTACGTCCCTCTGCCTGCCTGATTCCCCGCCTGCCTACTGCCTGGTCGACTACACGCCTGCCTACGTCCCTCTTCCTGTCTGTCCCTCGCCTGCCTGCCTACGTCCCTCTGCCTGTCTGTCCCTCGCCTGCCTGCCTACGTCCCTCTGCCTGTCTGTCCCTCGCCTGCCTGCCTACGTCCCTCTGCCTGCCTGATTCCCCGCCTGCCTACTGCCTAGTCGACTACCCGCCTGCCTACGTCCCTCTGCCTGCCTGATTCCCCGCCTGCCTACTGCCTGGTCGACTACCCGCCTGCCTACGTTCCTCTGTCTGCCTGACCCCCGCCTGTCTACTGCCTACTCCCTGCACAACTACCCGCCTGCTTTGCCCTTGCCTGTGCCTGAGCTTATAATAAATCCCCTTTTCAACCCATTCCCTTCTCATCTCCGTGTCTTGCACTTGGGTCCTAGTCGTAACTGTAACAGTACGAACTAGCCAACATGGACCCAGCAGACACGGATCGAATACGCCAGGCTTATTCCCGGCTGGGAATACCTTATTTCCCCTACGAATCGACTTTGGCAGAAATCAAGTCTTCCCTTGAAGAGCTTAAGGCGGCTCGCATCGCGCGTGAAATCCGCTCAGCAGTCTCGTGGCCACCAACTCCCGCTGCAACCGCAGTCTCGTGGCCACCAACTCCCGCTGCAACCGCAGTCTCGTGGCCACCAACTCCCGCTGCAACCGCAGTCTCGTGGCCACCAACTCCCGCTGCAACCGCAGTCTCGTGGTCACTAGCTCCCGCTGCAACCGCAGTCTCGCGGTCACCAACCCCCGCTGCAGCCGCAGCCTCCAGTCCTCAACCACCACAGCAGTGGTTTCCTGGTTCCAAACCCCAGCAGGAGTGGCCTCCTGGTTCCAGTCCTCAACCACCACAGCTGTTCTCTCCTGTTTCCAAGCCTCAGCCCCCGCAGCTGTTTCCCCCTGTTTCCAAGCCTCAGCTCCCGCAGCTGTATTCCCCGAGCTCCAAGCCTCAGCCCCCACAGCTGTTCTCTCCTGTTTCCAAGCCTCAGCTCCCGCAGTCGTTTCCCCCTGGTTCCGAGCCTCAGCCCCCGCAGCCGTGGCCTCCTGGTTCCGAGCCCCAGGTCCCGCAGCCGTGGTCTCCGGATCCCAAGCACCAGCCCACACAGCCGTGGACTCCGTGCTCTCAGCCCCCACAGCCGTGGACTCCTGTTTCAAAACCCCTGCCCCCGCAGCCGTTGCTTCCGGTTTCTGAGCCCCAGCAACAGCTGCTTTCTGGTCCCGAGCCTCAGCGGCCTTCTGGCCCTGAGTCCCAGCAACAGCTGCCTTCTGGTCCCAAGCCCCAGCGGCCTCCCGGCCCTCAGCCCCAGCAGCTGCTGTCTTCTGGTCCCAAGCCCCAGTGGCCTCCCGGCCCTCAGCCCCAGCAGCTGCTGCCTTCTGGTCCCAAGCCCCAGCGGCCTCCAGGCCCTCAGCCCCAGCAACTGCGGTCTTCTGGTCCCAAGCCCCAGCGGCCTCCCGGCCCTCAGCCCCAGCAGCTGCTGCCTTCTGGTCCCAAGCCCCAGCGGCCTCCCGGCCCTCAGCCCCAGCAGCTGCTGCCTTCTGGTCTCAAGCCTCAGCGGCCTCCCGGTCCTGAGCCCAAGCAACTGCTGTCTCCTGGTCTCAAGCCCCAGTTGTCTCCTGGTCTCAAGCCTCAGCGACCTCCCGGTCCTGAGCCCAAGCAACTGCTGCCTCCTGGTCCGAAGCCCCAGCGGCCCTCTGGCCCTGAACCCCAGTCCCAGCAGCAGTTCTTTTCTAGCCCTGCGCCCCAGCGCCAGCAGCAGTTGTCTCCAGGTCCCGAGTTCAAGTCCCAGTTGTCCCCAGTTCCCGAGTCCAAGTCCAAGTCCCAGTTGTCCCCAGGTCCCGAGTCCAGGTCCCAGTTGTCTCCAGGTCCCGAGTCCAAGTCCCAGTTGTCTCCAGGTCCCGAGTCCAAGTCCCAGTTGTCTCCAGGTCCCGAGTCCAAGTCCCAGTTGTCTCCAGGTCCCGAGTCCAAGTTCCAGTTGTCTCCAGGTCCCGAGTCCAAGTCCCAGTTGTCTCCAGGTCCCGAGTTCAAGTTCCAGTTGTCCCCAGTTCCCAAGTCCAAGTCCCAGTTGTCTCCAGGTCCCGAGTCCAAGTCCCAGTTGTCTCCAGGTCCCGAGTCCAAGCCCCAGCTGTCTCCAGGTCCCGAGTCCCAGGGTCCTCCTGATCCTGAACCGCAGCAGTTCCCTTCCGGCCCTGCGCCCCAGTGTCCTCCTGATCCTGAACCGCAGCAGGTCCCTTCCGGCCCTGTGCCCCAGTGTCCTCCTGATCCTGAACCGCAGCAGTTCCCTTCCGGCCCTGCGTCCCAGTGTCCTCCTGATCCTGTGTCCCAGCAGCAGCTGTCCCCTAGTCCGCTGTCACCTCCGTCCCCGGCTCCGTCTTTTCCCCGGGTGGTTGACAGCATCCCGGCGTATCCTGGTGGACACCTCCTGGATGTGCGTCGTCGCGGACGACGACGTGCGGCCGCACGCTCCCAACACCAGGCACGCAAGCGCCGGTTACCGGTCCCACGGTTATCCGTCGGGAAAAAGCCTAGTCCGCTGTCTCTTCCGTCCCCGACTCCGCCACTTCCCCGGGTGATTGACAGCATCCTGGCGTACCCTGGAAGACGCCTACCTGATTTGCGTCGTCGCGGTCGGCGACGGACGCCCGCCCGCTCCCGATATAAGAAATACAAGCTCCGGCCTCCTGTCCCGCAGCTTTCCGCCGGGAGAAAGCCCCGGTCCGCTGTCTCCTCCGTTCCCGGCACCGCCCTCTCCTTGGTTGACAGCATCCTGGCGTACCCTGGAAGACGCCTACCTGATTTGCGTCGTCGCGGTCGGCGACGGACGCCCGCCCGCTCCCGATATAAGAGATACAAGCTCCGGCCTCCTGCCCCGCAGCTTTCCGCCGGGAGAAAGCCCCGGTCCGCTGTCCTCTCCGTTCCCGGCACCGCCCTCTCCTTGGTTGGCAGCATTCCGGCGTATCCTGGATCCCTCCCTAACTCGGGATTCCCACCGCCAGCACCCTCCCTCGCCGTGCGTACGCCTGGAGGCGTCCGTTGGTGGGGGGGTACTGTTACGTGACCCTCCCCGTTTCTGTCAAACTCCACCATCTAGTGGCAGCCGGTGCCACTACACCATGTGCTCTTTGTTTACCTCGTCAATTAGCCACCACGTGCACTCCGGTCTACACTCCTGCCAGCAATCACGAATCACCCCCCACAGTACTTAAGCACTGGCTTCTCACAAGGCCAGTGCTAGTTCGTTGTTTAGTTTAGTGTGTTCACTTCTCTCAGTAACTTCGTCCTCGCCTTTTAGTTCCTGTTACGGGTTCCGCTCCCGTTCTTGTTCCGCTCCGGTTCTTGTTCCTGCTCTCGTTCCTGTTCCTGTTCCCGTTCCCGTTCCAGTACCTTCTCCTCTTGTCCTCCTCGTTCCTGTTTCCTAGTCCCTGCCTGCCTGCCTGTCTCCCCGTTACTGAGCCTTGCTTTCCTGACTACCCTCTGCCTGCCTGACTCCCCGCCTGCCTACTGCCGCCTGATTCCCCGCCTGCCTACTGCCTGGTCGACTACCCACCTGTCTACGTCCCTCTGCCTGCCTGATTCCCCGCCTGCCTACTGCCTGGTCGACTACACGCCTGCCTACGTCCCTCTGCCTGCCTGATTCCCCGCCTGCCTACTGCCTGGTCGACTACACGCCTGCCTACGTCCCTCTTCCTGTCTGTCCCTCGCCTGCCTGCCTACGTCCCTCTGCCTGTCTGTCCCTCGCCTGCCTGCCTACGTCCCTCTGCCTGTCTGTCCCTCGCCTGCCTGCCTACGTCCCTCTGCCTGCCTGATTCCCCGCCTGCCTACTGCCTAGTCGACTACCCGCCTGCCTACGTCCCTCTGCCTGCCTGATTCCCCGCCTGCCTACTGCCTGGTCGACTACCCGCCTGCCTACGTTCCTCTGTCTGCCTGACCCCCGCCTGTCTACTGCCTACTCCCTGCACAACTACCCGCCTGCTTTGCCCTTGCCTGTGCCTGAGCTTATAATAAATCCCCTTTTCAACCCATTCCCTTCTCATCTCCGTGTCTTGCACTTGGGTCCTAGTCGTAACTGTAACAATGAGTCCAAAGAATACAAAAAGGAATGTGTTAATTTTTATACTTAATAAAACAAATGTTTTCTCATACTGGCCTCTGCTAACACTTCCTGGTCTGAAGTATGTTAGGGTGGGGTCTCCAACTGACTGGATGTTTAGGTGGGGTCACTGACCACTCCTAGACATGTCCACTACCTTCTAGAATACAGCTTGACCACTCCTAGACATGTTCACTACCTTCTAGTATACAGCTTGACCACTCCTAGACATGTCCACTACCTTCTAGAATACAGCTTGACCACTCCTAGACATGTCCACTACCTTCTAGTATACAGCTTGACCACTCCTAGACATGTCCACTACCTTCTAGAATACAGCTTGACCACTCCTAGACATGACGCTATCTGCTTTATTCTGTTTATTCTTTATTATGTCTATATGTATCTTAATACGATATAAAATATAATGTGGTGTGTGTGTGTGTGTGTGTGTGCATGCGTGCATGCATGAGTGTGTGTGTAAAATGATGACGTCTGATAAGAGTACAAGAAAAACATTTCCTGACAGCGATGGTTCAGATTGCAAGCTGATGATTGGTCAGAATTCAAACATGTGACGTTTTTCCAGCTGATATAGCAGAGCTGAAGCCTGAGAGCAGAAGCAGTGGAAGCTGACAAAGAGGAACCATGGACCACATTTATGAACTGGACCCTGGACCCACTGAGGAACCTGAGGACACGTCTTTGGACCCTGGACTCCCTGAGGAACCTGAGGACACGTCTTTGGACCAGGAGGAGACCAGGAAGAGAAGATTTGGTAGGTGCCCTTTTTAGAGAATTTAAAAGAAATAATCCAGTTCAAAAATTTGTAAATAATCCAGTAAATAATCGACATACATTTAAGATTTACATTTATCAAACGTTTTTAGCCAAAATGACCAGCCTAATGAACCATTGTGTATTGTATTACAAGCATAGACAGATTTATTCTCCAAAATAACATGTGTATGTTCTAGAGTCTAGAACATACAACATACAACATATCGTCATGTTGTCATTCTTATAAGAATATTATTTATTGTTAACTGTTGTCAGCTGTACAAAGGGGTAGCACTAGAACTGGCACAAACTATTTCACACAACTCTCATTCAACGCAAGGGTTCACACACACACACACACACACACACACACACACACAGCAAGTGAGAACATTAAGAATAGCAACTGTATTTCACACACACACACACACACACAGCAAGTGAGAACATTAAGAACTGCAACTGTATTTCACACACACACACACACACACACACACACACACAGCAAGTGAGAACATTAAGAACTGCAACTGTATTTCACACACACACACACACACACACACACACACACACACACACACAGCAAGTGAGAACATTAAGAATAACTGTATTTCACACACACACACACACACACACACACACACAAACACACACACGCAGCAAGTGAGAACATTAAGAACTGCAACTGTATTTCACACACACACACACACACACACACACACACACACACACACACACACACACACACAGCAAGTGAGAACATTAAGAATAACTGTATTTCACACACACACACACACACACACACACACACACACACACACACAAACACACACACACGCAGCAAGTGAGAACTATAAGAATAACTGTATTTCACACACACACACACACACACACACACACACACACACAGAAAGTGACAACATTAAGAATAACAACTATATTTCATTCAAACACACACACAGCAAGTGATGTCCGTCACGTTTTCTTTAGGAAAGAAATCGACTGGTTTGTCTTTCAGCACTGCGTGTTTGGCTGTAAGATGTCGTTTGAGATGCGGTGGTTTCATGGCTTCATTGCTAAGAACATCACCACACACTGTGGCCTGGGCTCTTCCTCCGTCCCGCTCCAGCTCAATCCAAATTGGACGTATTTCGAGTCCCATTTCCTTACTGTCGTGCACCGTAGGTGCTAGCAGGTGCTGTGTAGACTTCACTGGTGCTGCTGAAGCAGCCCACCAGCACCTCGGCTCACTGTGGTCCACTTCAGTTTCTACTGGTCTGCTCCAAATATTCTCCTCCTGATCGGCACTTCTTCCCAAATAGTTACCCTTTGGAGCCACGATAAGCCAGTGTTTTGAGCCATTCATAATCAATTGTGGATGTTTGCGCGCGCTATAACCTGACCTTTTTTTCTGAGATTCCTCCGTGTATCACTAAATGGCGCACGCGTGCCATCAGTGGTACGCAAACCATAGTTTGAGAACCAATGTTCTAGACAAATAACACACATTTACGTTTCCAGAACAAATGACCTGTGATTACAGCCATGAGTTACAGACTATTACTAGGCATCTCAAGTAGTTGTGTATTTCATGATATATGTTTGGTTCAGTATTTTTTTACTTATGAACATAGTGGTAGTGCAACGTAACACTAGAGTGCCAATGGGTTTTTTAATCCACATTTTAGTATTTTAATAAAGGCTACTCATTTAACTGAAGGGACTTATGGATTTAACACAATTACATAGTTTGTAATTAATATGAACATTATCCCAAAATGCATATATATATTTTTTGTGCATGCCGTTGTGAATGTTTCTTGAAGATGGGAGGGATTCTGCAGACAGTAGGGAGACTGTCTTGGACTGTGAATGATTGTGTGTGTGTTTTTTTTGTGTGTGTTGTTTGGTGTTTGTGTGTGTGTTATTTCTGTGTGTGTCCTACTCCTGAACAGCTCTAAAGTCGCACACCATTGTCACTGTGAGCTTAATGGACTGCTGAGTATTCTCGTAATCTTCCTGCGCTTCAGTGAGTCTAAATCATATCATACTGAATATAATTACAATATAAATAGTTTTAATAATAATTAATGTTTATAATAATAGCAGTAATGCTAATTATTGTTATTAGAATTAATAATACTATTAATAATAATAAATATAATAATAATAATAATGTCATGTTTTCTTTCAAGGGGATGGGACTTTGTGTTTTGATTGGCTCTGGGTCCTGTTATATTTTAGAAGATGTGTTTTGTATTTTTGAGCTGATTTCTTCTGTACTCCTCTGTCCTGTCCTAGACTCAGCGACACCTTGTATGGAGGGAAGGGAGCACTTAATGGATGAACTTGGTGAGTGTTTTACAAAAGTTGTGAAGTACTACATCATGTTATTATTAAACTTTCTTTGAAAAATACTTACTTAATAATACTAATATTTAATAATACTTTTTGTGAATTTATGTTTCAACATCCCTCATCTATACAACGTAACACTTTATTTTTTCTATTGTCAGGCTAACAGAGCATAGACAGTGTTCAACTACTACCAAATAAAATAAATGTGTGTGTGTCCCCCATCATTCAGTCAGCATGTGGATGCTATTACTGCAGGTGTTGTTAGTCCTCCTCCTGCAGGAGGGGAGCAGTTGAGTCAGTACAGAGGAGGCTTATCTTTGTTATGAGCTCCATTAAGCTAGGTTTACAGTTCTACTTAAGGCAGCAGTTCACTCTGAAGACAGACTATTGTGGTCTACTACACAAGGTCATGGTTTCTGTTGTCCTTGTTTTTCTCTACTACACAAGGTATCTAATACTTGAGTTATATTGTGGTCTACTACAAAAGGTCAGTTTTACTTCCTTGTTGTGGTCTACTAAGGTCAGGTTTCTATTGTAGTCTTAATCTGGCAGTTTCTATTGTTGAATCAACTAATGGTGATGTTTTTACCTCTGTGTCTACTAAGGTCATGATTTTCTATTTGTGCTCTACTAAGGTCAACTTTCTAACGTGGTCTACTACACAACTACGGAGGGTGTGTGTCACAAGTAATGAAGACAGAAGTAAGCATAATTCATTATTTTTCAAGGATTTTTTTTCAATTCAACAGATGATTGTTGCCATCTGAGGCCTCTGTTTTTTCAACCAGCTTCCTTACTTACTGCATTATTCCTTATCCAGCTGAAAATTACAACAACAGTAGCATGTGAACATTAATAAAGAAACGCAGATTAGGTATTAATAACAGCATAAGAGAACACTGTGCATGATGTGTGTAAATATTTGTCTGCCACACATAATATAAAAAAATCATGTCAGGTTTGTTATGGCTTTAAAGATATATAATACCAATATTGTGCAAGGTTCTGTCAGCAGATTGAGGTGTCCCCTCCCTGGGAAATCTTTGTAGATACTGCTGTGAATCATGTATGAAAAGGCAGGCGAGATCTTCAATGGTCTGTCTGGGATGGGGTATTAGAGAGTGAAAGGTATGGTGAAGATACGTGTTGTACAACGTTCACTCATCTCTTCTCTGGGTGAACAGTGAGGCCCCCGAAGGAGGAGGCCCCCAGCATCACAGTATTCCTTGTCCAAGGTGTTGCCAGTGGGCCACACGGCCCAACCTCCTGCGATGCGGCGGACGCCGAACACCGTCGAGTGGACACATGGCAGGCCCCTGGAGAGGGACAGCACAGAACCATCAGAGCCTGCAGCCTAGAGGGTTCCTACGTCTGTGGTGTGAAGGTCTTGTGAACAGGTCCATGGCGAACATCTCGCGAAGCTCGACCTGAAACACAAGAGGCAGTGTAAGACTTTGTTGTGTTCATGAGTTGAGAATGGTTCCTGTTTATATTCATATGTTGTTGATATATTCATAACAGTATATATTCTCTTTATGAATGGAAATGGTTTGTTGTATGATTGTTCATGTCATGTTGTTTACTAGTATTGCATGTATTCAGAGGTTTTATATTTTTATAAATATTTGCGTAACTGCAGAACATATTGAACGTTTGTGTAACTAGAGAAATTGTTTGTGTTTCACTATTATAAATGGTGATGAGGCGAAAGTAGTAAACATAGTAGTATAAACATTTTTATTAATTTCAAGCTGTTTTCATTGTTGTCAACATTTTTTTTTCAATAATATAATTGTCTAAATTGTTGCCATCTTTTTCAGCACATGAGAACAGCCTTTTATCTGTAATTCATTTGGATTAAAGCACCAATCAACTAACTGCATTCTTTTTCCTTATCCAGCTGAAATATTACAAAATAAACAGGCATTTGCATGTGAACATTAATAAAGAATATAACAGGCGCAGATTAGGCTATAATAAAACATGTATCCTATTTGTAAAATAACTCAGAATACAATGTGCATGTAATGTAAATACAATTTTCTGTCCAACACATAATATATTTCTTTCATGTAGGACTTTGTAGGACAGCCTATAATGGCTTTAAAAGATAGATATATAATACCAATATTAGTGTTCTCCTCCGCAAGCTCCGCCCCCGACTCGTTTATCTCTGAGCTGGAGTGTCTTCCCCTCCCTGGGAAAATCTTTGTAGATACTGCTGTGATATTCAATCATGTATGAAAAGGCAGGCGAGAAAACTGGGTCTGAATCTTCTGGGTCGCCTCTAGTGGACAGGTATTAGAGAGAGTGAAGGGAGTGTGGATGGTGCATCTCTAGATACGTGTTGTACAACGTTCACTATCATCTTCGTCCTGGTTTCTTCTGGTTCAGTGAGGCCCCGAAGGAGGAGGCCCCAGCATCACAGAGTTCCACTCCTCTACCAAGGTGTTGCCCGTGGGCCACACGGCCCAATTCTCCTGCGATGCCGGCGGCACGCCGGAGCCCACCGTCGAGTGGCTACACAACGGCAGGCCCCTGGAGAGGGACAGCACAGACAGCCAATCAGAGCCTGCAGCCTGGGTGGAGAGGGGGTTCTTCCTCTACGTCAGAGGTAGTGAGGTGAAGTATTGTGTGACACGGTCTGCTGCATGGCGACCAACAGCGCTGGCCGGCAATCACACCGCAGAGCTGCCTCGTTGTTGGTAAGACATCTGGATCCCAATGAGTAGATGTTTTGTTATTATATGTTGTGATTGTTGTATTCATAACATTGTTGTTAGATATAAATAACATTGTTGTTGATGTATTCATAACATTGTTGAATTCATTGTTGTTGATATATTCATAACATTGTTGTTGATTATTCATACATTGTTGTTTATGTATTCATAACATTGTTGTTGAATATTCATAACATTGTTGTTGATATATTCATAACATTGTTGTTGATGTATTCATAACATTGTTGTTTGTGATTATAACATTTGTTTATATATTCATAACATTGTTGTTGATGTATTCATAACATTGTTGTTGATATATTTATAACATTGTTGTTGATGTATTCATAAAATTGTTGATAATATATTCATAACATTGTAGAAATATTCTTAACATTGTTGTTAATGTATTCATAACATAGATAGATAGATGGGTTAGGGTTAGGGTTAGGGTTTTTCCCCCCCCCAACTATTATAAAATGGTGCCCCATGAGGCGAAAGTAGTAGTAGTATAATTCATTATTAATTTCAAGCTGTTTTTCAATAATATAATTTGTCTAAATTGTTGCCATCGTTTTTCAGCACATGAGAACAGCCTTTTATCTGTAATTCATTTGGATTAAAGCACCAATCAACTAACTGCATTCTTTCCTTATCCAGCTGAAATATTAAAAAATAAACAGGCATTTGCATGTGAACATTAATAAAGAATATAACAGGCGCAGATTAGGCTATAATAAAACATGTATCCTATTGTAAAATAACTCAGAATACAATGTGCATGTAATGTAAATACAATATTCTGTCCAACACATAATATATTCTGAAAAAAATCATGTAGGACTTTGTAGGACAGCCTATAATGGCTTTAAAAGATATATAATACCAATATTTGTGTTCTCCTCCGCAAGCACCGCCCCCGACTCGTTTATCTCTGAGCTGGAGTGTCTTCCCCCCCCCCCCCCTGGGAAATCTTTGTAGATACGGCTGTGATATTCAATCATGTATGAAAAGGCAGGCAAGAAAACTGGGTCTGAATCTTCTGGGTCGCCCTCTAGTGGACAGGTATGAGAGAGAGTGAAGGGAGTGTTTTGATGGTGCATCTCTAGATACGTGTTGTACAACGTTCACTCATCTCGTCCTGGTTTCATCTGGTTCAGTGATGCCCGCGAAGGAGGAGGCCCCCAGCATCACAGAGTTCCACTCCTCTACCAAGGTGTTGCCCGTGGGCCACACGGCCCAATTCTCCTGCGATGCCGGCGGCACGCCGGAGCCCACCGTCGAGTGGCTACACAACGGCAGGCCCCTGGAGAGGGACAGCACAGACAACCAATCAGAGCGCGCCTGGGTGGAGAGGGGGTTCCTCTTCGTCAGAGGTGTGAAGTATGGTGTGAACACGGTCTGCTGCATGGTGACCAACAGTGCTGGCTCGGCCAATCACACCGCAGAGCTGCTCGTTGTTGGTAAGATCTGGATCCAATGAGAGATGTTTGTTGTTGATGTATTCATAACATTGTTGTTTATGTATTCATAACAATGTTGTTGATGTATTCATAACATTGTTGTTGATATATTCATAACATTGTTATTGATGTATTCATAACATTGTTGTTGATGTATTCATAACATTGTTGTTGATGTATTCATAACATTGTTGTTGATGTATTCATAACATTGTTGATGTATTCAGAACATTGTTGTTGATATATTCATAACATTGTTGTTGATATATTCATAACATTGTTGTTGATGTATTCATAACATTGTTGTTAATGTATTTATAACATTATGGTTTATATATTCATAAAATTGTTGTTGATGTATTCATAACATTGTTGTTGATATATTTATAACATTGTTGTTGATGTATTCATAAAATTGTTGATAATATATTCATAACATTGTAGAAATATTCTTAACATTGTTGTTAATGTATTCATAACATAGATAGATAGATAGATAGATAGATAGATAGATAGATAGATAGATAGATAGATAGATAGATAGATTCGATAGATAGATAGATAGATAGATAGATAGATAGATAGATAGATAGATAGATAGATAGATAGATAGATAGATACATATCTATATGTAAATATATAAAATAGTTATTTTTAGTTTTAGGATCATTTCAAGCCCCCCCTCCATACTTTCAAAGTCACGTGTCTTACTGGAATTAAGTGGATCGTGTTTCCAATGAGAGCACTCACACCAGCACCATACAGCACATACAGCCACAGTAGAACTTCCAGCACTGCATCAAACCTTCAGAACCAGAGCTGACACTTCTTTCTACTGCGCGTCTGGTGTGCATTGAAGCTCTGCTGTAACCGAGTCACCTTTCTCCATCACCAGCCATCTTAAACACAGAACCAGACCTGAATCATCCGACGTGTCTTTCTACTGCGGGTCTGGTGTTGTCTGCTCCGCTTTACATTGAAGCTCTGCTGTAACCCAGTCAGACTCGGACCGAGAGTGGATCTGAAAGACAAACACTTCCTCCACACAGCACTGACTCCTGATATTTTCGTTTCGCTTTTTGAAGCGTTATTCCAATAAAACGTGTTTTGAACCGTTCAGAAATTAATGGGAAAAAAAACGAGGCTGCCCAGTAAATATCCGCGTGGCGGGAAAAGTTCTGTGGCAGCGCAGCGCTTCTCATACATTGTGTGGGGAGAACCTCATTATATATATATATATATATATATATATATATATATATATATATATATATATATATATATATATATACACATATATGTATTATAGCTCTTATTACTGGTAGGCTAGTGCTGTTTATTCTCATAAGATAATAATAATAATAAAACACCAAACATCTGCTTTGTGGGGAAGGTGGAAACGCCTCATCAGTGTGTTCCTGTGTGTTCAGCAGCTAATCATGTCTTGTTCTCCCATCAGATGCCTGTGAACTCACACTGGACCCAAACACAGCCCACAGACGACTCTCTCTGTCTGAGGACAACAGAAAGGTCACGCTGGTTAGAGAGGAGCAGTTGTATCCTGATCACTCAGAGAGATTTGACTCCTATCCCCAGGTGTTGTGTAGAGAGAGTCTGACTGGCCGCTGTTACTGGGAGGTAGAGTGGGAAGGACTTGTTCTTATAGGAGTGACATACAGAGGAATCACAAGGAGAGGAGGGGGTGATGACAGCTGGCTTGGAGGGAACAACAAGTCCTGGAGTCTTTATTGTAATGATGGTGGTTACTCTGCCCGGTACAACGGTAGTAGAACAGCCATACGTCTCCCCCCCGCTGGCTCTAACAGAGTAGGAGTGTATCTGGACCGGCCTGCTGGCACTCTGTCCTTCTACAGAGTGTCCCCAGATGTAGGAGGGTCCTCAGACACACTGACACACATCCACACCTTCCAGTCCACCTTCACCCAGGAGGACCTCCTCCCTGGGTTTTGGTTATGGAGGGATGGTACCTCAGTGTCTCTGTGTTGGCTGTAGAAAAAAAAGAAAAAAAGAATGCGGCCGGCGGGCCGTGTTTCTTTTTTTCACACACACATAGTACACACACACACATAGTACACACATAAACACACATAGTACACACACATAGTACACACACACATATACTTACACGAAATATTTTTATTTTTTTTAATATTTTTTTAATATTTTTTATGTTCTTTCATTTACTTCAATAACTTTTTTAATTTTTTAATGTAACTTACTGTTTGCTTTTACTCAAATCTGTTTGTGAAACAAAAATGGAGGCGAGAGAGATTTATTGTGGCTGTATTTTCCTTATTTCCTTATTTTGTAAAGATTTAATGTGTGTGTTGTTTTATTTGAAGGGTTACATGGCTATTTTGTGTTGTTAATGTATATTAAACAAGCATATACAATGTCATATTTGTATATTTACGTTAATCTTGCTCTGCTTATTACAACAATAAATAATTTGGTTTGAAGTAACTCAGTACTTGAGTAGTCTTTTCACTAGATACTTTCTTACTCTTCCTCAAGTCATTATCTGATGACTACTTTTACTTCTACTTGAGTTATTATTACTTTAAATATATACTTGTTAAATATAAAAGTAGGCTGTTATAAATAGGAGGTTATTGACAGTGCTCATTATTCTATATAATTATATTATCTACAATTCTTATCATTACCAATATAAACACTTATCTTGTTCCGTCTTAGTATGTCTTCTATGATCTTAAACTTAGTAACCTATGGTCTTTAGTCAACGTTACTAGAATAATCACATAATGCAAAAAGAAACCCGTTCCACGCTGCTCTGAACTCCGGTCCGGTTCTTTCCGGGACGTCTACGGGCCCTTTCGGAGGCCCCGTGACGTCACAACGTCAGCTCCATCTGGGGAGCCCCCCCCCCCCCCCCCCCCCCCGCTGAGTATCCTCAGCCCAAATCGTACTGTGGTGAACAGAGTCTACTTCCGGGTCGGACGAGGTGAACGACTAATGCGACACACCTGGTTCATACGGCGAGAGGGGGCGTGGCCCGTGGGGGCGGAGAGACAGTTCACTCAGCGTCAACACGACGCTCCGCGCGGTGCGGAGGCTGACTGGACTGCGGAGGCTGACGGAGCGGAAGGCTCCAGACTCTTCACGAGGGAACATGGACAGCGAGCGGTGCGAGCGGAAGTGCCGTGTGTCCGGACCTGTACAGCTCACGGCTCCTCCCTCCTCGAGTGACACTCCTGCCCATACAGACCCGTGTGTGTGTGTGTGTGTGTGTGTGTGTGTGTGTGTGTGTGTGTGTGTGTGTGTGTGTGTGTGTGTCTTTTCTTTGTACACCTCTAAATATTTGATGGCTACATCTGCTGAGAAAATGTCAGACTAACCAACTAAGTGTTCATAGGACACCAGCTGTATGGACTACCAACTTGTTACAATTGGGTGGGGTGGGGTGGGGTGGGGTGGGGGTGGCAAACAAACACTGAACTCCTGTTGGGGCTTTGATGGACAGTTGTCATCTGTACATGATTCATTGAGTAAGTCAAGACAGAGCTGTTTTATATTTAGACTGGAAGGGTCACTGGAATGAAAGCTGACTCTGTGTGTGTGTGTGTGTGTGTGTGTGTGTGTGTGTGTGTGTGTGTGTGTGTGTGTGTGTGTGTGTGTGTGTGTGTGTGTGTGTGTGTGTGAAAGGGATGAGATGAAGGCAACAAGATGAATGGAGAGAGAGAAAGCCCACGCCAGATTTAGACAGCATTTCGACAAACAGTAGCCAAGTCCTTAGCTGGGAATCAGCAGAAATGATTGTTACCTCAAGCCCAAGGAGTAAATGAGTGAACCCCTCTAAATTAACAAGTCTGTATAATTATGATATGCTTAATTGTATAATACTTGATACTTGACAATGATTGGCGTGGTGAGGGAACTTTTAATTGGTTGTGTGTAGTGTGGGCGTGTCTCTTCTGAGCATCAATTCCGCGTAGGAACGTGTTATACCGGTGTCAGCTTCTGTTACACACCGTGGCCGGGAAGGGATGGAAAGAAAACTGAACGATGGTATGCTGTGTGATGGACAAGAGGGAATCGTCGACGTCACTGTGAGAGACAGACACAGTATCAGCTGGATATAAAAGAGGATGTCTCCAGTGCGCCCTCGGAACCTCTCGTCGACCGAGCCGAGCTACGAAATGAACTTGAACTGCTGTGTGTCATGGTTTAAGGATTTATTGGATTTCCTTTAGGTTGCACTGTTCGTTTGTGGTTTCCATTTTTATGGATTTAACGCAGGGCAGGAATGACTACAATCTGGAAATGGACTACCCATCCCCGAGCAATTTTACGCACAGCTCTTGTTGTAGCAAATTAAATAACTGGTGGCTGGCTCGAATAAAAGCGAAGACAAATGGATATCCGTAGTTGATTTATTTCAGACGCTGCAGCACTTAAAAGACAGTTACAACTGTTTATTTTTAATAATTGGTCATGGTGAGTTAATATGAACCTATATTTGTTCTTAAATTGTAATGATATTATCATTATCATACGCATTGACCCCCTTGATTATAACAGTGAATTATAAATCATTTGTATAAAAATGTTGGTGGAAAACGACTTTTATTCATGATGGAATATTATTTTTTCATACACAGGCCTATATTCAAATGTAAATATGTGTCCACGACGTTCCAACAATTGCGTATGTGTTGTTATGCAACAATCATTTTATATAGAAAATGAAAACAACCTACCATAAATAGATAGAAAATATTTAGGTGTGTCTAGTGAGATTTGTTGCACTGACTTTAATTAATAGAGTCTACATTTAGGCGATTACCATTGATCAATAAACCATTACCTAATGATGATTTGATGGCCAGCATCTAATAGTAGTTTTGTAGTTTTTTTAAGGAGCCCAGTGGCAATTAACAGATATTCTTCAGTTGCTTTGCAGGAACAATGCTATTTTAAATGTAACCAACTAATGCAATTTGTGACATTTGTGATCTATTGAATTCCCACTGTGTCGGTAAAAGCCATGGGCTACATTATAATTAAGGTAAGCGTCGTCCATTTGGCAAAACGTGGAATTTAAGGGAATTAAACAGTCAAATGGGAATACCATGTCAGACAATTGTACAGGTAGAACAATTAAAAGAAAACCCAGACTGTATTCATCAATGAACCGCATCACAACCATCGAAGTGGTCTGGGATTAAAAAACATCCGCATGCTGAAATGGGAACCCAGAAATGTTCCAAAGGCCGGAAAGGGCCAATGGTGAGCACACGTCACTCACTGTCACCCCAAATTATAATTAAGGACTATCAAACTGTAGTCAAACTGTTCTGTCAAACAGAAGCGACGCTACTGTCTGCTGTTTTCCTACGCTTCCGCGGACACGCGCGGATGAAAGTGTTAAGCTTCCGTGACTGCTGATTAGAACGGAGCAATGCGCATGCGTTCGTTCACATAAAACCGCCGCTGGCTGGCGAGTGGAAAGCAGCGCGCGGATGGAGGCGGACGGTGAGCAGCTGGACGGGTAGAAGGATGGACGGGCCTCATCCATCTCAATACGACGGTAAACATTTGCAGAATATACGTTACGCGGATGTATTGCGACAGCACAGCGTTACATTAGTCAGACTGTAAGGGGGTTAGAAACCTAGCGTTAAACAAACCTAGCGGATGGGAGTGTTGGCTAGCGTTAGCTCTGGTCTATTAAATGGTTTAGCCCAGGGGTCAGCCACCCTTATGTGGCTCTTCCATCCCACTGCAGTGGCTCCCTGAACCATTGAAGAAAATGGAAATAAACAATGGGTATTATATTTATTTTCTCCGTTATTTGGAGATCACAATGATACTGTGACACTAAAATAACCAGAAAAAGGGTCTTACTGTTCTGTCACCCAAAATAAACGTCACGTCCTACAACTACAAATGTCATAAATGCAACTATGCAACTATAAATGCAAATTAGTTATTTTATATAACGTATAACTATTTATACAACTTTACACGCTGTGTTATTCACATGCTCGAGATGTAAAGCCTCAAGGCGCCGACAGCCAACCCCCACCCCGGCGCTACACCTGTGCTATTTGCTGGAAATCATTTCGCCGTCGTTTCCTTCTGACCGCCCATCACCAGATGGCGCATGAAGGTGGTAGTGAACAATTATTCTACTCTGAGGTGTGCGGTAAGTTCTTGCCGGGACTCTCACAAGACATCGTCGATTAAACCATGGACTGACACGCACCGAACAGTCTAACCCACAAAAGGGTAGCGGTGGATCTGCAGGCCGCCGAGGCGGGGCTGACATGGGTCAGTCCACACCTGAGCGTGTGGCCGCCAGCAAGGTGCTGTTACAAAGGCTCCGTCCACGTAAACCCACGGAGGACACAGTGTTGTAACTCACAGGCAGCTCCCTGCCGGTTACTCTCCTTTACTTTACCATGCACCAGCCTTACGCTCAGCCTTCAAACTCCACCATAATACCCCCCCAGCACCAGCCTAACTCTTAGCCTTCAATCTCCACCATAATACCCCCCCAGCACCAGCCTAACTCTTAGCCTTCTAACTCCACCATAATACCCCCCCAGCACCAGCCTAACTCTTAGCCTTCAATCTCCACCATAATACCCCCCCAGCACCAGCCTTACTCTTAGCCTTCTAACTCCACCATAATACCCCCCCAGCACCAGCCTTACTCTTAGCCTTCAAACTCCACCATAAGACCCCCCCAGCACCAGCCTTACTCTTAGCCTTCTAACTCCACCATAATACCCCCCCAGCACCAGCCTTACTCTTAGCCTTCAAACTCCACCATAATACCCCCCCAGCACCAGCCTTACTCTTAGCCTCCAAACTCCACCATAATACCCCCCCAGCACCAGCCTTACTCTCAGCCTTCAAACTCCACCATAATACCCCCCCAGCCCTACTCTCAGCATCAGCCCCCAAACAATCATGTTAAGCCTCGTTTTGTTCCAAACAAAACAGTTTTGTGTACATTACCTCTCTTTCACACCCTTCTGAAGCCTTGTTGTTTTCATCTGAAGAATAAAGAAAGTTCCAAGTAGGTTTATCTCACTTTATTTACTGATGTTACAACCCAATAACCAATTGGAACCACTAGCTGTTGAACCGTGCCCCAATCCTCAACTGAGTCATCTGATAATTCAGCTAGCCGCGAAACCCAC
This sequence comes from Lota lota, assembly GCA_026745465.1. Classification (NCBI taxonomy): domain Eukaryota; kingdom Metazoa; phylum Chordata; class Actinopteri; order Gadiformes; family Lotidae; genus Lota; species Lota lota. Next base: position 68,250 of record JACYXH010000059.1, on the reverse strand, counting down.
TTGCGCATCAACACTCCGTCATCCAGACGGAATGACTGTTTCCTACTGTCCTTACAATCATCTCCCTTGACTGCGGCGAAACACTTTGATAGGGAAGAATCCCTTTTCTGAGCACTTATCAGTGCTTCACGAGCCAATGACAACGGTGCCTCAGAAGCACTAACAAACTCTTCCACCGCTTCACGCTCCTTCAATGTGTAATCCACCAACCCGTCATCAGGTGACAACACTTCCTCAGACAAAATAGAAGAAAAATAAGGAGTCTGACAATTCTACCTCTTGAGCCTGTTTTTTAGCTTGAGCCCTAGTCAAAACACTAACCTTAAACACATCCGGATGATGGCTAACCAGGTCATCAGGGTCAGATTCAGTAATGGGAACACTAACAACCTCAGGAGTAGGGTAGACCTTCCCTCCCGCTATGTCGTTACCCATTATGAAGTCAACGCCTTCGACAGGAAAACTGGGGCGGACAGCAACTGGGAAGAAACCCGTAATCAAATCCGATTTTACATGAACGTAATGAAGAGGTGCGGGTACAAAACCCATCCCAATACCTCTTACTATAGTGCTTGTATTACAGGTAGAGGTATCACTCACGGGCAGGATGCTAGAAAGAATGAATGACTGAGAGCCACCAGTGTCTCACAACACTGTGACTGAACGTTGGTCCTCCAACTTTCCAGTGAGAGACACAGATCCGGTGAAGATGAAAGGCTTAAAGCACTCATCGGGTATGCTTTTATCTATGGGGCGGCTACCGGTGGGCACTGTTTTAATCAAACCCATACCCCTCGTCGGTTTGAAAACTACCCCTGCTGGTTTTGGACCTGGCACCTGCTGCTTATGCTTCAGAGCTATGCAATCGGCGATTAGGTGACCAGGCTTGTGGCAGAAGAAACACTGTCTCTCAGCCACAGGACTCGACAAGGGCGCTCTGGGCTGGGGAATACGTGCATCACCAGACCTCTGCGAAAAACCACGATTGAAGGAAGGATCTGGTTGATTAAAAACACTCTTGTGCATGAGAGCAAACTCTTCCGCCAATGTAGCAGCCTGCTGTAATGTAGCTACCTTCTGCTCATTCAGATAGATCACTATACGCTCAGTCACACAGTTTTTAAACTCCTCCACCAACATCAGCTCACGCAGTAAAACATAATCCTTTGCCTTACACAATGCACACCATCGGTCAAAGAGGATCTCTTTCTCCCTAGCGAAGTCAATGTAATTCTGAGTCGTCGTCTTTCTAAGACTTCGAAAACGCTGTCTGTAAGCCTCTGGCACTAGCTCATACGCCCGAAGAATAGCGCTTTTTACTTTCTCATATACTAGACTATCTTCAGTAGAGAGAGAAATACACGCTTCCTGAGCCTTACCAGTTAACTTACACTGCAGAAGTATAGCCCACACATCCTTTGGCCAATGCAAAGCGACGGCAATGCGCTCGAATGCACTAAAGTAGGACTCAATCTCAGTCTCTTGAAAAATAGGGACCATTGCAACATTCTTTCGTACATCAAAGGCATTATCAGTACCTGACGGTGACCGTCCGCCAGAGCTAGAGGCCATCGCCGATGTCCTAGCGTCGACTTCACTCCTCTGCAACTCTAACTGACGCATCCTGATAGCTGTCTCTGCCTCCAATTTTTTCAACTCATACTCCCTCCGTGTCTCTGACTCTATCTCCAACTTTTTCAACTCTAGTTGAAACTCTCGCTCCTCCTTTCTTTCCTGCCTCTCCTGCTGAAGACGAGCTAAACGCATCTTCAATCGGGCACCTCCCACAGAACCAGAAGTTGTCTCTATAGAGAGTGGCTCAAACCGTGGCATCGTGTAAGGTTTTACCTCTTCCTCACTACCCTCTCCACCTGGAGTAAAACCACCAGGCTGTGGCGCAATCACTCCTTCCTGACTCTCACCCGGGGATACCGCTGCAGTAGCCCCGGCCACCACACCAGGAGACTCCTCCAAAACCTGTGAGGCAAGAATTCCCTTTTCTACCAGTCCTCTTAATTAAAAGGACAGCCTTCAGATTTTTTTTTATAAGCGACCGTGAAACAGAAATACCGTAATAATCGGCAATCAAACACAAATCATCCTTCCTACAGCCATCAACCTGACTTAAAGTAGGATGTGCCACAAACTCCTCTAAGTTAAACACTGCCATTTTACCAGAAGGCAAACCACAGTGACTGCAGTCCGAAGCTAATCACCTAGTAGGATAGGCTAAGCTACAAACAAATAGTTCTACCACACCCACGTACTGATTTAGCCACCTTACGTCATCTTTCACTGGTGAAGAGTGTGATAAGCATCAATGCCAGGTGACACACACACACACACACACACACACACACACACACACACACACACACACACACACACACACACACACACACACACACACACACACACACACACACACACACACACACACACACACACACACACACACACACGTTAGGCGAATACCACGCCCAGCCTTATAAAAAACTACTTCCTCAATTCCTACCTAACACCAAAGCTATATATATCTATCTTCTGGAGCTTGCCGGGCTCGAGGCGACTTTAAAGGCTAAACTTCAGCGGCCGGAGCCCTGAAACGCCTACCTCCGTCGGGGAAACTAGTCCCCGCCCAGGATTCACTCCGAAAACAAGAAAGGTAAAAATAACAAATGAGTGCCCGAAGGAAAGACTAATACAGTCCAGCTGGACACTCCCCTATCTAACTGAGGAAACAGATTAACCGTTTAGCAAAGGCTGAACACATGGCCACCCAGACAATGATACTCACCACGCTAGCCACCAGAGCCGTCTATCAAAGCTTCTCCTTGTCGATCCCGGATGAGCCCCCACTTGTTTCGACCCCAATTGGTATCCAGGGGTATTTTGGGAGTAACAAAGAATATTTTTCCGGGGGACAAGGAGGAGTCTCAGACAGAGGTAAAGGTTAACAAAAAGGTTTATTAAGGTAACGAAAAACCACTTTCCCAAAAGGGGAAAACACAAAGGGAAACAACTACTAGTCAACAAAACTATAACTAAACACTAACTAACCAAAATAGCTCACTCTACTAGTTCCACGAGATAAGAAACACAACACTTCATCAACTAGTTTCCACAAATGCAGCACGTTAACTGCAGAATGGCCCACTGGCTCCTGTGCTCTGGTCCGCTCCCAGCTTATATAGCCCTATTCTGAGCAGGTGCACTCCATTTGCCTGATTGCTTGAGTGCTGAAGGAGGAGGGACAAACAGTAGGCTGGGGAGAGAACACAGTTAGTCACACAAAAACACACTACGTCCGTAACACACACACACACACTTAACAAGAACACATTGCGCAACCAGATAACATAAGACAAGATAAGCTTTATGAATGCCACACGGGAGAAATTCACTTGTTAGAGCATGCAGCTCAAGAGTCAAAAGTAGAGATTAATTGGTAAGTTAAAATTCAAAATAAATTAAATAATAAAATAAAGATAAAAACCATATACACCTTTCACCTTGCACAGGATACTTGCTCAGTATAAATATAATTATACAGGATACTTGCTCAGTATTAACACAATTGCATTCGATCATTTGTGTATGTATAATTATGAATAAACCATACGTCTATATATGCTCCTTCTCATATATATATATATATATATATATATATATATATATATATATATATACATATACACACAAATACACAGTATACCTGCTCAGTATAAATATAATTATGAATAAACCATACGTATATATATGCTCCTTCTCATATATATACATAGATATACACACAAATACATAGGATACCTGCTCAGTATAAATATAATTATACAGGATACTTGCTCAGTATTAACACAATTGCATTCGATCATTTGTGTATGTATAATTATGAATAAACCATACGTATATATATATGCTCCTTCTCATATATATATATATATATATATATATATATATATATATATATATACATATACACACAAATACACAGTATACCTGCTCAGTATAAATATAATTATGAATAAACCATACGTATATATATATGCTCCTTCTCATATATATACATAGATATACACACAAATACATAGGATACCTGCTCAGTATAAATATAATTATACAGGATACTTGCTCAGTATTAACATAATTGCATTCGATCATTTGTGTATGCATAATTATGAATAAACCATACGTATATATATGCTCCTTCTCATATAATATCAACCCCACCGAAACAAAATAGTTATATTATATGATAAAATCAACCCCACCCAAACATACAGTCAGTGATTTTATTATAATATCCACCTCACCCAAAATAGTCAGGTATAATACTATAAGACATATATGAATAACAATACTAATACTGATGACAGTGATAGAGCGAGTCAAGTATAATACTATAGGAGAGATATGAATAATAATACTAATACTGATGACAGTGGTGGAGCTAGTCAGGTATAATACTATAGGAGAGATATGAATATTAATACTAATACTGATGACAGTGATGGAGCTAGTCAGGTATAATACTATAGGAGAGATATGAATATTAATACTAATACTGATGGAGCTAGTCCGGTATAATACTATAGGAGAGATATGACTAATAATACTAATACTGATGACAGTGATGGAGCAGGGACAGATGAATGCATGAAGGCTTTCACGTCTCATCAGCTCTAACTGTGTGAGTCCTGATTGGCTGAGGAGCAGCAGGCCTCCAAACTCCCGTAGTGTGACATCACTGGGCTGAATAGCCGTCACGCTGTAGCACACATCTGTTTAATGAACTCATCACTAAGTCTCGTTTGTTCAGTGGGGTTGGGCTCCTCCTTCACTTGCCTATCTTGTGTGTGTGTGTGTCGCAAATAACCACCAGTCGCTACGCACACATATTTAACTTGTGATTTAAATATAAGGACATTCAAAGGACTTCTGTCACGTTCTTCTTTTCATTTTGAGTAGCATCAAGACAAATTAATCACTTGAATATTAAACGCAATGTTCAAGTTACCACATGGATCAGAAAAGAACAATATATTAAACATTAAACTAACGTTGTATTTCTCTATAGTCAAATGTAATTGATAAGCGTTACACGGAACCGTTTTCCAAGATTAAATCATTTAATATACCAATAACCTAAAGACTGTTACGTTGTCTGTTACGCTGACAGGACGAGAACCCAAATGCGGACACTACGAGGCGGAGATGTGATATATTCCAAAAAGATTTATTTTACAAAAGAACAGGTTAGGGGTAGACAGGGAGAGAATAACGATATCTGTTTACTGGAACGAAGTAACTAACACGAGGTGGCTAAACAACGATCTGGCACCGGCTGCTAGGAAGACTGGTGATTAAGTAGAGTGCGGTGATTGTTTAATTGAAGGCTGGTGTGGAAAGCAGAGTGCACGAGGTGGAATAGCAGCCGGCGCCCCTAGGTAGTGGAAGAGGGTGTCATGACAGTACCCCCCCCTCTACGGACGCCTCCAGGCGGACACACAGGATGGTCAGGGTGCAGACGGTGGAAGTCCTTAATGAGAGTAGGGTCAAGGATGTGACTCCGCGGAACCCAGGAGCGTTCCTCTGGTCCGTACCCCTCCCAGTCCACAAGGTACTGGTGGCCCCGGCCGCGACGACGCACGTCTAAGAGACGACGAACTGTCCAGGATGGGTGGTCGTCGATCATCCGGGGGGGTGGCGGCGCTGGGGTGGGGGGCGACAGTGGGCTGGAGGAGACGGGCTTAAGCTGGGAGACGTGGAAGGTGGGGTGAACACGGAGAGACGAGGGGAGTTTGAGACGGACGGCACAGGGATTAACAATGGACTCGACAGGAAACGGGCCGATGAAGCGGGGGGAGAGCTTCTGGTTGAACCCCTTCAGGGGGAGGTCCTTGGATCGAAGCCAAACTTTCTGTCCCGGGATGTACTGGGGGGCTGGAAGGCGATGCTTGTTTGCTTGCCGCTGGGAGCGAGACGATGCCTGGAGAAGCGCAGCCCGAGCACGTTTCCATGTGCGCTGACATCGTTGCAGGTGGGCCTGGACCGAGGGAACAGAGATCTCTGCCTCCAGGGAGGGAAATAGGGGTGGCTGGTACCCCAGAGAGCACATAAAGAGGGAGAGACCTGTGGAGGCGTTCACAAGGGTGTTGTGTGCGTACTCCACCCAAGCGAGTTGAGAGCTCCAAGTCGCGGAGTTGGTCTCTGTGATGCAGCGAAGGGTGGCCTCCATCTCCTGGTTAACCCTCTCCGACTGGCCGTTGGACTGGGGATGGTATCCCGAGGAAAGACTGACCGAGATCCCCAAGGCTGTACAGAAGGCGCGCCAGACTTGGGAGGTGAACTGAGGACCTCGGTCCGAAACTACGTCCACTGGGATACCATGCTGACGGAAGACGTGGGAAACAAGGAGATCCGCGGTCTCCCTGGCAGAGGGAAGTTTTGGGAGGGCTAGAAAATGGGCGGACTTGGAAAAGCGGTCGATCACCGTGAGAATAGTGGTGTTCCCTTCCGAAGGGGGGAGACCGGTGACGAAGTCCAGAGCAATGTGGGACCAAGGACGACTGGGAATGGGGAGGGGACGAAGTAAGCCGGAGCGGGGTTGGGTGGAGGTCTTGTTGCGAGCGCAGGTGGAACAAGCCGCGATGAATGAACGGACATCCACGTTCATGGTTGGCCACCAGAACCGACGGCGAACGAAGTCCAGGGTACGGGTCACACCTGGATGGCAGGATAGTTTGGAGGCGTGGGCCCAAGAAAGGACTCTTGTGCGTTCTGAATCCGGGACGAATAAGCGATTGAGAGGACCATTACCAGGGTCAGGCTGATCTCTCTGGGCCTGAATTACAGCTGATTCGACCTCTAATGTGAGAGCCGCGACTAGGCAAGTGGGCGGAAGAATGGGCTCGGGGTCCGGTCTGGAGTCTTCGGGAGAGTGGAGGCGGGAGAGAGCGTCGGGTTTGATATTTCGAGATCCTGGGCGGTAGGTTAAGGTAAACCTGAAACGGCCAAAGAATAGGGCCCACCTGGCTTGCCGGGAGTTTAGTCTCTTAGCTGACTGTATGTATTCCAGATTCCGGTGGTCGGTCCAGACAACGAACGGCAGTTCGGCGCCCTCCAGCCAGTGTCGCCATTCCTCCAGCGCTAATTTTACGGCCAGTAGCTCTCGGTTGCCTACGTCATAATTCCTCTCGGGAGGCGTCAAGCGGCGAGAGAAAAAGGCGCACGGGTGCATTTTCTGATCTGAGGAGGAGCGCTGGGAGAGAACCACGCCCACGCCGGTGTCAGAAGCGTCGACCTCCACAACGAACTGGTTGGCGGGGTTGGGTTGAATGAGGATCGGAGAAGAGACGAAGCGCTTCTTGAGGGCTGCGAACGCTGTTTCGGCCTCCGGAGTCCACAGGAAGCGGTTCCTAATTGAGGTCAAGGCCGTGAGGGGTGCTGCGACCTGGCTGTAGCCACGGATGAAACGCCGGTAGAAGTTGGCGAAGCCCAGGAACTGCTGGAGCTTCTTGCGAGAAGTGGGAGTGGGCCACTCGGTCACCGCTGAAACCTTTGCAGGATCCATCCTCACTTGTCCCTGGCCGATGATGTACCCCAGGAATGAAGTGGAAGTGACGTGGAACTCGCACTTCTCAGCCTTCACGAATAGCCGGTTCTCTAGTAGCCGCTGGAGAACCTGCCGGACGTGAACCTTATGCTCCTCCAGCGACGCGGAGAAAACGAGGATGTCATCTAAGTAGATGAAGACGGAACGATTCAACATGTCACGAAGGACGTCGTTGACAAGAGCTTGGAAGACCCCGGGGGCATTGGTGAGACCGAATGGCATTACCAGATACTCAAAATGTCCCAGGGGTGTGTTGAATGCGGTCTTCCACTCATCCCCCTCCCTGATGCGGACCAGATGATATGCGTTGCGAAGGTCGAGCTTTGAAAATATTGTGGCGCCGTGGAGGGGAATAAAGGCAGAGCTGATCAAGGGTAGGGGGTACTTGTTCTTAACGGTGATGTTGTTCAGGCCTCGGTAATCAATACAGGGGCGGAGAGAGTGGTCCTTCTTGGCGATGAAGAAGAAGCCTGCTCCAACCGGGGAAGACGAGGGACGGATAATCCCGGCTGCTAGAGACTCCTGGATATATTGTTCCATGGATACACGTTCCGGGCGAGAGAGGTTGAATAAGCGACTGCTAGGCAGGGGGGCTCCAGGAAGCAGATCAATGGCGCAATCATATGGGCGATGAGGTGGCAGAGACATGCCGTGGGCCTCGCTGAAGACCTCTGCGAGGTCGTGGTACGTCTCTGGAACCGAGGACAGGTCGGAAGGGGGTGGTGGCGGGGCTCGGGATTCAGAGGAACAGGGGGACTGTGCAGAACGGAGACACTGCGAAAGACAGAATGGACTCCAGGACGTTATGCGGCCCGCTCTCCAGTCGACATGGGGATTGTGAATCTGTAACCAAGGCAAACCCAGAACTACAGGGGTGAAAGGACAGTCTATCACATGAAGGGAGATATACTCACTATGATTACTGGAGATCAACAGAGAAACGGGAGACGTCCGACGCTCCACTCGGGCGAGAGGTTTCCCATTGAGTGCCTGGGCCTCTAGTGGAGACTCGAGAGGCAAAGTCTCAATCCCCAGTTGTTTGACCAGCTCACGGTCGATGAAAGACTCGTCTGCCCCCGAGTCCAGGAGGATCGAGAGCTGTTGGGATTGGTCCTGCCAGGATATGATGGCGTCTAGTAGAGGTCGGGGAGCCGAGGGGTTGAGCGTTTGACTCACCAAAACCCCTCGAGTTATTGGCGAGCCGGACCGTTTCCCGGGCGAATGGGACAGGAGGACCGATAATGGCCCGACTGACCACAATACAAACAGGCCCCAGACCGCATACGACGCTCCCTCTCGTCAGACGTGAGGTGGGTGCGGCCCAACTGCATAGGTTCAGGTTCAGGAAAACGTGCGGGTTCATTTCCGGTTGAGGTAAATCCAGGGGGAGGTGGCCGGAAAACAGGAGAATACCGGAGTGTACGTTCGCGTTGTCGTTCACGCAGCCGGTTATCCAAACGAATGGCAAGGGAGATTAGGTGGTCCAAACTCGGGGAATCATCTCGAAACGCCAACTCGTCCCGGATGGTGTCAGAGAGCGCGCTCGAAAAAACTCCCAGCAGAGCCTCTTCGTTCCACCCACTCTCTGCAGCCAGGGTGCGGAACTCCACCGTGAACTCAGCGACGCTTCGCGTTCCTTGGCGTATCGATAGTAAACGTTGAGAAGCCTCTCTGCCTCTGATCGGATGATCGAAGACCTTGCGCATCTCCTCGGTGAATCTCGAGTAAGAGGAACAAATCTCCGACCCTCGCTCCCACAACGCTGTAGCCCAGGCAAGAGCATCGCCTTTCAGCGCCTCGATTATATAAGCGATGCGTGACTTCTCGGACGGATAGGTGAGCGGCTGGAGCTCAAACACAAGGGAGCACTGTACCAAAAATGCACCGCAAGATCCCAGGTCACCCTTGTAGCGTTCAGGAGCGGGGATGGAAGGTTCTCGGGAAGACGTCGGGGAAATCGAAACGGCGGGTTGAGACGCCGGAGTCCCGGTGGACGGTAACGAAGCGCGGAGCTCGCTGAGCGCCTGGGTCACCCCTTGGAGAGTTGTAGCGAACTCCTGGAACGCCTGCTCATGTTGACCAAGCCGAACCCCTTGGTTGGAGATTACTTGCCGTAACGAATCAATGTCCGCTGGGTCCATATTGGCCAGATCGTACTGTTACGTTGTCTGTTACGCTGACAGGACGAGAACCCAAATGCGGACACTACGAGGCGGAGATGTGATATATTCCAAAAAGATTTATTTTACAAAAGAACAGGTTAGGGGTAGACAGGGAGAGAATAACGATATCTGTTTACTGGAACGAAGTAACTAACACGAGGTGGCTAAACAACGATCTGGCACCGGCTGCTAGGAAGACTGGTGATTAAGTAGAGTGCGGTGATTGTTTAATTGAAGGCTGGTGTGGAAAGCAGAGTGCACGAGGTGGAATAACAGCCGGCGCCCCTAGGTAGTGGAAGAGGGTGTCATGACAAAGACAATATAAACTGTAGTAAACTGTAGGCTTACCTTATCTATTCCGTGATTAAAATGCGTTCCCATACAGTATAAAGTTATAAAAGTATAAATGCAAGGGAATAAAAGGAGGTTAAAGTGTTCCTAAATCAAGTAAATCAGGTAAAAGGGATTAAAAGTGGATCTAGAGAAAGTTTGAGCCTCATGGATCCTCACTGCGGAAGACTGAAGTTTGGGGAAGAACAGGAAGTCCAGACAGCCAATCACAGCCTCGGCAACCTCACAGGAACCGCCCCCTCTCTGTGATAGCCAATCGTGGGCTGCGGAATGTGGGCGTGGTCAATGGTCACGTGTTTTCAGGTAAAGCGAATCCTTCAAACACATGCGCAGATACAGGAGCGCGCTGACACAGCTGCGCATACACACACACACACACACGCACGCACGCACGCATGCACGCACGCACGCACGCACGCACACACACACACACACACACACAGCTGCTTCCTCTACTTCCTACTCTGACTGAATCCGCTGTCTGTTGCTCTCATAGCTCTGCTGCTCGTGTGTGCACTGTGCGCGTGCACGCCGGGGCGCGTTCCTGCAGCGAGCGTAGCGGCAATAAACAGATCTGTTCTCTCTTCTTCTTTTGTTGTGGTGTTGGATCGGGGCTGGATGAATAGTATTCGGGGAAGCCCCGGAAACCAACGTCGATCCACGCCGATGAATCCCAGTTCCAGTCGCAAATAACCACTACATCTCACCATTTTAGAGGCGTTATTGTGCAACTATTCAATTGTTTTCCACTGTGAACCAACGTAGAGAGAGAGAGAGAAGGAGAGAGAGAGAGAGAGAGAGAGAGAGAGAGAGAGAGATTTCTTGTGGCTGTATTTGCCTTCATTCATGTTATTTTGTTAAGATGTAATGTGTTATTGTGTGTTGTTTTGTTGAAAGGGATACACGCGGAACAGAGCGAGGGGCCCCAAACGCTCGACACATGGAGGCGGAGAGGTACAAAGGGAGTTTACTGGGAGCGAGAAACAGGCAAGCCGGGGGGCTAAGCAGGCAGAGAGCGGTCAGACAGGCAGGGTCCGGTTAACGGGCAGGAAATCAGGCGGACAGCGAGGCAAAGGGAGAGAACGGGTCACAAGGCAGGAACAGGGAAAGGACCAGTACTCTAGAGCCGGGAACCAAGACACTGACGGGAGCAGAGTGAACCACGAACCAGCGCCGGCTGCTCGGAGATCCAGGGGAGGAATAGGGGCCGGTGATTGGTGGTTGACGGCCGGTGTGGAGACAGGGGGAACGAGGGAGCAGGTGGAGTAGTGGCTGCCGGCGCCCACTAGGTGGCGGATGTGGACGGCGTGACACATATGCAATGTAAAATGTGTCTATTTATGTTCATCTTGCTCTGCTTATTACGACAATAAATAATTTGGTTTGGAGTAACTCAGTACCTGAGTACACTTTTCACTACATATTTTCTTACTCTTCCTCAAGTCATTATCTGATGACAACTTTTGCTCATGTGATGTTGTTTTGAATATTGTGGTGTCAATGTCAATATTGTGTTATGTAATATAGGCCTACTCTATATTTGAGAGGATCACTCGTATGAGAGGGAGATTAAATGACTTTCAAGGTGATTTAAAACTGCCAGTACCGTCTCAACATATAAATCAATGGTGATGACGTAGGGGTCATGTTTATCACGTCAGCCAGTTGCACTGACGTCATTTAACCAGCAGATGGTGCTACGGTGCACCTTTTTCTAGTGTTTCAAAACGGACCTTGGATCAAATCAATTGGCTTAATATTCTCAAGACGTTTAAATGATTAATGTAGGCCTATAGCTTCATTTTCCACGTTACTAGCTAGAGTTGAATGAAACAGACATAACTGCATAATACAGCAGTGTTGGCATTTAACTAACTGTAGGCCTGGAAACAACTATGTTCATATATTTAGTCAGCACTATTATAGGCCTACAGTTAGGAAGGCTATTTGTAAAGGACTGCTGTGTTGATGGTTGCAAATTATTGTAGTTATAATATGTGTGTCACGAATGCAGCTTAATAATCATAATCATTGATGCAACACACACCCACACACGCACACATCCCCCCCCCCCCCCCCCCCCCACCCCGAATCTGCTGTCTGCTGCTCTCATAGCTCTGCTGCTCGTGTGTGCACTGTGCGCGTGCACGCAGGGGCGCGTTCCTGCAGCGAGCGTAGCGGCAATAAACAGATCTGTTCTCTCTTCTTCTTCTTTTGTTGAATATTGGATCGGAGCTGGAGATTTATTCTTTATTATTCGTTAATTCCTATAACTATATAAGCCTAATTATAAAGGGTAATGAAGGTTTAATAGAAGAGTTCTCAACAGCTTTATTCTTTATTATTCGTTGGTTCCTATAACTATATAAGCCTAATTATAAAGGGTAATTAAGGTTTAATAGAACAGTTCTCAACAGCTTTATTTTTTATTATTCGTTGGTTCCTATAACTATATAAGCCTGATTATAAAGGGTAATGAAGGTTTAATAGAAGAGTTCTCAGCAGATTTATTATTCGGTGGTTCCTATACCTATAAAAGCATAATTATAATGGGCAATGAAGGTTTAATAGAAGATTTCTCAATAGTACAGCTGCATTTTTAAAACAGACATACTACATATTCTGTATTTTGTATATAGTGTCAGAGGGCTTATTTCAAAATGCTAAATTGATTTATTTAATGCCACATTTATTAATTTCAGGGGACTTTTATTTCATAATGCTACATTATTTATTTAATGCCACATTCATTTATTTCAGGGGACTTTTATTTCACAAAGTCATGTTTTTATTAAATGCCAAATTTTTTTGTGGCATTAAATGAATAAATTTGGCATTATGAAATAAGAGTCCCCTGAAATAAATAAATGTAGCATTATTAAATAAATGTAGCATTAAATAAATAAATGTGGCATTTACTAAATAAATGTGCCATTTACTAAATAAATGTGGCATTTACTAAATAAATGTGGCATTAAATGAATAAATGTGGCATTATAAAATAAAAGTCCCCTGAAATAAATACATGTGGCACTATGAAATAAATTTGGCATTGAATAAATAAATCTTACATTAAATGAATAAATGTGGAATTTAAATAAAAAAAGTGGCATTAAATTAAAAAAGGTGGCATTATGAAATAAAAGTCCCTTGAAATAAATAAATGTGGCATTAAATAAATAAATGTAGCATAATGAAATAAAAGTTCCCTGAAATACATACATTTAATATTAAATAAATAAATGTAGCATTTTGAAACAAGTCCCCTGATACTATATAAAAAATACAGAATATATAGAGTAGGTCTATATATAATATATAAAAAATGCAGCTGTACCGTTGAGAACTCTTCTAATAAACCTTAAATACCCTTTGTAATTAGGCGTATATAGTTATAGGAACCAGCGAATAATAAAGAATAAAACTGTTGAGAACTCTTAAATTAAACCTTCATTACCCTTTATAATTAGGCTTATATAGTTATAGGAACCAGCGAATAATAAAGAATAAAGCTATTGAGAACTCTTCTATTAAACCTTCATTACCCTTTATAATTAGGCTTTTATAGTTATAGGAACCAACGAATAATGAAGAATAAAGCTGTTGAGAACTCTTAAATTAAACCTTCATAATTTGGCTTACATGGTTATAGGAATCAACGAATAATAAAGAATAAAGCTGTTGAGAACTCTTCTAATAAACCTTCATTACCCTTTATAATTAGGCTTATATAGTTATAGGAACCATCGAATAATAAAGAATGAAGCTCCAGCCCTGATCCAACATTCAACAAAAGAAGAAGAGAGAACAGATCTGTTTATTGCCTGTACGCTCGCTGCAGGAACGCGCCCCGGCGTGCACGCGCACAGTGCACACACGAGCAGCAGAGCTATGAGAGCAGCAGACAGCGGATTCAGTCAGAATAGGAAGTAGAGGAAGCAGCGCTCCGGGTTTGATGTGTGTGTGTGTGTATGTCTGTGTTCCTTTGTATGTTATACATCTTTGTGTTTATTTATAACCTCATATTAAATGGCCTGTATCTGAAGTCCCTGTAGGTCGCTCTGAATAGAAGCGTCTGCTAAACGACTAAATATACAGTCACTATATTGAGTGGAATACATTGGTTCACTAACAAGCAGCTGTCTAAGACCCTATGCCAAGTATGGCGTAATAAAAGGCCTTCTGTGAGATGAATTTGAAGACATTTGGCTGCTGCTGATCGCTGTCTTCAACGTACACCTGGTCTGACCCTTCACAGAGCGTCTGTTGTAACACCTTCACATTGCTGTGTTATACCTCCCCCTGCTGGGAACACCAGTGTATTACACCACCAACCAAGCAGCTCCAATGGTTTCTTGCTATTATCATATATATAAACATGATAATCGATAAAAACATAAATGCATTCCTGTAATTTTGCAGATGGGGTCAAGAAGCCACAAGGCTACAGAGCAGGAAATCCAGCAGCCAATGGCCTGACATCTGAGGCACTCTCCAGGGAGTTCAGGGGAGGCGGCGTGAACATACTTTGGGGGTGTAGAGAAATCAAATGTACTGGGGCCTGGCAGGATACGCTTAGCCATGAGGCCCTGAACCAGGAACCATGACGCACAGAGCGCGCCCGTGTTTGAAACAAAGGGCGTGTCCAACAACAGCGGAGGGACCAATCATGCCTCTATTGTAACCGCCCAGTAACCAATCCTGCCCACCCCCCCCCCCCCCCCCCCCCCCCCCCCCCACACGCCCAGGGCGGAGCCCCCAGGGACAAAGGAACCACTCACCAAAGATCGATCTCTCTCTCTCCCGGCGCTCTCCCAGGTATCTCCCGGCATGCTCCCAGCTCTCGGTTTTTTGTTTTTGTTTTGTTTTGTTTGTTGCGGCTGGGAGCGGGGATCGGTATCGTATGAGATTTCAATCATTTACTGCTTGTAATAACCGTCTGTAATAACCGTCTGTTAAATAACTCGTCTGTTAAATAACTTGTCTGTTAAATAACTCGTCTGTTAAATAAATGGTCTAAAGACCGACGGCTTTTCCGACTCTGAGTCCTCTCGCTTTAGTCCTTTTAGCCTCTATTTTTGGTCAACAGATTGGGTCAACAGGGGTTTCTGTGTTTATCTGTACTTACTGTTTATACATGTCTGGGTTTTCCATAAATACATATTTAATACCCCAGTTGCATGGTTAAGGCCTACTTTAAGTGTTACCAATAGAAGGGAGAAATATGGTTCAGTAGACATTAAGAATTGTACACTAAATGAAAATATCTGATAAGCGGTTGAAATGAGGTCTTAATGCAAACGTTTATTCAACTGTAACAAAAAAGCAGGTTATGAAACATTCACTTTTAAACCATGTGTGAATGTCTTTTCAACGCCAACCATAGACATCTTTTAAACGTCTTTTCTACGGAAACAAGCTCATTGGGCAACAAGCAAGTGAACAGAAGAACATAGAGACCTAACCCCACTAAATGAACACAAGACATAATGAACGGTTCATTCAAGGTAGGTTTGTTAAACCGTATTCATCCTTTCACCACAGTGACTGAATGACTCAGAGAACTGGAGACACACTTGTGTCACTACAGTGCGTCTTGCATATCAACACCATTACGTTGGAGTTTAGCTTTGGGTGGAGGCGTGTGAAGTGTGGAGGACAGGTGCAGTGATGCACAGCCAACAATAGACCTAACAAAACAATAATCATCTTTAGTTAAGTATTGATTATTTGAATGACTTCAACAGACAGCCCTTATTGTTCCTGGTCTGTTTCCTGGTTTGATCCATGGTGTTTCTGAACGCGTTTTACCATGTTTGTCAGGTTACATTTTCTTACAATTTTCCCAACACTGAAGTGTGTGTGTGTGTGTGTATGTGTGTGTGCGCCTGTGTGTGTCTGTGTTTGTGTGTGTGCGCCTGTGTGTCTGTGTGCTCGCCTGTGTGTGTTTGTGTGCCTGTGTGTGTGTGTGTGTGTCTGTGTACGCGCCTGCGTGTGTGCATGTCTGTGTGAAAAAAATAAACAATGCTAATTAGTTAAATAAGTCACTTCTCTTCCAAGGCATCAACCAGTAGAAACAGAGTGAAGCATTTGAGCCACTGCAGCAGTCAGAGTGGCCATGTTGAGTAAAACAACACAATGTTAGCCGCTGTGGAGACAATGTTGGGGGTTTCCTCTTGACAAGTTAACACCACAGACAAATGTGTGTGTGTGTGTGTGTGTGTGTGTGTTACAGGAACCATGATGACTTCTAAGATGGCAGAACCACTTTGCTAGCCGTGGGGGTGGTCAGAATCTTCCATCACCTGAGAGCCTTTTCCACAGTGACGGTAACTCTCATCCATCGTTTTGATTCTAGTTATATATGTGGATACATCGACTCATACAAAGTGCTCACACATGAATGTGCTCAAATACGAGTGTTCATGCAAACAAGATGCTAATCTGTGTTTAAAGTAAGGAGCCACAGGTTGTTATGAAACCTCTGTGGTTAGGGGAGGACCAGAAGTCTGGTTCAGGAAACAAAGGTTTGAAAAAAGGAAGTTTCAAACCCAAACCAAAGTGACACATCATTGAGGCACTTCTCTCTTTCTGGAGATGAAGAACACTTCATAAACCAAATACTCAGACAGAAACATAAGATAAGTCCAAAGAAAATAACTAAAAATCTCAGAATGGCCTCTGCTAACATTTCCTAATCTGAAGTATGTTTGGGTGGGGTCTCCAACTGATTATGTTTGGGTGGGGTCTCCAACTGACTATGTGTGGTTGGGGTCTCCAACTGACTATGTTTGGGTGGGGTCTCAAAGTGCTGTGTGTTTGGGTGATGTCTCTAATTGACTTTGTTTGGGTGGTGTCTATAACTGACAATGTTTAGGTGGGGTCACCAGCTGACTGTATGGTTGGATGGTGTATGCAACTGTCAAACAACACAATGTTAGATGCTGTGGAGACAATGTTAGTGGTTTCCTCCTGACAAGTTAAGACCACACCCACACACCTTACTTAAGGTGTGTGGCTGTGGGTGTGTGTTGGGTGTGTGTGTGTCACAGGTTAAGTTAAGTAAGGACATAGACAGGGGAGCAGCCTTAAGAGACGCTGGCTAGCCTTTAGAGAACGGTGTGTATATGTGTGTGTGTGTGTGTGTGTGTGTGTGTGTGTGTGTATGTGACAGGAACCATGATAAGTTGTAAGAAAGCAGAACCACTGCGCTAGCTGGCAAGGGAGGCCACAAAGTCTTATTCAGGAAACAGAAGTTAAGCTTTAGACTCAAACCAAGGTCACGCGATGTGGAGGCACTTCTCTCTTTCTGGAGACAAAGACCATTTCTTAACTAAACAGTCGACCACTCCTAGACATGTCCTCTACCTTATAGTACACAGCTTGACCACTCCTAGACATGACGCTATCTGCTTTATTCTGCCTCTACATGTCTATATGTATCTTAATACGATATGAAATATAATGTGGTGTGTGTGTGTGTGTGTGTGTGTGTGTGTGTGTGTGTGTGTGTGTGTGTGTAAAATGATGGTGTCTGATAAGAGCACAAGAAAAACATTTCCTGACAGTGATGGTTCAGATTGCAAGCTGATGATTGGTCAGAATTCAAACATGTGACGTCATTTTTTCATCTGATATAGCAGAGCTGAAGCCTGAGAGCAGAAGCAGTGGAAGCTGACAGAGAGGAACCATGGACCACATCTATGAACTGGACCCTGGACCCACTGAGGAACCTGAGGACACGTCTTTGGACCCTGGACTCCCTGAGGAACCTGAGGACACGTCTTTGGACCAGGAGGAGACCAGGAAGAGAAGATTTGGTAGGTGCCCTTTTTAGAGAATTTAAAAGAAATAATCCAGTAAAAAAAAAAGTAAATAATCCAGTAAATAATCTACATACATTTAAGATTTACATTTATCAAACGTTTTGAGCCAAAATGACCAGCCTAATGAACCATTGTGTATTGTATTACAAGCATAGAAAGATTTATTCTCCAAAATAACAACATGTGTTAGTTCTAGAGTCTAGAACATACACATGTTGTCATGTTGTCATTCTTATAAGCAAATGTATTCCTTGTATTAATATTATTTATTGTTAACTGTTGTCAGCTGTACAAAGAGGTAGCACTAGAACTGGCACAAACTATTTCACACAACTCTCATTCAACGCAAGGGTTCACACACACACACACACGCACACACACACACACACACACACACACAGCAAGTGAGAACATTAAGAATAGCAACTGTATTTCACACACACACACACATACACACACACACACACACAGCAAGTGAGAACATTAAGAATAACTGTATTTCACACACACACACACACACACACACACACACACACACACACACACACACACAGCAAGTGAGAACATTAAGAATAACTGTATTTCACACACACACACACAACCACACACACACACACAGAAAGTGACAACATTAAGAATAACAACTATATTTCATTCAAACACACACACAGCAAGTGACGTCCATCACGTTTTCTTAGGAAAGAAATCGACTTGTTTGTCTTTTCGCACTGCGTGTTTGGTTATACGATGTTGTTTGGCTTCATTGCTAAGAACATCACCACACACTGTGGCCTGGGCTCTTCCTCCGTCCCGCTCCAGCTCAATCCAAATTGGACGTATTTCGAGTCCCATTTCCTTACTGTCGTGCACCGTAGGTGCTAGCAGGTGCTGTGTAGACTTCACTGGTGCTGCTGAAGCAGCCACCAGCACCTCGGCTCACTGTGGTCCACTTCAGTTTCTACTGGTCTGCTCCAAATATTCTCCTCCTGATCGGCACTTCTTCCAAATAGTTACCGTTTGGAGCCACCATAAGCCAGTGTTTTTGAGCCATTCATCATTTTAGTCACAGCTTAGCTTGTCATTGTGGATGTTTGTGCGTGCTATAACCTGACCTTTTTTTCTGAGATTCCTCCGTGTATCACTAAATGGAGCACGCGTGCCATCAGTGGTACGCAAACCATAGTTTGAGAACCAATGTTCCAGACAAACAACACACATTTACGTTTCCAGAACAAACGACCTGGGATTACGGCCATGAGTTACGGACTATTACTAGGCATCTCAAGTAGTTGTGTATGTCATGATATATGTTTGGTTTAGTATTTTCATTACTTATTATTAGTGGTAGTGCAACGTAACATTAGAGTGCCAATGGCTTTTTTAATCCTCATTTTAGTATTTTAATAAAGGCTACTCATTTAACTGAAGTGATATCAAGTGGACTTATGGATTTAACACAATTACATAAAGTTTGTAATTAATATGAAGATATCTCAAATATAATTTTATATATATAACAATTTCTGTGCGTGCCGTTTCGAATGTTTCTTGAAGATGGGGAGGGATTCTGCAGACCGTAGGGAGACTGTCTGAAATGTGAATGATAGCCATGCAGTATAAATATTTCTGTGTATATTAAAATGTGCGTGTGCATGTGTGTGTGTGTGTGTCTTACTCCTAAACAGCTCTAAAGTCGCACAGCATTGTCACTCTGATCTTCATACTGCTTTGTATTCTCGTAATCTCCATGCGCCTCAGTGAGTCTAAATCATATCATCCTGAATATAATTACAATAATAACAGTAGTGATAATAAGCTCCGGTTATCACTCATCTCGTCCTGGTTTCTTCCGGTTCAGTGATGCTCTTGAAGGAGGAGGCCCCCAGCATCACAGAGTTCCACTCCTCTACCAAGGTGTTGCCCGTGGGCAACACGGCCCAATTCTCCTGCGATGCCGGCGGCACGCCGGAGCCCACCGTCGAGTGGCTACACAACGGCAGGCCCCTGGAGAGGGACAGCACAGACAACCAATCAGAGCCTGCGGCCTGGGTGGAGAGGGGGTTCCTCTTCGTCAGAGGTGTGAAGTCTGGTGTGAACAGGGTCTGCTGCGTGGCGACCAACAGCGCTGGCTCGGCCAATCACACAGCAGAGCTGCTTGTTGTTGTTGGTAAGATCTGGATCCAATGAGAGATGTTTGTTGTTAATGTATTCATAACATTGTTGTTGATGTATTCATAACATTGTTGTTGATGTATTCATAACATTGTTGTTGATGTATTCATAACATTGTTGTTGATATATTCATAACATTGTTGTTGATGTATTCATAACATTGTGGTTGATATATTCATAACATTGTTGTTGATGTATTCATAACATTGTTGTTGATGTATTCATAACATTGTTGTTGATATATTCATAACATTGTTGTTGATATATTCATAACATTGTTGTTGATATATTCATAACATTGTTGTTGATATATTCATAACATTGTTGATGTGTTCATAACATTGTTGTTGATATATTCATAACATTGTTGATGTATTCATAACATTGTTGTTGATATATTCATAACTTTGTTGTTGATGTATTGTGGTCACCCACCTCATTGTGTGGCCTGCCTTCCACAAGTCAAAGGTCTCTTTAAGCCTAAGTGGTAATTTTCTAAACAGAAACGTAACAAGCCCTGGGCTCTGCCAAACAGAACAAAGGAAAAGGTTTAGGCTCCGCCTCCACGGAGAAACCTCCGGTAAAGTTCCCGTACACCGGTCTCCTCCGGTGGTACGCAACATAAACACAAAAGTCACTCGGTGGTGAAGCTTCACTCCGTCTCTGAGGAGTTAATCCAACCCAACGTAGGGGGGGGCTAGACAGCCAGTTGTCGACCCCCCCAGGGCAGCTCCCGTCTAGCGCAGGGGGGAGACGTCCTCAAGCAGCGTACACATCCTTCAAAGGCTTGTTCCGTGATCGTCGGGGTGCGTCCTCTCTTCTGCAACACACACTCACGTTTTGCAAAAGCCTGTTGACACAACTCACCCCGAGTCCCGTGTCTGCTCGCGTTCCTCCTCCTCCTCCAGGTGTTTAAGCGCAATGGGGCCAGCGCTAATGCGGGCCCCAGCTGGGGCAGAGCGGTGGCCCCTGGGCCGCCTGGGGCGATGTGCTGGAGCCGGGTTACCACAGTGTGTGTGTACCTATGTATACGTATGTATGTGTACCTATGTATACGTATGTATGTGTACCTATGTATACGTATGTATGTGTACCTATGTATACGTGTGTATGTGTACCTATGTATATGTGTACACGTGTACGTATGTATGTGTACCTATGCATGCCTACCTATCTATGCATATGCATGCCTACCTATGTATATATAGTATGTACTTGTATGTATGAGTACATGTCTATGTATATTTAGTATGTATGAGTACATGTCTATGTATATATAATATGTACGTGTATGTATGAGTACATGTCTATGTATATATAGTATGTACGTGTATGCATGAGTACATGTCTATGTATATTGTCAAGTAAGGTTGATTCATCGAAACCCGGACAGTATTACCAAGTGAACATGAGTCATACAGGGATGATGTTATTGTCGGTTGTTATCCACAATGTATCCTATATGTTAGCCGACAAGCACTGGTACAACGACAACTGATTTCTTTCCTATGAGCACGATTTTTATGAGCACGATGTTTATGAGCACTTATTTACCCGTAGAAAGGATGTGTAACATATAAGGGCACTTACTAGGTTGAGCACTGGATAAAACTGCTGTTATCACCAATTGTCTAATATATGATATGAGATGATTGTATTATGTATACACTAGAACACACGGGTTCGGTTTATATTGGTAATAACATATGAGCACTCAAGGGAATGTTATAGTACCAAAGAATACGCTCTACCTTTTTGTCTTGAACACTGACATATATTACCTTTTGTCTTAAGCACTGATATATAATGGTTTGTAATCTACGCACTGATATACATAGTTTTGTACTCTAATACTATGATATGTATGAATATTACTATGAATGAACAGGACCATCTGCGTTAACGGGTACAGCCTTACAACTAGAAACGCTCGGAAGATCTTATTCAATGAAGAAACAGGTTTATGATACTATGAGTACATGTCTAGCAGAAAATGCATACCTCAGGCGTAGAGTGGTGCTTGGGAACATGAGCTCATCCATCAGGTCTAATGTGACTTTTGAATCTTTTCGGTGTTCTCTGAGGCAGGGACCAGACCACTCAGTAACTAGAAGGCCATGAGACGGATAGAAAGTACCAAAAACCCGAGAGCTGGTTTTAATGATCAATGTATCGGACCAGACCACTCGGAATCTGATTAGGACATCATAAACGTCGGGAGGAAAGTACCTAGAAACCCAGGAGTTAAGTACCACACGGTTCATCAGATGATGAGCACGGTCAGTGTAAGCAGAGTAGAATACTGCAAAATCCCAGATGTGAGTGGGAGTGACAAACAACTGATACTTAGTTTCAGCCTCTCTAGCCCTATGATGGGAGGTACTCTAAGTCCTATAAAAGAGCCCGCATATGAACAGGACGAGGAGGAATCTTTACTACGGGGACTCCATGCAGGACGTCAACCCAAACCTTCGGCAGAAAGAAAAATAGCCTATAGAATAATATAACGAATCACAACGGAAAACAGAAAGGAGATAGAACATTCTCAGAACACCTCTATTAGACATGTGTTTTTAGAAGCTAGCCTACAACATCTAATCTCCGGAGAGGATTCCTCCCATAGCTGGGACAGCTATGTAGGCTCACTTATACATGCAAAAAGGACAATTAGGAAAGAAATTAAATAGATTTTTGTTCAAGATGTAGAAGGAGTTTTTACTCCTTTTGCACCCCTACGAACTTATACGGCTTCTCATCACAAAGTAAGCAACATGTGTGATCGTTGTTTTTTCTTTTATTGTCAATTATTGTTGGAAAGTACTCTTTTGTTTATTTTATACGTCCTTTTGATTTTGTACACCGAAGAACTGTTTAGCAATCTGCAATGTTCCCTCTTATAATCAGCACTTAAATAAATCATTTTAATCCTTTTTTGTCATCTCCCGACATCTTCTTCCTATGGACATCAAATGGATGGAGCTGTATCTAGCATCGTGATTCTGAGAGGTTACCTAGTCCTCATAAACGAAACATATCCCTAGAGTTATTTTTCCAAACTCTTAAATAATCCCAGCAAACTTCCAAGTGCACGGATCCCAGAGGAGAGCTACTACACAGACGCGGCCGGCAGCCACGGTCCTGGCCAGGGTTATGCCCAGGGGTAGGGCGTCGGAGCAAGCGGGATAGGTGTCTGGTATAGAGTAGTTAGGGGCTGGGCGAATCTCCTCACCAGCTTGTTCACAACCGTTACTGGACAACAAGCTTCACATAGTGACGGATCTAACACTTGGCGCCCAACGTGGGGCACGACGAAGAATCGTTGTGTTTAAGAACTCCCAGCTGTGAGAACGAACTCGGAAGAATCCAGGAGATGCGTACCGAGATGAGGACGCTCTACATTGGAACCGAGTGAAGTGCATGGCTGGACAGTGAACGACCCGTGAGTGCATGCAGTAGCGAGCAGCCTCGAAACCAGGGGGGAGGTTTTGTTGATAGCAGACGCCACCGCCGGTGCTGAATTCTATGAGAGAAAACAGACCGGGACTTCCGACGTCGAACGAGAAAACGACAAGGAAAGAATAGGTACTCGTAGAACGGAAGACCGTACTGACGAGAGCATAACCAAATAGTCTCCTTCTCTCCCCTGCCCAACGCGCGAAGGGAGGCCCAGAGAGGGAAACAACTCGATATGGCGGACATGACAGAACAAGACGGTAATTCGAACCCAGAGCCAGGGGAATCCTTAAGTAGTGCGCTAGAGCAAGGACAAGAAGAAGAACAGGAAGATGAGGGTATGCCTGAGATAGACGAAGAAAACCCAGCGTTAGAATTAGAGTCAAGCTCATTGGGACTACCTAGACACAGTACTAGACCATGTAGGATTCTGTTGTACGGAGAAGGTCCTCAGACATGGGATCCAGCCATACAGCTAATGATAGAAAGACTACATGCAGTGAACGCCACAATCTTTTCCCCAGCAATTGCCAAAGACCTTGCGGACAAAGGCTTTTATCAATGTCAATACTCCGAGCGGGGAGAACCCGTGATCATAATACCAACTGGACCAGGGGATTTAAACAGAGTAGTGGGGAGAAAGAAATGGTTGGGCCACTGGGTTGAGAGACTAGAAACCTATGGTGATAGATGGGGGAACATAAAGGTCCTAATCAGTCCGAACAAAAACCTGGATGGATGGGTAGGTTTTATAGCAAAACTTGTGAAAATAGACGCTATACGTGTGGACGAAGAAACAAAGCCCACCAAAAATCATAGAGACTATGAAACAATAATCCAAAAATTAGAAGAATGGTGCACAAAAACGGAAGACGACTCAGTTAGTGTAATCTCAGCCCGTTCACAGGTCCATGATGCACAGGCTCATGAACACGACTCTGGGGACTCGGACGGGGAGGAGGAGTTTGGAGGGGGACCTTCCGGAGGCATACAGACACTCTACACAGAGAGAGTAAGGAGACGATCGGATAAGTTAGATGACCTCGACCCACCCGAAGAGTTAGAGCAAACGGGACATTTAGAACTATGGACTAAGTTGCAAAAGGGAACCATAGCAGAATTAGAGGCACGGCATAAAGAATTGGCAGAAAAAATACAAGAGATTAGGGATAGTGACATGACTAAGAAAAAGAAGAACAAGAAAAAAAGGAGCGTTGCTTCCCCCCCCAGGACTCCCCCCAGGGCGAACATCACTCCAACTCCCCCAAAGAAAGCAGTGAAAAAGGAAAAACATCAAGAAGATCCCTTACCAGACTGTGAATATCGACAACCACTCCAACCCATACCCGGGCCTAATAGAAAGAAAGTGAGGCCATGTGGAACTACCCTAATTAGATGGGAAGGAGACCCATGGATGCTGGACGGAGATGTCTTGATAATCCTCACAGATAAATCCTTACAAGCCATAAATAGCTCTTTCGCAGAGCAAGTGATAACACAGGCAGGAAGGAAAGGATATAGAAAAGAGGTACAAGAGGAACTCAAACGAAAACCTAGGCAATGGGCTAGAGTAACCAGTGGAGGAGAGACAGATTATCATTCAATAATTCATGTCCCTGTACAGAAAAGCCCACCAAACGAAACCTTAGCTGAACTACAGGAAACAATTATAGCCGCGCTAAGGGAAGGGCTTTTACGAGCTGCAGAACAACAGTCGCGAAGGACGGTAATCTGTAATGATGCAGTCAGACGAGATAGTATGGATTGGAAGGAGGCGGAGAAAATAATTCTAGCAGTAGAAGCAAATCTGTACGGACAGGCGACAGCCGAAGAAGAGGCATGTGAGATAGTACAGGTAACCCATCCAGAACAAGCTCAACAACAGAAAGATCAAATAATCCGAGGACTCAGCAAACTATCCTTGGAGAAGAAGAGCCCGGAGGAATACAGTATAGATCAGGAATTATATGAGCTAGGTACCAGTGAGGAGGAGGAAGCATGCACGGTAAAGAGAGTTGATTATTCTGAATCAACGGCACCTAGTCTCCAACTCCGTGATCACCAGAAAACCCCCAAAAGGAATCCTGATAAGCCTAGGAAGAGCCCGGAACTGAAACAACTATGGAGCACACCTGAAGAGCAACTATCGAGAGGAAAAATATCTACCCCAAGATCGGAACCCATCTCAGAGCCTCTAGAGGAGCCGGAAGGAGAGGATAGAAGTGATCATCCCTCTTGGGTCTCTACAGCGGAGAAGGGACTGAAGGTGACCGACTTAAGAACAGGTTATCATCGGAGACCCACCGCTAAAGTAGAGCTATACGACATCACAGCCCATACCCGGAAACACGCGAGAGAGGAAAGGTACGGACCATTAGTAACATACGATGGAAGGAAAGTCTATATGCCAGAAGTAGGACAGAAGAACCGTCCGATCCCTGATAGTTGGAAGGAAGGTTGCGAAGATCCATTAACCTTAGAGGTAACCATGAAAAAAGGAGAATGGGCCAACATTGTGATGATGCCGTCGGTGGCCACCCTGATTGATTGTGGGAGCCTCACTAAAAACTTTAGGAATACGTTAGTACAAGTAGTATATGATGCCCTAAGGTATAAATTAAAGCCAGTGGCTATACGGGCCGCTCAGAAAGAAAAAAGGAAGGAAACAGACAATTCCCCAGATGAAGATTCAGAACCAGAACCTACACCCCCTATGCCTCCTGCTCTCCCGACAAGGGCCCTGGTTGAAGAACATATACCTACCGGCTCTGCTCCCCAGTACCAGTTGCAGGGGATTTCTCGATTGGATCCCCCAAAACCTATGTCAATAGGAGTTATTAGCCCCTTACACGGATTGCAGTTGTTGAACTTAGCAGTACCTGAACCAGGACCAAATGAGGACAGGGTTAGATATTTGAAAAGGGTGTGAACCAAGGTGAAAAATAATCAGGATTGTGGGGAAGCGGCGAAACGCTTATGGTTAGGAAAAGTGACAGGAGAGGATGTGAGTGATCACGAACCAGCTCAAAAACATTTCGATAGAATGGTGACTATAGTTGAGGTCGATGAAGAGGACGAGTTAATCCATCGAAGCCAGGAGGCGCTCAACAACGGACAACCGTTAGCAACTGTGTGGCATCAAGTACAAAATCAGGTAACCACAAACAGAACTCTACCAGTGTTAAAAAAGATCATGACAGGGCGTAGATCAGAGGCTACTTTTCTATGCATGACCTCGGATGATGTTACACCACGAGATGTGGAAAGGGCAGTTAGAAAGTGGGATTGTGAAGAACATCTGTCCCGAGAAAAACGCCTTAGGGGATCACAGCCCTCCAACTATGGACAAGGGAATAGGCAGAAACGAGAAAGTGCACCGTCTTCCCAGCGAAGCCCTTGGAGGGATGATAGGAACTCCGAGCCTTACGCTCATCAAGAAGAACATTTAGCTCGTAGTCAGCCTAAACCACAGGACCAACAACGGATGAGGCCCTTCCACCAATCATATTTTGACCGCCAGAGCCCTGTAGATAGAGGACCTGGAGGAAAAAGAGACACTCAACCGCCGCGGAAACCACAAGACGGGCCACCCCAAGGAGGGGGAAGGCCACTCACCGGTAGGAAACCCCCATACCTTTCCCATGAAGATTACCTTAAATTAGATAAAGCAGGAAAGGACGCTCTCCGAGCCGATCGGGACCGAGCGGCCGGAGGGCCTAAGAACTGATGGAGCCACAGGTACGGGTCACGATAAATGGTGCGTACTGGGAAGGGAATAATATCTACACTATAGTCGATAGAAAACCCTACCTAGTGGACACCGGAGCAGAGGTGTCAATGACCCGTATAGACCTGAAGACAATCGGACACCTAAAAGTACAATTAGCCAATGGTGAAACAAGCACTATGCCATGTGGCATCTGGAAAGGAGTAGTATGGCTCATAGGTCCCAATGATCTAGTCACCATAGAAGATTTGAAGGAATTACAGAAACCAAAAAGACTAAGACGCCCCATGAGAAAAAGATTATTAAATCTTCAAACCAAAGTGCTCAGGATTGGACTTATACCTGATGACCCTATTTCACCGAGATCATGGTATAAAACCATCAATGTACCCACCACCATAGAAGAGAAAGTCAAGGAGAGCGATTTCACGGAAAGAGGGAAACAGAAATTAGGGGACATCTTAAAAAAGGCACAGATCAGCCATTTCAAAAATGATTGCGGAACGCTATCAGCGCACTATACTCACACTATAATAGGAGGGGTACACCCGGCCGTGCGCCAATACCCCTTACACCCGGAGGCAGTAAAGGAAATGGATTTGATCGTAAAAGAATTAACCACATTAGAAATAATAAGAGAAGAACCCAATCCTATGACGAATAGTCCAATACAAGCCGTGAAAAAGCCTGATGGCTCATGGAGACCTGTGATTAACTTTAAGGCCTTAAATAGAAGAACAGTGGCGAATAAAGCAAGTCTAATAAACCCACAAGGAGCCTTGAAGACACTAAAGTTTAAGAAATTTAAATCCTGTATTGATTTAGCGAATGGATTCTTTTCCCTACCATTAGCAAGACCATCTCAAGCTAAAACAGCGTTCACGCACCGAGGAAAAGCATATGTGTGGCAAAGATTGCCCCAAGGCTATAAGAATTCTCCCAACGTGTTCCAGTCTGCGGTAATGGAAGTATTGGATGGACTCCCGGTCACTATCTATATAGATGATGTGTTCATTGCCAATGATACAGAGGAAGAACATCTGGAGCAGTTAAAAAAAAGAATACAACGTTTATCAGAAGCAGGATTGAAATTAAATTTAACCAAATGTCAATTTGGCAAGTTCCAAGTTAATTATTTAGGTTTCCAAATCTCCACGGATTTAGGTTTATCAGATGGATATAGAAGTAAAATCGAGAAAATAATTCCCCCGACGACAATAAGAGAATTACAACAAATATTGGGCCTTTGCAATTACGTACGAGATCATGTTCCAAGCTACCAGAAATACGCTAAGCCACTATATGCGTGTTTACGGAAAAAGGACGACACAGATTTCCAATGGACAGCTACGGATCAAAATAATCTCGAGACGCTTAAAAAAGCAATCAGAGAAGCGGTACGGTTGCAACCAAGAGATCCTACTACGCGATTAGTGGTAGAAATCAACCTGGATGACACTGATGCTGTGGTAACTGTATGCAACGAAGGAAAACAACTAGTAACCCTGTGGAGCTATGTGTTGACTACAGTGGAACAAAAATATCCAGCTGAAGAGAAAGAGTTGGCTGTAATAGCACGTTATTGGAGCTCACTGAAATACCTAGCACAAGGACAACAGATTAAGATAACTACACAAAGTAACGTTCATCGGTTCTTACGGAAAGGGACTATAGAAAGCACCAAAGCTACTAATACCAGATGGGGAAGATGGGAAGATATTCTTCTAGACCCCGATTTGGAAATTGGTACGGTACAACAATCGTCCCAAAACCCGGATAAACAAGAACCTAGTAAAAAAGGACATTATGAATGGATATTGTATACGGATGGTTCCAAGAAGGCGCAAGATCACCAAGCCTACTGGGGATATATCCTGTATAATAAAGACAGAGAAAGCTATCGACAGAGAGGAAAAGTGGAAGGTAGCGCTCAAGTGGGAGAAGTTACAGCTATTCTAGAAGGACTTCTAGAACTAGAAAAACGACATATAAAACAAGCTAGAATAATCACTGATAGTCACTACTGTGTACAGGCCTTAAATGAAGACCTCACGATCTGGGAAGAAAATGGATTTGAGGGAGCGAAAGGAAAACAAGTGGCGCACTACGAGTTGTGGACCAAGATAGCACAGATGAGACACACTTTAGAGTTAGAGGTGATCCATCAAAAGGCCCACACCAAGGAAGGAGAACACTGGCAGGGGAACCAAAACGTCGATCGCTACGTTCAATTAAGGAAAGTTGTGTTCGTCAATATCGAGGATTGGGAAGAAACCCCGTTGGGGAAATTAGTCCCAGACAAGTCCATGGAAAAGGTCGTGCTGGCTATCCATGAGGGATTGGGCCATGCCGGAGCCAAACCGACACGGAGGGAATTGGTGGAAAGTAGGCTCTGTATCACGGATAAGAAGATCCGGCAGGTCCTAAAAAACTGTGTGAAGTGTGGACAATACAATGCCGGACGAAGAGGACAGAGAGTAGAAGGTCTCACCATAAAAAGTACCATACCTTGGGGTTCAGTGTGTATGGATGCAGCTGGCCCTATGGGTATTACGGGAATAAAAGGTGAGAAATACATAATTGTATTAGTAGATTCCATGTCAGGATATGTGACGGCCAGGGCAGTTAGAGCAGCCAACGGCAACAGTGTAGTCAATATGTTGATACAAGTTTGCAGTGATTTGGGAGTTCCCAAGGAATTACGAACCGATAACGGCTCCCATTTTCGTAACAAACAAGTGGATCAATGGTGTCAACAGCACGGAGTGGAGAGGATCTATTCGCCCCCATACACTCCTCAAGCCAACGGGGTAGTAGAGAGAACAATAGGGCTGATTAAACTATGGATAGGAAAAAATGAAAATACTAAATCATGGAGTACTAAGATGGTGGAAATCGGACAAACATTGAATGACCGACATCGTGCTCAAAGACATTCCCCTTCTCAGGAGTTAAATCAACGCCCCTTCTCCTCAGAAAAAGTGGGACGGCTTCCAAACCTCAAAACAGAGGTGGACCTACCAAAAATACCTTTTTATATAGGACAACGAGTCTGGGTGAAGGCAAGAGATCATCCCTCTGGAACAGCTGTAAAACCTAAATACGAAATACAAGATATTGTGACAAGGATCATCGATAGTAACACAGTGTTGTTACAAAAGAAAGGGATACAAGGAGTGAGCCAACTCAAACCAATTTCAGACTAAGGACGACTAGGAATCACGATGGCCAAAAAGATAGGGAAGACAACCACATTACTAAGTAATGATGACGGACATACAAGATTAACCGAGACGCCATATATAGAATTGGCTAATATCAAAGCAGCAGTAATCCTACGAAGAGGAATTGAAGGGATATGGGCAGGAAGAGCCCTGTCCAAACTAAATTATGCCCGTCGAGGTTACCTGACGGGATTTTTGGAGTTGTTTGTGTGGCGGAAAATAGGGAGTACCTGTATCCTCTGTGGTAAGGATACGGGATTGTCCGTCCTATATGAGGGCCCAGGGAAGCTGAGGCCCATGGCTTTTAAACCAAAGAAAGAAGAAATGCAAAACTTGATGCCTGCCCCGGTGAAAGTGATGGATGCTATTATTTGCGGAAATTGCCGCATTAAAACACTCCCAAGGACTATGGTCTATACTCAGTGGAGCCTAGATGACCCTCTGTCACGGAACTCGAGATGTAGATGTGAATGGGACGGACAAAACATCAAGGATTGTGACTGGTGTATAGAGATGATGGAAGACGAACGTCTACGTAGTCTACCACCAGCAGAAGGATGGGAGGTGAGGCGGTTTTTTGAACCACTGGAAGAAATGACTCCAGATCAAAAGGTTGGGTTTGCACCCACCTTGCCGCCTTTATCCGAGGATAATAACCTTTCCCATACAGATATAGGAGATGGCGATAAAAATCTCTATGATGTACCCAGACCACTGGGGAATGTAATTCCCACCGCAACCCTCGTCTCTTGTTCAGAAAGCGACCAATCGCACTCGGAGGACGCAATCCGCCATGACCGGCCAGAAGAACAAATGTTCCAATCCCTAGAACATTCAGTCCCAACTGCTCCCCCGGTCTCTTGTATGAAGGACAACCATTCACGCTTAGAAGAAGCAATTCGATACTGTTGGCCGGAGGATCAGGCTTTCTGTGAGGAAAGACAACCGCCAATGGGAACTACCCACCACAAGAAAGGGTTTCGGGTATACCGTGATCCCGCTCAATATCTCGAACTAATTAGCATGGAACAACTGCCCGAAGACCAACAAGAAAGGGCTATACGGGCAGGTTGGACTGGTCCTTGGGAAAATACAGACTGGGCTCGGCTAATTAATGAAGTCATCCGAGATCCAAGTATTCCTGTTAACCCCTTGCAAATATCCAAAGAAAGAGGAGTTTCCACGAGCCATCTAAAATATTTAGCCACTACTTTGGATGGATGGGGGAGTCATGAAGCAATGGCAATACAGAAAAGAAAACCTTTCAAGGTAACCCCTGAGGATTGGCGACGAGAAGGGGTTCTACAGCGGCCTGGCACGATAGCCAATAGAACAAGTCAACCCTGGAAACCAAAGGACCACCTAGAGGTGGAGCTTATTGTACAGATGGTAATCGTGCCTTATAAGAATATCCAGTCTGTTGGAGCCATGGTCGTAGTACTAAGACGTGTTTCTCCAGACGAGATACCATCGAGCGGGATAGTTCCCATACCGCCTCCTACTACGCAACAGAGATGGATGAAATGGATGAAATGGCGAAAAGACAAGAAACCTCAAAGACAATAACTACGGAAGCAACAAGACGACACAGACAGACCCGACCACTAAAACCTAGACAGAAAACTTGACGCACCGAACAAGGTAACATTATAATACCATTACGGTATGAGCAAGTACTCTTAGACGAGCCCACAAAAGATTGGGATTACCACAGACAAGCCTGCGGCACAGCAGCATACTATTGTACTAACGAAACCCAGGAAAGAGCATTAGATCTCACCAATACTATACCAAATAATCAGGTGCAATGCATTATGTCTCCCGTGACATTGGGGAAATGGCGCATACAACAGATAGGGAAACAGGGAGGTTCCCAACCAGTTCAACGGCTTCCTTTTGACTTTCCCTGGATCATTAACAACGTAGACCTGCTATGCGCAGGGATATGGTTTACCCTTAGATGGGGTCCGAATTATGCCGATCCTATCCAACCACTATACATAGAAATGATGTGTGGGGAAATGTCCATCTGGACCACGGACCCTTTTATGAGGAATTGTATCAGGGATAAATTGAGGAACTCGGAGAAAGTGATTTTTAATCATACCTTGCCATTAAGAGTAGAGGACACTGGCCAAATTACGGAATCTCAGTTTGACTTCCACTGCTGTCGGCCCCTTTTCCTCCCAATACATGATCCAAGCCCAAGAATGGACCCGGAAAAAATACACGAACGCTGGGGATTATTATGGACCCGTACAGTAGAACTCCGGTTAGACCGACCAAGGAAGGACGGACGATCCGCCTCTTGTAATGTTCTATGGGCCTCTTTAATCCTGGCTAAAGGGACGGGGCCAGATTGGAAAGACACAATCCGTAGTTATCATGGGTTGGCGGCCTTGCTATGGGCAAATAAGTTCCAACTAAAGCCACCTATGTGCACCTCTGGAAACATACGCAAGTTGTATCCCACTCTACGACAGGAGTTCATGCAATGCCTAGAGAATGCCGACCATAAACCTCCAATTTACCAATTCTACTCGAGGGCTCGGCCAGTTCACGACAGGCTCAGGATTGCAACCTGGAGGTGGGGTTGGAAAGGTTTAGACCACACCCTCCTACACCAACCGGAGCTCTTGCAGGAATTATTAAAGGAAGGAGCTACCCCGACGCAGCACTCATAACGTTTGGACGTATCTCTTGCAAGGATGTCGGACGACGGCCTTCACGAAAGACATTTGTTACTACACCCTGATGCTGCTAAACCCCCGGACCCCAATCAAGAACAACCAGTAAAACCCAACAAGATTTCGAAACATAAGACTACCATATTACTTGTTATAGCTTTAGCTATTATGACCATCATTTGTTATGCCTGCGGTGTTGACTCCTGGATCCGATCACATGTGGCTGCCTACTACAAATCCACGAAAGGTTTCCAGATGAAATGTTGGATGGCGGAGGACCAGGTTTACAACATGGCATGGAACAATCGGACCAGGCAGAACAATGACACCTACAACACCACTGCGGAAGTACTGGAATGGTGGTCACGAGCCCAAGGAGTAGACCCTCAAACTGCTCAATGCATGCTCAATTCATCGGCTAACTGCACCAGTAATCAATACCATTATTATAACCAATCAGGGTTAATTTTACTGGATATCCTATCTATCACCCAAAACGAGGTAGAAATCCGCATGTTAAATTTAACCAAGTTACGAGTCAAACAAGCTGCCTGCACATGGATGCAAATTGTGGAAACACCACCCAAGATCTATTGCAACTGGAGTTGCATTCCTATCCCACCAGCCTTCACATACGGCTACTGGCGTTCCGACGTAGAGTACCCTTCAACGGAGACAGCAGTAGCCTGTTACGGTCTTTTCTCCGTATGGGATTCATGGAGCGATTACGACTTGCAATGCCCCGCTTCTGATGAAGATATTGCCAACAGATATCGCAAGGCTGTTCAGCGTTTAGGCAATTCCTCTTCTACACTTATACCCGGAACCTCACCTACCCAGGCATCAAACACTCGACGACGGCGAAATAGGAACCGAATAGCTCAATATCCAAACATCTCTGCTGTTCTAGACGCCTTGACTCAGCACAGTAACCGTACGTATGACCAACGGATTCGAACGGCGGTTCATTGTACTAGCCAAATGAAGAATCGTCTGCTACCGTGTTATTGGAGCTTGATCACCCCATGCAGAGGACCAAATTACATAGTATACTCCCATGTAGAAAAAGGATCATATAATTATGCTGGCAGAAAGATAATGTTTGGATCAAGATCAGCAAATGGCCGAGGGGCGGCGGCAGAATTATGGCTCAATAGTTCCTTTCCCTGGATTTGGTATCAAGGCCTTACTTATTATAGCACCGCTATTACTATATTAGGACATAGGACACGAAACCAGAAATACTCACAGGGAGTCCCCATACAGACGAAATTCACATGGTTCAATGTCCAGAAGCTGCCAACTCCCCAGGACTTATGGAGTGTGCCACCTGGGGATTTCGATAAAATAGATAGATGTACGGTTAAAAGAATGATCGCTGACCTAGATGGAACGAATTTTGTGAATGAAGGATATTCACCACGCTGCCCTATTTACCAGCATATTAACTTGGGTCGCTCTGGTTGGTTCTACGATTGCAGTATCCTTAATGCTTCTCAAACAGTAAAAGGGGCCCTGCAGGGCTGGCAAGAAGGACACTTGCAGAGATCCACTGATATTACCTGGTGGGGTTTTCAAGAAAATTAGGTAGTATCATGGGTTATCCCCTGTTTGAATAAAACGACCAATTACTGGGTCCAGTACCAATTCCTTGCTACCGTCTATTCCCATGATCGCGACATCTGGCCAGGGAGCACAGAGCCAACTGTGTATGCTACCCCACAACCTTGGAGAATGAAATGTAACGCCGCCAACACAACATGTGTTATAGCCTTAGCCAGAAGACCATGTCATACAGTCCCCGGCTGGAAGGAACAGTGTACCCGTTGGTACCGCGGTATGAAAGGAAGCGCTTATCAAGGGGCCACATGGGTTAATGTTACAGGAACATGGATCAAAGCCGTACCCCTCCATGGTGGATGCTCCTACTCACAATCTACCCCCCAAAGACAGAGTCTAGTTCCTACCGATCTACCATATACTGGACACGGTCTACTCCAAATCGTTGAAGGACATGCCTTTCGTCAAAGTCTCTGTAACGGAACTGAAATCACGGGCTATGAATGGGTGGGAATAAATAAAATATACACCAATAGTACTTGCCGATGGCCCACTGAAACCTGGCAGCAATGCGGGGAAGGACAAAATAAGCGTGATTGCACCTGGATCGAACGCGCAGGTCTAGTAGTGAAACTAGTAGCGGTAAAAACAGTTGGAACTGTTATAGGAGCAATCGAGGAAGGAGCTACAGTCATTGGAAAGTGGGTAGTCGATATGATATTAACATTATTACATATGCTATGGACCGTAATATTGACTTGTTTCTTGGTGGCGATCGCTGTTTTCACCTTTTTTATCTTATTTAAAGCAGGAACAATGGCCGCGTTCCAACGCTTATTTGGAGTTGGTGCCCCTACGGAAAAACCACCGATACAATCCCCTGAGCAGCAATAAGGCTAATGTTATTTACCTGACGACTGACGACACTGACTCATACAACTGACTATGCTTGAAAACCCCTACCCCGGCCGGGGAGGAGACGAACCTGACTCCACCCTCCCAACCGGGAGGTGGACTCTAGCTGTATATAACCACTTGCATACGGACACTACGACATAGGACACTAGAACATAGCGGAGCCCGTCTTTTTGACCCATTCAGATTAACAATCACCATATCTCTTACAGTTAGACCATGGAAGCAACGGAGGCATCTAATGCTACCTGGCCGGCTAATGTAAGCATACAACAGATTGTTGGTCTATATTATGAATTACTGTGCTGGATGTGTTATTGTCTGCAGGGTTCCTGGAATGACCCCTTTAGGATCTTTACCTTATCCATTACTCTCACCCGGCATGTATGTATTATGGTTACTGGCCCTCTGGACTTTTGCTTAGGTCTCTATGTCACTTACGTCTTAGGGCTACGATATGCCACAAACGCTACGTCCCAGAAGACTCGAGCTCTCATGATCTCGGTCTGGACCGTTAGTCAAGTGGTTCAGACGTTTATACATATGTCCCCTTTGTTCAGTCCAGCTCCCCTACGGTTTAATTGCCTCGCCATAATGGCTGTTAATGATGGGGCGGTTATGTGGGCCCTTCGTCTTCTACCACTCCTAGATGTCCCTGTCTGTAGTGACGTGTGTGGTGTCTTACTATGTGCCATAGGGTGGGCCACCGTCTCAGTAGGAGTTTGGGCCAAGGTGCTTATGCCGATTGACCAAATACTGTACTTAATTGTTTGTGACCTTTTCTTACAAAGGGCCACTCGAGTAAGGGTGCAACATACTGGGATCACTAACGACAGGACAGCGGAATTAGAAATGTCCATGCTTAATGTCAATAATATGCCTCCGGCCTATTATCCACCGATGGAGCCTCCGTATGACGAACCGTCAATGTACGAGTAGTCCGTGCAAGTCGCATCCCTGCTTTCCCTGCTTAGCATTTTACTAGTTGATATTTTACTGATCCATATATGTACTTATGTTTTTCGTTACAGGGTATGGCCGAGTGTTGCATTTGTACAGCCAGTCCGACTCATGTTCCCTATTTGTGGGATATGACAGAACGTATAGTTTGCTGTAATTGTTATAATACTAAGGCCGGATTCTACACTGGTCACGGGATATTTACCGTCCACGGCCCCCCTCCAGCGTTGCCAATGTCCACATTGCAGTACCTACTGAATTCCCATCCCATTTCCTGGCGTAATGAGGCACGCGCTCCCGCCCCAAATACTGTTCCTTTGGGTGTACGTCAGTACCTGAATGGGCAGTATTACCAAGTTTTTCTTGAAGTTTGGTTACGATCTCAGGGCTCAGGTACGAGTGTTGCTCGGTTAGGCAACGGCACGTATTTCGCCGTTCGCTCTGTCCCGGGCCATGCCAGTCTCTCCTCTACTGTCCAAGTCCCCACCTTCACGGCCCTGGCAGCGGATTCTGAAGTAGTGGAACCCTCTTCCCCTATGCTAGATTGGGATCAGACCCTTAGTGAAATGTTGGGCCTAAACATCTCCCCTATTCCTTCTCCTGCACCCTCTCCTATACCCTCTCCTATCTCCTCTCTTATGTCCTCTCCTAAATCCTCACCAATAGCCCCCCCTGTACCCTCTCCTCCGTCCTCGCCGCTCTCGGTGACTGCTATCCCTAGATTGGAATGTGCACTTGCTCAGTTAGTGACGGCTCAAGGCGCCCACTTACCTTCCCCCCCTCGGCTCCACAATTCTAACCCTGACACCGATTACCTCCTACCACTCACTCCCCCTGATCAATCCTTAGATTTTAATGAAGACCCGCTGGAAAATGCTTTACAGGACGACGTTCCGCCTTCCCCGTCCGTAGCGTCGCCACAGTTTCTTGTTTTGGATTCCTGGGGCACCGCCCTGTCGGTAGCCCCTCCCCCGGGGTGGGATATGTATGACTAACAGTATAAAGGCTGGCAACTCCTCTATTCGGACATCACAATTCACGGTGTGTTGAACACGGCTAGTACCTGTAAACACTCAGGCCTTACCTATTTCGCCTTTTCTTTTGTAACTTTTTATAAGTATTTTCGCCTCCCGGACTCATGGCGCATACTGACTCTGCATTGGACGATGTTCTGGACTGGCTAAGTTCTCTTTCTCCGTCACCTAACCCTCGGCCCCTTCCCGCCTACGGCCCGTGGCATCGCAACGGCCTCTTTTCCCCATTATATCGCCCTCGGCACTTCCCCGATTCTGACATCGAAAACATGATCCAAGAACGCCTCCGGCACATCACGGGCCCGGGATCCCCTCCAGCGACTCCGGTGGTCGACTCCCTGGTGCCCCACTTTCCTCAGCCTGATAACAGCATTGCCTATCGCGACCCTCTGGCTCGTCTGTGGCGGTGTTGTGGCTGTGGATGGGGCCAATGGACCACCTATCGGGGCCTCCGCGGACACCAAGGGTTGGCCCTCTGTGGTTGGGAATCTTCGGCTACCCGCCAGGGTACGCATCGCTCCCGGGGTTTTGATTGGTCGCGCTCCGGCTCTTCCCGTCGGCCTCGGCGGAATTCGGACAACGGTGATGCTCGATCTAGATCACCCCCGGTGCTGGTTTCCCATGGACCATCGGCCTCCCTCGACACCCTGGATGTCATCCACCCTCATGCCCCTCGGGATCACCAGGTCTCGTCTACGCTCCCCACCCTGCTTCTTCGCCCGCCTTCCCCCGCGGTGGTTCCGGCTGCCCTGGGTCCTCTTGCTGGACGTGAACACCAGGCCGGGGCTCCGGCGGTTGTTCCTGCCGCCGGACCTCCTCCGGACTCTCGCTAGGCGGCGTGGGGTTTCTGTCCCTGGGTTCCGCTGATATCAAGGAGGGGGTGTCAAGTAAGGTTGATTCATCGAAACCCGGACAGTATTACCAAGTGAACATGAGTCATACAGGGATGATGTTATTGTCGGTTGTTATCCACAATGTATCCTATATGTTAGCCAACAAGCACTGGTACAACGACAACTGATTTCTTTCCTATGAGCACGATTTTTATGAGCACGATGTTTATGAGCACTTATTTACCCGTAGAAAGGATGTGTAACATATAAGGGCACTTACTAGGTTGAGCACTGGATAAAACTGCTGTTATCACCAATTGTCTAATATATGATATGAGATGATTGTATTATGTATACACTAGAACACACGGGTTTGGTTTATATTGGTAATAACATATGAGCACTCAAGGGAATGTTATAGTACCAAAGAATACGCTCTACCTTTTTGTCTTGAACACTGACATATATTACCTTTTGTCTTAAGCACTGATATATAATGGTTTGTAATCTACGCACTGATATACATAGTTTTGTACTCTAATACTATGATATGTATGACTATTACTATGAATGAACAGGACCATCTGCGTTAACGGGTACAGCCTTACAACTAGAAACGCTCGGAAGATCTTATTCAATGAAGAAACAGGTTTATGATACTATGAGTACATGTCTAGCAGAAAATGCATACCTCAGGCGTAGAGTGGTGCTTGGGAACATGAGCTCATCCATCAGGTCTAATGTGACTTTTGAATCTTTTCGGTGTTCTCTGAGGCAGGGACCAGACCACTCAGTAACTAGAAGGCCATGAGACGGATAGAAAGTACCTAAACACCCGAGAGCTGGTTTTAATGATCAATGTATCGGACCAGACCACTCGGAATCTGATTAGGACATCATAAACGTCGGGAGGAAAGTACCTAGAAACCCAGGAGTTAAGTACCACACGGTTCATCAGATGATGAGCACGGTCAGTGTAAGCAGAGTAGAATACTGCAAAATCCCAGATGTGAGTGGGAGTGACAAACAACTGATACTTAGTTTCAGCCTCTCTAGCCCTATGATGGGAGGTACTCTAAGTCCTATAAAAGAGCCCGCATATGAACAGGACGAGGAGGAATCTTTACTACGGGGACTCCATGCAGGACGTCAACCCGAACCTTCGGCAGAAAGAAAAATAGCCTATAGAATAATAGAACGAATCAGAACGGAAAACAGAAAGGAGATAGAACATTCTCAGAACACCTCTATTAGACATGTGTTTTTAGAAGCTAGCCTACAACATCTAATCTCCGGAGAGGATTCCTCCCATAGCTGGGACAGCTATGTAGGCTCACTTATACATGCAAAAAGGACAATTAGGAAAGAAATTAAATAGATTTTTGTTCAAGATGTAGAAGGAGTTTTTACTCCTTTTGCACCCCTACGAACTTATACGGCTTCTCATCACAAAGTAAGCAACATGTGTGATCGTTGTTTTTTCTTTTATTGTCAATTATTGTTGGAAAGTACTCTTTTGTTTATTTTATACGTCCTTTTGATTTTGTACATCGAAGGACTGTTTAGCAATCTGCAATGTTCCCTCTTATAATCAGCACTTAAATAAATAATTTTAATCATTTTTTGTCATCTCCCGACATCTTCTTCCTATGGACATCAAATGGATGGAGCTGTATCTAGCATCGTGATTCTGAGAGGTTACCTAGTCCTCATAAACGAAACATATCCCTAGAGTTATTTTTCCAAACTCTTAAATAATCCCAGCAAACTTCCAAGTGCACGGATCCCAGAGGAGAGCTACTACACAGACGCGGCCGGCAGCCACGGTCCTGGCCAGGGTTATGCCCAGGGGTAGGGCGTCGGAGCAAGCGGGATAGGTGTCTGGTATAGAGTAGTTAGGGGCTGGGTGAATCTCCTCACCAGCTTGTTCACAACCGTTACTGGACAACAAGCTTCACATAGTGACGGATCTAACAATATATAGTATGTACGTGTATGTATGAGTACATGTCTATGTATATATAGTATGTACGTGTATGTATGAGTACATGTCTATGTATATATAGTATGTACGTGTATGTATGAGTACATGTCTATGTATATATAGTATGTATGAGTACATGTCTATGTATATATAGTATGTTCGTGTATGTATGAGTACATGTCTATGTATAGATAGTATGTATGAACCAGTTCTATGGCTCCAACAGTTAATTTCCAGCCTGTATGTGAGCTCAGCTTGTTCAGTCTGTTGTTCACACAGGTGTCCCTTTGAAGGTTGAGTGCAATGTCTGTGTATTGGGAAATCCAAAAGTTTCATATCTTGAAAGGTATTACAGGTATTGCTTAGATATTTCATATGAATAATTGGCTCATCATGCTGAACATTTAGATGTATACTATGTGTATGTAGTGTAAATATTGAGGGAGTAAATGCAGTTTATACGTTTTCCTTGGTTTCAATGTTTTGATTGGGACTGCCACTCACACGGGATTTCTAATTAACTTTAACTTAAATATCTTTAAAACTACATTTATCATTGCTTAGAAAATCGATATATATTATACAATATTATTTGTATAGTCTTTCTATGTTAGTTTGTAGAGTAGAGGGCATGTGAAAAAGGACAGGCATACGAAGTATGCAAGAGAACAGTACTAGTGATGATGATGATGATGATGATGATGATGATGAAGAATGGTTCAGCAGCTAATCATGTCTTGTTCTCCCTTCAGATGCCTGTGAACTCACACTGGACCCAAACACAGCCCACAGAGAACTCTCTCTGTCTGAGGACAACAGAAAGGTGACGTGGGTTGGAGAGGAGCAGTCGTATCCTGATCACCCAGAGAGATTTGACCACTGGGAGCAGGTGTTGTGTAGAGAGGGTCTGACTGGCCGCTGTTACTGGGAGGTAGAGAGGGAAGGACGTGTTGAGATAGGAGTGACATACAGAGGAATCACAAGGAGAGGAGGGGGTGGTGACAGCAGGCTTGGAGGGAACAACAAGTCATGGAGTCTTGATTGTCATGATGATGGTTACTATGCCTGGTACAACGGTATTGGAACAGACATACGTCTCCCCCCCCCTGGCTCTAACAGAGTAGGAGTGTATCTGGACCGGCCTGCTGGCACTCTGTCCTTCTACAGAGTGTCCCCAGATGTAGGAGGGTCCTCAGACACACTGACACACATCCACACCTTCCAGTCCACCTTCACCCAGGAGGACCTCCACCCTGGGTTTGGGTTAGGGTGGTATGGTGCCTCAGTGTCTCTGTGTCGGTTGTAGAAAAAAAAGAACACGCCGCGTGCTTGTTTCTTTTTTTCACACACATAGTACCTCACACACATAGCACACGCACATAGTACACGCACATAGTACACACACATAGTACACACACACAGCACACACACACATAGCACACACACATAGTACACACACATAGTACACGTACATAGTACACACACACATAGTACACACACACATAGCACACACACATAGTACACAAACACATAGCACACACACATAGCACACACACATAGTACACACACATAGCACACACACATAGTACACACACATAGTACACACACATAAATACACAAAGAAGTAATATTTTCTATTTCATTTACTTCAATAACTTTTTACATTTTTTAATGTAACTTACTGTTTGCTTTTACTCAAATCTGTTTGTGAATAAAAAATGGAGGCAAGAGAGAGATTTATTGTGGCTGTATTTTCCTTATTTTGTAAAGATTTAATGTGTTATTGTGTGTTGTTTTATGTGAAGGGTTACATGGCTACTTTATGTGTTGTTAATGTCTATTAGACAAGTATATATAATGTAATATTTGTCTATTTACGTTAATCTTGCTCTGCTTATTACAACAATAAATCATTTGGTATGAAGT
This sequence comes from Lota lota, assembly GCA_026745465.1. NCBI lineage: Eukaryota > Metazoa > Chordata > Actinopteri > Gadiformes > Lotidae > Lota > Lota lota. The sequence continues at coordinate 25,821 of JACYXH010000059.1, read as the reverse complement.
AACTCAGTACTTGAGTAGTCTTTTCACTAGATACTTTCTTACTCTTCCTCAAGTCATTATCTGATGACTACTTTTACTTCTACTTGAGTTATTATTACTTTAAATATATAGTTGTTATATATAAAAGTAGGCAGTTATAAATAAGAGGTTATTGACAGTGCTCATTATTCTATATAATTATATTATCTATAATTCTCATCATTACCAATATAAACCCTTATCTTGTTCCGTCTTAGTATGTCTTCTATGATCTTAAACTTAGTAACCTATGCTCTTTAGTCAACGTTACTAGAATAATCACATAATGCAGAAAGAAACCCGTTCCACGCTGCTCTGAACTCCGGTCCGGTTCTTTCCGGGATGTCTACGAGCCCTTTCGGAGGCCCCGTGACGTCACAACGTCAGCTCCATCTGGGGAGCGGTTATTGTTGGGGTCCGAGAAGGTTCATGAAGCTTCTCGGGCACTTGTAGGATAAGGCCACGGTGTGTGGTGCGTTTCATATCCAACATCGCTCATGATGACGCTCCCACTAAGCGACTGTAAAAAAGAGCATCACAAAGTGGCCGTGGGTCGTAACCATGGTGATAAGCAACCCCCCCCCCCCCCCCCCCCCCCCCGCTGAGTGTCCTCAGCCCAAATCGTACTGTGGTGAACAGAGTCTACTTCCGGGTCGGACGAGGTGAACGACTAATGCGACACACCTGGTTCATACGGTGAGAGGGGGCGTGGCCCGTGGGGGCGGAGAGACAGTTCACTCAGCGTCAACACGACGCTCCGTGCGGTGCGGAGGCTGACTGGACTGCGGAGGCTGACGGAGCGGAAGGCTCCAGACTCTTCACGAGGGAACATGGACAGCGATACTGTACTGTACTGTTCACTGTCTGTTTTCTCCTCAACACCTTTTATAACATTTAATGCTAGAACATCAACAGTTGCCTTCATGTTGAAATGTTTAAAGGATCCATTTTGATAACACAATAATAATAGTCTATTTCTTTAAGTTTAAGTTGATGAATACTGAATAACATGTTACAATGTTTGTACACTTTACTGATTTGAATAAAGACTAAGTGTGTGTGTGTGTGTGTGTGTGTGTGTGTGTTGCATCAATATAGGCAAAAAACGATGATCACGATATAAATTTAAAAAATGCAACCATCAATACAGTAATCCTACAAATAAGCTTCATAACTGTAGGCCTATAATAGTTCTGACTAAATACATGAACATAGTTGTTTCCAGGCCTACAGTTTGTTAAATAAGTACTGAGTTATTTCAAACCAAATGATTTATTATTGTAATAAGCAGAGCAAGATGAACGTAAATAGACAAATATTACATTGTATATGCTTGTCCAATAGACAAGCATGTATCCCTTCAATTAAAACTACACAAAATAACATGAATGAAGGCAAATACAGCCACAATAAATCTCTCTCTCTCTCTCTCTCTCTCTCTCTCTCTCTCTCTCTCTCTCTCTCTCTCTCTCTCTCTCTCTCTACGTTGGTCCACAGTGGAAAACAATTGAATAGTTGCATTATAACGCCTCTAAAATGGTGAGGTGTAGTGGTTATTTGCGACTGGAATTGGGATTCATCGGCGTGGATCGACGCTGGTTTCCGGGGCTTCCCCGAATACTATTCATCCAGCCCCGATCCAACATTCAACAAAAGAAGAAGAAGAGAGAACAGATCTGTTTATTGCCGCTACGCTCGCTGCAGGAACGCGCCCCGGCGTGCACGCGCACAGTGCACACACGAGCAGCAGAGCTATGAGAGCAGCAGACAGCGGATTCAGTCAGAGTAGGAAGTAGAGGAAGCAGCGCTCCGGGTTTGGTGTGTGTGTATGTGTGTGTGTGTGTGTGTGTGTGTGTGTGTGTGTGAGTGTGTGTGTGTGAGTGTGTGTGTGTGAGTGTGTGTGTGTGTGTGTGAGTGTGTGTGTGTGTGAGTGTGTGTGTGTGTGTGTGTGTGTGTGTGTGTGTGTGCGTGTGTGTGTGTGTGCGTGTGTGTGTGCGTGTTTGTGTGTGTGCGTGTGTGTGTGTATTGGAACATCAAAACAATAATCACCACGATATAAAATAATAGTGCTGACTAAATATAATAACATAGTTGGTTCCAGGCCTACAGTTTGTTAAATGCCAACACTGCTGTATTATGCAGTTATGTCGTTTCATTCAACTCTAGCTAGTAACGTGGAGAATGAAGCTATAGGCCTAAATTAATCATTTAAACGTCTTGAGAATATTAAACCAATTGATTTGAATCATGAATCATTTAAACACACAAGCGCTATGTGGGTGACGAAAATACGTGGATATGACGACCTGTTTCTCAGATATCTTCTTTTTGGTCAGAAAAGAAGAAGACGGGTCTACCTGCTCTGTCTGAAGAGGGAGGAGCGGAGTGACTCCTAACTAGTGTGAGGGTGTGTGTGTGTGTGTGTGTGTGTGTGTGTGTGATATTGTGTGTGATTGTGTGTGTGTGTGCGTGTGCGTGCATCAGTGTGTGCGCGTTAATGCATGAATGAGTAAGCATTGCTTTCCCTAAAAACACGTGATGCCAGATGACCATCCTCCCGAGACGTTCAATCCTATCTCCTCATTTTAACTTCAGTCTTCTGCAGTGAGGATCCCTGAAGCTCAAACTCTCTCTAGATCCACTTTTAATCTCTTTTACCAGATTTACTTGATTTAGGAACACTTTAACCTCATTTTATTCCCTTGCATTTATACTTTTATAACTTTATACTGTATGGGAACACATTTTGATCACGGAATAGATAAGGTAAGCCTACAGTTTACTACAGTTTATATTGTCTTTAGGTTATTGGTATATTAAATGATTTAATCTTGGGAAAAGGTTCCGTGTAACGCTTATCAATTACATTTTACTGACACATTTTAACTATGTTAGTTTAATGTTTAATATATTGTTCTTTTCTGATCCATGTGGTAAATTAAACATTGCGTTCAATATTTAAGTGATTAATTTGTCTTGATGCTACTCAAAATGAAAAGAAGGACGTGACAGAAATCCTTTGAATGTCCTTATATTTAAATGTATTCATCCAGCCCCGATCCAATATTCAACAAAAGAAGAAGAAGAGAGAACAGATCTGTTTATTGCCGCTACGCTCGCTGCAGGAACGCGCCCCGGCGTGCACGCGCACAGTGCACACACGAGCAGCAGAGCTATGAGAGCAGCAGACAGCGGATTCAGTCAGAGGAGGAAGTAGAGGAAGCAGCGCTCCGGGTTTGGTGTGTGTGTGTGTGTGTGTGGGGGGGGGGGGGGGGGTGTCAGGGTCGATCAACGCCGATGAATCCCAGTTACATCCCAGGTCAATAAGGAGCAGGTAGGGGTTAGACAGTACAGAGACAGGTCATTAAGGAGCAGGTAGGGGTTAGACAGTACAGAGACAGGTCATTAAGGAGCAGGTAGGGGTTAGACAGTACAGACAGGTCATTAAGGAGCAGGTAGGGGTTAGACAGAGACAGGTCATTAAGGAGCAGGTAGGGGTTAGACAGTACAGAGACAGGTCATTAAGGAGCAGGCAGAGGTTAGACAGTACAGAGACAGGTCATTAAGAAGCAGGTAGGGGTTAGACAGTACAGAGACAGGTCATTAAGGAGCAGGTAGGGGTTAGACAGTACAGAGACAGGTCATTAAGGAGCAGGTAGGGGTTAGACAGTACAGATACAGGTCATTAAGGAGCAGGTAGGGGTTAGACAGTACAGAGACAGGTCATTAAGGAGCAGGTAGGGGTCATCTCAGATGTGAATGTTTTGCTTCCAGGTCAGCGGCGGCCTCGTCACCTCGGATACAGATGTCCATCAAGGAGCTGTTTGAGTGAGAAGTCACATGTCTGGTCGATAACCAATCACTTCCCGTTTCATTCATCACTTCATTTTTCGTACTTTGTTGTATTCTTTAAAGTGTTTGAGGTCAGGGCAAATTATTTAAGTTTCAAGAACATGCTTAGTGACTGAAACTAGTTAGACTAGCTAGAACACTCACACACACATACACACACACACACACACACACACACACACACACACACACACACACACACACGCACAGAGACCACCCCACCCCAACACCAACACAACCCCAACGCCACACCAACACCACACCAACCAAAACAACGCCAACCCCAACACCACCCCAACACCAATACCACCCCAACACCAACACCACCCCAACAGTACCCCAACACCAACACCACCCCGACACCAACACCACCCCAACACCAATACCACCCCAACACAACACCAACACATCTCCAACACAACCCCAACACCAACACCACCCCATCACCACCCCAACATCACCCCAAAACCAACACCAACCCAACACCACTCTAACACCAACACCATCCCATCACCAACACCACCCCAACACCAACACCACCTTAACACAACCCCAACTCCACTCCAAAACCACCCCAACACCAACCCAACTCCAACTTCAACACCACCCCAACACCACCCTATCACCACCCCCAACATCACCCCAACACATCCCCAAAACCAACACCACCCCAACATTAACACCAACCCAAAACCAACACCACCCCAAAACCGCAACTCCCCAACACTAAAACCACCCCAACACCACCCTAACCCCATCACCATCCCAACATAAACACCACCCCATCAACATCCCAACATAAACACCACCCCAACACCAACACCACTTGAACACCACCCACACCCCAACACCAACACCACCCAAACACCACCCTAACTCCATCCCATCACCAACACCACCCCAACACCACCTTAACACAACACCAACACCACCCCAACACCACCCTAACTCCACCCCAACACCATCCCATCACCAACACCACCCCAACACCACCTTAACCCAACACCAACAACAACCCAACACCACCCAAACACCAACGCCACCCCGAAACCAACACCACCTTAACACCAACTCCTCCCCAACACAACCCCAACAACAACACCACCTTAACACAACCCAAACATCACCCCAACCCCAACATCACCCAAACACTACCCTGACACCACCCCAACACCAACGCCACCCCAACACAACCCCAACACAACCCCAACACCACCCCAACACCCCCCCAACACCAACACCACCCAAACACCACCCCAACACCAACCCAACCCCAACAACACCCCAAAACCACCCCAACACCAACACCACCCCCACACCACCCACAACAACACCACCCCAACACCACCCCAACACTAACACCACCCCAACACCACCCCCACACCACCTACAACAACACCACCCCAACACCACCCCAACACTAACACCACCCCAACACCAACATTAACACCACCCCAACATCACCCAACACCACCCCAACACCAAAACCACCAAAATACCAACATCACCGCAACACCACCTCAACTACACACCACCCTAACATCAACACCATCGCAACACTAACACCACCCCATCACCTCCCCAACCTCATCACCATCCCAACACCAAAACCACCCCAAAACTACCCCAACACCTCACCACCCCAACACTAACACCACATCAACACCACCCTAACTCCACCCCAACACCACCCCAACAGCATCCCAACACCAACACCCATTCAACACCACCCTCACCCCAATACCAACACTACCCCAACGCCAACCCAACACCACCCCAAAACCAACACCACCCCAACATAACCCCAACACCAAACCGCCCCAACACCAACATCAACCCAACACCACCCAACACCACGACAACACCACCCCAACACCAAACCCACCCCCAAAACCAACACCACCCCACCCCAACACCAACACCACCCAACACCACCCCAACACGAACTCCTCCCCAACACCACCCCAACCACAACACCACCCCAACACCACCCCAAATCCACCCCAACACAAACACCCCTAACCCAAACCCAAATTCAACACCAACACAACCCCAACACCAACACCACCCCAACACCAACACCTCCCCAACACCACCTCTCCACCACCCCAACACCAACACCACCCCAAAACCACACCACGCCAACACCAACACCTCCCCTACACTACACCACACCAACCCACACACCACCCCAACACCACCCCAACACCAACACCTCTCCAACACCACCCAACCACCACCCCAACCCCATCCCGAACATCACCATAAAACCACCCCAACACCACCCCAAAACGAACACCACCCAACACCACCCCAAAACCCCCCCTACACCAACACCACCCCATCACCACTCCAATACCAACACCACCCCAAACCATCACCACCCCGACACCACCCCAACACCAACACCACCCCAACACCAAGCAACACCAACACCACCTCAACTCCACCCCAAAACCACCCCAACACCAACACCACTCCAACACAACCCCAACCCCAACACCTCCCCAACACCACCCCGACACCACCCCAACATCACACCAACACCACCCCAACACCTACACCACCGCAACACCAACCCTACCCCAACACCACCCCAAAACCACCCCAACACCACACCACCCCAACACCAACACCACCCCAACACCAACACCACCCCAACACCACCCAACACCAACACAACCCCAACACCACCCAACACCAACACCACCCCAACACCAACACCATCCCAAAACCAACACCAACCAGACACCACTCCTACACCATCACCACCCTAACACCACCCCAACACCACCACCACATCAACCCAACACCACACCCCAACACCAACACCACCCCAATACCACCCAACACCAACACCACCCCAACACAACATCACCCCAACACCACACCACCCCAACATCACCACAACACCAACACCACCCCAATACCAAACCAACACCACCCCAACGTAAGCCCAACACCAAACCGCCCCAACACCAACATCAACACAACACCAACACCACCCTAACACCAACACCACCCCAACACAACATCACCCCAACACCACACCACCCCAACATCACCACAACACCAACACCACCCCAATACCAAACCAACACCACCCCAACGTAACCCCAACACCAAACCGCCCCAACACTAACATCAACACAACACCAACACCACCCTAACACCAACATCTCCCCAACACCATCCCACCACCACCCCAACACCAACACCACCCCAATATCACACCACACCACGCCAACATCAACACCTCCCCTACACCACACCACTCCAAAACCAACACCACCGCAACACCAACCCAACACCAACACCACCCCAACAAAAATCCAACACCATCCAGACCCCAACACCACCCCATCTCCACCCCAACACCACACCACCCGAACACCACCCGAACACCAACACCACCCCAACTACACCTCAACACCACCCCAAATCCAACACCACACTTAACACCAACATACCCCAACACCAACACCATCCCAAAACACACACCACCAGACACCACTCCTACACCATCACCACCCTAAGACCACCCCAGCACCACCCCAATACCATCTCAACCCAACACCACACCGCCCCAACACCAACACCAACACCACCCCAATACCACCCAACACCAACACCACCCCAACACAACACCACCCCAACACCACACCATCCCAATATCACCCCAACACCAACACCACCCCAACACCAACACCACCCCAACACAATCCTAACACCAAACCACCCCAACACCAATACCAACACCAACACCACCCCAACACCAACACCAAAAACACCCAACACCACCCCAACACCAACACCTCCCCAACACCACCCACCACCACCCCAACACCAACACCACCCCAACACCACCCTAACACCAACACTACCCCAACACCACACCACCCCAACACCAACACCACCCCAACACCACCCCAACACCAACACCACCCCAACACCGTCCCAACACCAACACCACACCACCCCAACACTAACACCAACACCACCCCTACGCCACACCACGCCAACACCAACACCACCCCAACACTACACTACACTACACATACACCACCCCAACACCACCCCAACACCAACACCTCCCAAACACCACCCCACCACCACCCCAACACCAACACCACCCTAACATCAACACTACCCCAACACAACCCCAGCACCACCCCAACACCAACACCAACACCACCCCAACACCAACCCAACACCAACACCACCCCGACCCCAACACCACCCCATCTCCACCCCAACACCACACCATCCCAACACCACCCTAACACCAACACCACCCCAACTCCACCCCAACACCACCCCAACACCAACACCACCCTAACACAAACACACCCCAAACCCCAACCCAACACCAACACCACCCCAACACCAACACCACCCCAACACTACCCCAACCCCAACACCACCCCAAGACCATCCCAACTCCACCCAAACACCAACCCAACCCCAACACCACCCCAACACCTACACCACCCCAACACCAACACCACCCCAACACCACCCAAACCCCAACACCACCCCAACACCGAAACCACCCCAACACCAAAACCACCTCATCACCACAAAAGAAGAAGAGAGAACAGATCTCTTTATTGCCGCTACGCTCGCTGCAGGAACGCGCCCCGGCGTGCACGCGCACAGTGCACACACGAGCAGCAGAGCTATGAGAGCAGCAGACAGCGGATTCAGTCAGAGTAGGAAGTAGAGGAAGCAACGCTCCGGGTTTGGTGTGTGTGTGTGTGTGTGTGTGTGTGTGTGTGTGTGTGTGTGTGTGTGTAGGTGTGTGCAATGTGCATATGTGATTGTGTGTGTAAGCGTGTGTGTATTTTTGTGTGTGTGTGTGTGTGTGTGTGTGTGTGTATTAGAACATCAAAATGATAATCACCACAAAATAAAAAAATACTGCTGACTAAATACATGAACATAGTTGTTCCCAGGGCTACAGTTTGTTAAATGCCAACACTGCTGTATTATGCAGTCATGTCTGATTAATTCAACTCTAGCTAGTAATGTGGAGAATGAAGCTATAGGCCTACATGAATCATTTAAACGTCTTGAGAATATTAAACCAGTAGATTTGATATAAGGTCCGTTTTGAAACACTACAAAAAGGTGCACTGTATCAACATCTGCTGGTTAGATGACGTCAGTGCAACTGGCTGACCTGAAAAACATGAACCCTACGTCATCACCATTGATTTATGTGTTGAGACGATCACGGCAGTTTTAAATCATCTTGAAAGTAATTTCATCTCCCTCTCATATGAGTGATACTCTCAAATATAGAGTAGGCCTACACTACATAACACAATATTGAGATTAGCTCCACAATATTCACAACAATATCACATGAATCATAATGTAAACAAATCCAAAATGGGCAAATATATTCACGAATTCAAAGTTAACATTTATACAAGATTGATAAAGAAAATATGTTATTTAATATGATAAAATGTTGTTTAAAAAGGGCTTTATTGAGTTACTGAGTATTTTGCTTGGAGCAGTTTGATTGACAGCTACAGGAACCAACCGTAACCTCTGGGCCTTCATCATTCTAAACTATAATACATATATACTTATATACGGTAATTAGTGAGCGACACCTGTGGCAAACGGCGTTTGTTTGTAATGAATTGTATTTTAAATACTGTCAAGGACAATATAGAATGATGTAGGACCAGAGGTTAGACCCAGTTGGTTCCAGTAGCTGTCAGTCAAACTGCTCTTACCAAATTACTGCCACGCCCACAATCCTAGAAAGATCTCTGATGCACTAATAAAGCCGTTTTCAAACAGCATTTTTTCCCAGTGGTGTCACTCACTAATTACCGGTCTGCTGCTTGTATGTAGGCCTACCAGGGCATGGGTAGAGTAGAGAAATCTTTATTATCCCCGCTTGGGCAATTCATTTGACAACAAAAAGTTTTAAAAACATAAAGAACAATTAAGATGGGTTCGTAAAACACATACAGCTAAAAGTAACATAAAAACACAATAGGATTAGGTCCTAAAACACATACAGCTAAAAGTAACATAAAAACACAATAAGATTAGGTCCTAAAACACATACAGCTAAAAGTAACATAAAAACAAAATAGGATTAGGTCCTAAAACAGATACAGCTAAAAGTAACATAAAAACACAATAACATTAGGTTCTAAAACACATACAGCTAAAAGGAACATAAAAATACAATAACATTAGGTCCTAAAACACATACAGCTAAAAGGAACATAAACACACAATAAGATTAGGTCCTAAAACACAGGGAGCTAAAATAAACATACAAATGCAATTGTATTAGGTCCTAAAACACATGCAGCTAAAAGCACAAACCGTTACAGTACTATATGTTCAGAGCATACAAAAGTGCCTATCAGACATAACTAAAACGGGAAAACTCACAATAAAGAGGGTGTAGGTAGGTAGGTGTAGTAGGTCCTGAAGAATATCCTGAGCTTTCCTAGTGACCCTCTGAGGATAAACAAGACAGAGGTCATTTAGATCACAGCATTGATGTTAGATCTCTTCCTCACAATTTTCCTTAACATATTCTTCTTCGTCAGGTTTAGGTTCCCGAACCAGAAAATAAAAGCAAAGGTAAGAACTGACTCAGTTAAAGATGAGTAAAACATTTTCTAAAGTTATTTGTCGACAGTAAATCGACTACGCTTCCTTACAAGGAATAAACGCTGGTGACCTTTGTTTGAGACTGACTTCACATTAGGCTCAAAGCTTAGTTTAACATCCACAATTGTATTGATACATATTGTATTGATAGCCTATTGATTATGATCGGTCTGCTTATGGTATAAAGTCCATAGATAAACCCCCCGCGTAGCGAGGCCGCGTCACAGCCTATCAGATAGACCCCAGACTAATTACCAACTGTCTAGAAATTAATATTCATGAGCAAGCTAGAACCTTTCAATCTATTCATATATCTTTAAAATCCTATTTTTAAAGCGGGGACTGTCCCTGGAAAACGGGGCCGTCTGGTCTTCAGTAGGCCGGTAGTATCGGCCTCCTACTGGAGCTGACCACACTGAGTTCACACTTGACAGGCGCTAGGACCCTGGGGACCACGGCTTCCCCAGGGTCCTAGCGCCTGTTAAGATGTCCGCCTGCACATTGGCTCCCTGACTCCCCTTATCACTACCTCACCCGAGCACTCCTCCACCACCACCACCAGCACCACCACCACCACCACATATCATCTCCATGACGCTAGACTCTGGCTCTATGATGCTAGGCTATCCTCTGAACCCTGAGGTCAACAGACTAAATTAGTATCATGTGTAGAAGTTCACATATATCCACAGCAATTTTCCAGTCCGATTCTTCCAAAAATACCACAGAGTCAATACTTCACGTTCAATACTCTATTTGTGGGCTCGTGCATGATCCCCAAAACAACCACCAGAGTCCCTCCGTGGTCACAAAAAGCTCTGCTTGATTCTGTGTGTAAAATCCTGAGTGCTCTCTCATTATTCTTCTCCCATACTTCTCCCATTAAAGTTTTTTAGTCATCACACAACACAGTATCTTAAAGCACATGACAAGGGCGGGGCTCTCAGTTACCTCCAATCATTACCTGTTATCATACAAAAAGGTGTAACCCACAGATGGCTATTGGGTTACCTTTATTCAATTTAAGCCAATGACAAATGGTCTACACCCTCTCTAGGCTATACATTTGGTGTGGGGGGGGGGGGGGGGGGGGGTTGTGATGGGCCCCTGACCTGTTGGTCTGAGGAGGATCCGTTGCTGGGTTGTGAGACAAGGGAAGGGCCATTTGATGGCAATACCAACCGTGGAGCAATTGCTTTAAGAACAAAAGGGGTTTAGAGACAGACATCTGTCAGGGAGGAGGATGAGAACAGGATGAAGGTAAATATACATATGAACTCAAACTGGGGTTCAGAGAAAGGGATCTGGCAGGGAGGGGCGTGAGGGCAGGGTAAAGGTGTCGTCAACTAACAGTGGGGGCCAGAGACAGAGCTCTGGCAGGGAGGGGGGAAACAGCATGAGGCAAAACCAAATGTAACTGTTTAAAGACTGACACTTTCCTCAACAGCGTGTAAAGACAGCTGTTTTTCATATATGGGGTCGAAAGGTCAAAAGGAGCCTGCGCCACGCCCCATATGAGATCTAAAAAAGTGAGAGGGGTGAGAGGTCACGAGATGGAGCATTATCCGAGACTCTTTTAGTTACTTCCTGTAGGGCTAGAGGCCCTAACTGTATTATCTTATTTGTCCTTGAGGCCCTCTTTAATATAAAAGAAACCCCAGGTCTCTTGCTCACTCCCAAGTGTCCTTGACCCCTAGGTCACCTACTAATTACATAACTTCCTGTAGGGCTGGATGTACAGTATATTAGGTACTGTTTTGGTAAACCTGTATGACCTGATTCATACAAAAGAGACCAGATTTCGCTATCTTACTCCCAAGTCATTCTGTGCACACACCATTAACGGGGTTAATGGTGTGTTTGCATCACTTCCTGTAGGTCTAGGACCCTCATGATGATATTTGTAGTAATCTTTTGAAAGTCTTTTTAGTCTTCCTTTTACATTATTGACGCATTAACACTTTAAAGCGGGATTAATTGGTCATGATTATCTTGTGCAACAATTTTTTTTTATAAAGTTAACCGTTGGAATGGATTTATTGGCGGAAGCAAAGTGGACATAAACTCCCTGTTTTCCCACAAAAACATGTCGGCCTGGTCCGTCCCAAAGAAGAAATATGTCATCCGCTGGTCACTCGAAAATCTAAGTTTTTATTGAAATAACATCATCAGTTACATAAAATAACATCATGACTTTCATATAACACACATAACATAGCAGCCCAGATGACTAATGTTACAAAACGCAAAACAACGATTCAAACAACATGCAAGCTGCGTGGTTTCAGGGTTAGCAGCATCTATATGAATCACCATAGCAACGATAGAAAACGTTACATTAACTAACAAACTAAACATCCTCTACGTTCACTGACTGAAGATTACAACATTAAAATGAATATTCATCACTAGAAATGTTATCAAAGCACATTTTAATGCCGTAACTATCTTAAAATGTTGCTTTTTCCACTGAGAATATAATGATTGTCATCCATTTTGTTTTGGCAGAACCTTGACATACGTGACGTATTGCTGTTTCTTCAAACAGTCGATAGGGGGCTAAAACGGTCATATGGGTCGTTTTCAAAGACCTTTACAAACAACCTATTCTGACGTTTAGGTTGGAGATCACGTTTCATCGTTGATATTGTCAAAAAGTTACGTGGATAGGTTGATGGTCATTGAACAGCTTATCCAAGAGAGCCATGAATCAGAACTTTTTGTTACTCTGTTAACTAAAGCTAGCCTATTAACATTTCTTATAACTACAGCGGGGCAAACTATGTCATCTATTTATACATTCTGATTATTGGTCTTCTGGTCAGTGATATTAGGATAGCACTAGCAAACAAACATTATATATGTTACATTTATATGCAAAATAAAGACAAACCAGCACATTCACGTCAGGAAAAAGTGAATCATCAATATCAATACATAAATATAACCCCCACTCCAATTCCATTAAAAAAAACTACTAAATCAGAGTTTAAGATAAAACCCTACTGTGTGGATATTTTTGTAAATCAGCTAAGCCAGACATAGATATAAAAGCCAACAGATACTTGATTTAGTCTTTCAAAACCATCTTGAACTCACAATCTCCACATTTCCGATCAAATGATTGATGCATGACACAACTACATCTGCTCATAAAGAAGTTCACTGATTATGAACTAAAGTAAATGTATTCTATATGCTATTCTAGCACAAAATGTGGCCTGTCACAATGCCCATAATGACGGAATGCAGAATTAGCTAGCTACCTCAGACATACTCTGAGCTACAGCATTCAGAAACTTCACTACTCAGGTCTTCTTCAGAATCAGCAGCTATGTTCCCAAGTGAGGCCAATTAGGTGCAGCGAATTTGATTCTCTCTTGTGGAACTATAGAAGCGCAACTTGTTCACTCCTTCTGTCGGACCTGCGGAAATAGAAATATAAGAAATGTAATCAAAGTGGCTGAAAAGACCTACAGCTCATTTAATTTATATATACTCCTAGGTTGAGCGTAATACATATGAGGACTTTTATTTTCCCTAACAGGAAGCTCAAACCTCTTACTGTTTCAAGCTGGTGCATGCCATTACAGAAGGTTAAGCATATTTGGCTTTATAAGGACCTGGTAATGGCTCTATAGGCTGGACACCAACCTGTAAAACAGATGAAGTTAAGATGTTCTTCACAAGAGCGTGGCCTCCATGTGGAAGGTTCCATGCTGGACACGCCCCCACAGGGGCTGGAATGGTATGAGCCTTCGTCCCATTGGCTGAAGTCCATCGGGTCACCGGACATCCAAAACCAGGAGCTTCCTAAAAGTGACCTACCAACATTGAAAGAGATGAAAGAGATACCTGGGTGGAAGGAAGAATAATGTGGCCAAATATTTAGCTTGTGTTATTTTCATGGTATTTTTGATAAGACCAAGTGATGGACGGACAGATGATCAGAAGGACAGACTTGACTGCCTGATAGACACCAAGGTCTGGCCAGTACCTGCGCAGGCCCACCCAGAGGTGGCTGGTTAGTGGGAAGGGGGCGCGAGCCACCAGCTCATCAATCATCTCCTGGTCTTCTGGGCCCATGAGGCTCAGCAGGTCCCAGTGAGAGTCTCTGCAGTAGAGCAGGGCGTCTGACCAGCACAGCCGTGTCCCCACCAGTGTGATGTTCCTGCCAATCTCCTGAATGCTCATGGAGGGTGCAGCAAGCTCTGGGGAAACAATTGACAGTGTGGTGGTGAGGTTGTTCTACTCTCAGCACAGTAAGTCCCCTCTAAGTATCAGAGTAACACACCTAATCCCTACCCACTATTTAGACATTTAGCAGACGTTTTTCAATTTCAGAAAGCATCACATACATGTTAATGGCAAGCCAACACCTTCAGACAGTTGGCAGTTCTTTCTCTCAAAAAATTAACCACCACAGTCTTATCTCAGCACACATGAACACAATTGATGGGAAGGGCTATGAGGTGTCTTGGACCATACAGATCATACTGAAAACCAATACCAAATATCAAAGTACAGTACAGTCATGTAGATCAGTGGGGCCCAACCTTTGACTTTAGGTGTCAACCCGGTAACATGCTATTTCGTGCTCATACTCTATTGTCAGACTTCTTTCATGCTACACAAAATTGAAACCCATGTATTTTGAAAGGGAGTGTTGCTCTATTTTTCGTGATGGACTGAACGACATTTAAAACAATGCATATCAATTGGGAGACAATTGTGCTCATAGTAACGGAAATATAAATGTATCTATTGAATGGTCTATTAAACTCAAGGTGGGGCATGGACACTTACAAGGAAGCTACAGACCTGTGGTCTCTTTTTATATGAGAGAGGGCCTCAAGGACATATGCGATTATCAAGGTGGGGCTTCTAGCCCTACAGGAAGTGATTCACAAAGCCTCAGCAAATGGTCCATCTCTTGGCACCTCACTCAGCTGCTCACTTGCAAGATATTGAGCTAAAATTCTTCCCAGACCTACACCCTACCCTTCCAACATGCATATCTGAGAATCAGACCTCTATTTCATAACCAAAAACGTTATGAGCGATATGCACATAACCCAAATAGCCCACTTTTTTCAAACTCATAAGGGCCATGGTGCGGGCCTTTTGACCCCAATCCTGAAAGACCTTTAACCTTTAACACATGAATTTCCATCTCCATCCCAACGAAAATGGGGAACTCAGTGGTCATCAAGACCTTACGAGGACCATTTGAGATGCAAAGAGTAGAAAATTGATAAATACAAATGCAGTGGCTGACCCAAGAGTGCCAGCAAACCCTTTATACACAAGTATTGCTGCAAGAAGGCCATGGCCAGTGGGAGACAGTGGAAATAAGAAGTCAGCAATGCTGCTTATGCTCCCTTTGTGTTTATTCAACAAACACAAATCAGCACAAAACATCAATTGAAAACCTTGCAAGCGACTGCACAAAGCAATTTTATTTTAAATAATATGCCAACATTTACTGAATATTTAAAAATTTATTTTCAATTATCTATATTCTTTTTTCTATTATTGTGATAGTTCTAGAGTGAATCCCACGTACCACCTGCAGTACCCTCGTGTAGATTGTACCCCCAGATTGTTCTTTGGTGTATGCTTTTACCCAAAGCGTCTTACAATAGCGTCAGTGCATACATTGTAATAATAGGTAGCCCCGAGTGGGAATCAAACCCCTAACCCTGGCAGTGTTTGATTATTATGAAATGAAGGACTGGGTTCCTACCTCCGTACACTTTGACCTCACAAAGTTGCAGCTTGCTTGCTATATCAGAAGACTTGTAGAAGTTGATAAACCTTCCTTCCATTCCCCAACACTTGACAGTCTGAGTAAAGCAGCCTGGGTCATCGTTGATGATGGCACACCTGAGGAAAAGAGACAGAGAGAAGATACAGTAGTCTGGTGAAGGTATCAGAGACCAGAATCCAGTAGCTGGTGTGTGTCCAGGTGTACTTGAGCAGAAAACTGGTTGTGTTTTCTTATTTTCTGGGAGTATAATATTTTATGCTATTTAGCAATTTACACTTGTATCCAAAGAAACTTAAAAGCAGGTTGAGGTCAATAGGGATCAAACCCAGAATGTTTTGGCTGGGAGTCTAACAGTATTGAGTGGAAGTAGGGTAGGTGACACCAGTGATTCACCTTGGATTGTCGTTGCCGTTGTTCACCAGTGAATTCCCGATGAGTATTTCCACGCCATTGAGCCTCTCCCTAAAGGCATTCCTATTAGTGACCTGGATCTCTGACACCCTGTACACACCAGGCAGCTCCAGCCTCCACCATGGTTTGGCCTGTGACTCGGTAAGGCTGCAGCTCAATTGACTGTACTCAGGGTCGGTGTTCCCATCGATGGCGTGTTCAGCCTCCCCGTTCAAATTGATTGAAGACTGACTAGCCTTGCCGCTCAGCGCCAGGTTAATGCGGGATGCAGCTTAATGGAGAAAGAAACCACAGAATAGTTTGTCAAGTTGCATTCCAGTGTTCAAAACACGTTGAAATACTTTGGATAACTACTCATCGGCCCCTAAATGGGGCACATAGAAATACCTGAAAATCCAGGTGACTTCCACAGGAGGATGACAACACCTGGTGATGAGAAAATACTATTTACTTAATAAAATAATTATATCAGCTAATATTTACAACCATATATCCTGCAACTAAGAAATATTCAAACTATTCATGGTAGGAATCTTACACACGCCCACAATCACAGTAACATAGAAGGAGGTAAACTTTCAAAGGTTATAGCAGGTACATTTTTAGTAATTGAACATAATGAACTGGATAATGATAAATACTGTAGTGCTGTGTGGAATACCTACCAATGAAACTGCAGATGAGACGACTGGACCCCATGGTTCTGGAGAAATAACATGCTCAGACAATAGATAATACTAGCTACTAGGTATACATTCCTTCATATTAACATTCTATTAAAAGTGAAAATGAATAGATTATTTGAGATGGAGCTATTAGCAATTTACATATTACATTAATCTTAGGAGTCCAAAAATGAGGAGTCTACCATTACAGAGCAATGTAATACAATCCCAAAATAGTTTAGTCTCTCTGACTTGAAGATGGTACTCACCAGGCAGAGTCTGTAGGTCCTTCTGTATGAATGAAGCGTCTGAATCTAGGATCAGCACAAGATAAACTTGGAATTGACTTAAGTAATCCAAAGGCTCTTCTTTGCAAACACTATTAGGAGATCAGGGTGATTACAGCGCATTGACGTGTCTCACAGAAAGTGTGAGAAACTAAGGGTAAGGCAGACGCGTCAAGGTGGGTTGGACAGTAAAATGAGCAATGCCACGGTCAGGTCGCCAGTATACTTAGTACCATACCCTATTCAAATAATGTTTGCAAATATCCATTGTCTTTCACATGTCCCTGTTCAAGCTGGTGCAACGTGATCTGTAGAGACAGACGTCAGGGCAAGGTACAAGGTATATTTTAAGTAATATACACATCTCATATCTGAGTTTGAAAAATAAATGTTTTACTTAGAATTACACATAATTGGACAATTACATTTCTAAATTCTAAAATGGTACTAATTAACAATTTTTATATTATATATATATTATTATATATATATATATATATATATATATATTTATAATGAATACATGGAGGAAGAAATACCACCATGTATTTCTCTCCCATTTAATATATTTGCATATCAAATTGCAGAGGAAGGTACAGGGGCTGACAGAGAAAGACAAAGCCCTAGCTAGTAATTAAAACAACTCATTGACATCTCAACCAATCAAAGGGAAGTCTGTTTATTATATTATCAGCATGGTAATAGTGCCAGCAGTGGCAAACCACGACCCTACACAATCTGTTTTAGTGGTACCATTAAAGGGATACACCGAGATATCTGTAATTTGGCATTTGCCTGTTTTACTCTGATACAGACTTTATTAATTCAAAATTCTTAATTGTGTGTCCAGAAGGGGTGCTGGGTGAGCATTGGCCACCATCATTGACTTGCAGAGTTAAAGCTCTTCATGTAAGGGGAATACACTTTTAATTTCCAAAGATTTCCAGTAACCACACAACAAGATGCAGTTTGTCTACAAACACAAAAATAATTCTGTTATTTTCAGCTCTTTGACTATTCGCTGCCTCTGATGCTCCGCTGAAAAGTTACTCATGGCGTAGACTACCCAGCCAGACAATACCATGTGTATAAGTACAAGCATTTCTAGAATCCTAGGTTTTTCAAAGACTTTCAAAGTGAGCTACTCACACTTTGGCTTTCTAAATTACGTTTGATCAATTGATTATTTTAGCTTGTTAGATGGTTAAAATGAACCATCATCATCATTAAATTATCTTAATACGACGAGACCTATGTTATATATTTGTACACCTGTAAGAATATCTCCTCTGGTTGACTGACAGATAGAATGGAAACATTGCTAGCAGCTGCACCCATTTAACAGGGAAATTGGAAGGAGGTTGGATATTTGCAAACATTATTTGTATAGACCATTAGGTATGGAACTACGTACACTGGCTACCAGGCCGGGACATTGACCCCACCTGATGTGTATACAGCGAGCCAGTAGCCAAATGACTTTGTGTGAGACACGTCAACGCATTGCACGAAGGATCATGGGAGATCTGTGTGTGTTATATTGTTGTGTGACGAAGGGAAAATTGATACACAAGTGTCTCTGCTCTCTTTTCTTGCTGTACCTTTAAATTGAGTTTCACATGGGCAGAGTGAACCCCTTGCTATGTCTGACGCCTCCCCATTTAACCAAAAATGTAGTTCTTTCCAACCCCCCATCGGTGCCCTTCAGCCCACACCTTGGCTTCAGGGCAGGCACAAACCACAGGGAGAAGAGGGAGGGGGCACCATCATTTATTTGATTATTTATAACAACAGTATTTATGGATATATATATATGTTGCAAACTTGGACAAAAAGGGACTTCCAAGCGTGCATATGTGTAAAATGGTTATTTGGTTGATTTTCTGGAAATACAGAAACACAAGCATGTCAGTGTAGTGGTGCTACATGCAGGCTATCTGGCGCTCTACTGCATCTTTCCCAAAGGAATTTAACATTACGGACAGACGTCTCTAACCTAACCTAACCGTCTCCTCTTTAAGGAGCAGGATGAGAACAGGATGAAGGTAAATATACATATGAACTCAAACTGGGGTTCAGAGAAAGGGATCTGGCAGGGAGGGGCGTGAGGGCAGGGAACAGGTGTCATCAACTAACAGTGGGGGCCATAGACAGGGCTCTGGCAGGGAATGGGGAAACAGTATGAGGCAAAACCAAATGTAAATGTTTAAAGACTAACACTTTCCTCAACAGCGTGTAAAGACAGCTGTTTTTCATATATGGGGTCGAAAGGTCAAAAGGAACCTGCGCCACACCCCTAGTGAGATTTAAAAAAGTTAGAGGAGTGAGAGGTCACAAGATGGAGCATTATCCGAGACTCTTTTAGTTATTTCCTTCCTCCTAAATGTGTTATCTTACTTGTCCTTGAGGGCCTCTTTCATACAAAAGAAACCCGATGTCTCTTGCTCACTCCCAAGCGTCCTTGACCCCTAAGTCACCTACTAATTACATAACTTCCTGTAGGGCTGGATGTACAGTATATTAGCTACTGTTTTAGTAAATCTTGATGCCCTGATTCATACAAAAGAGACCAGACGTCGTTATCTTACTCCCAAGTCATTCTGTGCACACACCATTAACGGGTTAATGATGTGTTTGCATCACTTCCTGTCGGTCTATGACCCTCATGTGTATAATTGTAGTAATCTTTTGAAAGTCTTTTTAGTCTTCCTTTTACTTTATTGACGCATTAACACTTTAAAGCGGGATTAATTGGTCATGATTATCTTGTGCTTATTAGCTATGTTTTTATAAAATTAACCTTTGGAATGGATTTTTTGGCGGAAGCAAAGCGGACATAAACTCCCTGTTTTCCCACAAAAACATGTCGGCCTGGTCCGTCCCAAAGAAGAAATATGTCATCTGTGGGTCACTCGAAAATCTATGTTTTTATTGAAAGAACATCATCAGTTACATAAAATAACATATCATGACTTTCATATAACACACATAACATAGCAGCCCAGATGACTAATGTTACACAACGCAAAACAACAATTCAAACAACATGCAAGCTGCGTGGTTTCAGGGTTAGCAGCATCTATATGAATCACCATGGCAACGATAGAAAAAGTTGCATTAACTAACAAACTAACCATCATCTACGTTCATTGACTGAAGATTACAACATTACAATTAATATTCATCACTAGAAATGTTATCAAAGCACATTTTAAAGCCGTAACTATCTTAAAATGTTTCTTTTTCCACTGAGAATATAATGATTGTCATCCATTTTGTTTTGGCAGAACCTTGACATACGTGACGTGTTGCTGTTTCTTCAAACAGTCGATAGGGGGCTAAAACGGTCATATGGGTCGTTTTCAAAGACCTTTACAAACAACCTATTCTGACGTTTAGGTTGGAGATCACATTTAATCATTGATATTGTCAAAAAGTTACGTGGATAGGTTGATGGTCATTGAACAGCTTATCAAAGAGAGCCATGAATCAGAACTATTTGTTACTCTGTTAACTAAAGCTAGCCTGCTAACATTTCTGATAACTACAGCGGGGCAAACTATGTCATCTATTTATACATTCAGATTATTGGTCTTCTGGTCAGTTATATTAGGATGAAACTAGCCAACAAACATTAAATATGTTACATTTATATGCAAAATAAAGACAAACCAGCCCATTCACATCAGGAAAAGGTGAATCGTCAATATCGATACATAAATATAACCCCCACTTCAATTCCATTAAAACAACCTACTCAATCAGAGTTTAAGATAAAACCCTACTGTGTGGATATAATATGTAAATCAGCTAAGCCAGACAGAGCTATAAAAGCCAACAGATACTTGATTTAGTCTTTTGAAACCATCTTGAACTCACAATATCCACATTTCAGATCAAAGGATTGATTCATGACACAACTACATCTGCTCATAAAGAAGTTCACTGATTATAAACTAAAGTAAATGTATTCTATATGCTATTCTAGCACAACATGTGGCCTGTCACAATGACAATAATGACGGAATGCAGAACTAGCTAGCTACCTCAGACACACTCTGAGCTACAGCATTCAGAAACTTCACTACTCAGGTCTTCTTCAGAATCAGCAGCTATGTTCCCCAGTGAGGCCAAGTTAGGTACAGCGAATTTGATTCTCTCTTGTGGAAGTATAGAAGCGCAACTTCTTCACTCCTTCAGTCTGACCTGCGGAAATACAAATATAAGAAGGTAAATGAAAGTGGCTTAAACGACCTACAGCTGATTTCACTCATTCACACACCTAGGTTGAGCACAGTACTAAGGAGGACTTTTATTATCCCAAATAGGAAGCTTGAAACTGTTATTGTTTGAAGCTGTTTGTATTTTTTTTTTAGTTAACTGAAAAAGGAGATTCTTCATGAAGACTCCCTTGTGCAGGTAGCACATGCAAGCTGGTGCATGCCTTTACAGAAGGTTAAGCATATTTGGCTTTATAAGGACCTGGTAATGGCTCTATAGGCTGGACACCAACCTGTAAAGCAGATGAAGTTAAGATGTTCTTCACAAGAGCGTGGCCTCCATGTGGAAGGTTCCACACTGGACACGCCCCCACAGGGGCTGGAATGTTGTGAACCTTCGTCCCATTGGCTGAAGTCCATTGGGTCACCGGACATCCAAAACCAGGAGCTTCCTGAAAGAGACCTACCAACATTAAAGAGATTAAAGAGTTACCTGGGTGGAAGGAAGAATAATGTGGCCAAATATTTAGCTTTTGTTATTTTCATGGTATTGTTGATAAGACAAAGTGATGGACGGACAGATTATCATAAGGACAGACTTGATTGCCTGATAGACACCAAGGTCTGGCCAGTACCTGCGCAGGCCCACCCAGAGGTGGCTGGTTAGTGGGAAGGGGGTGCGAGCCACCAGCTCATCAATCATCTCCTGGTCTTCTGGGCCCATGAGGCTCAGCAGGTCCCAGTGAGAGTCTCTGCAGTAGAGCAGGGCATCTGACCAGCAAAGCCGTGTCCCCATCAGAGTGAGGTTCCTCCCCATCTCCTGAATGCTGATGGAGGGTGCAGCGAGCTCTGTGGTAATAATTGATAGTGTGTTGTTGAGGGAGTTTTACTTTCAGCAATGTAAGTCCAGTAGAGCTATGAAGTAGAGCCTCTATAATCCCATTCAAAATAGCCTAGCCTACTATTAATATATATATGTACCTATACACCGCATATACAGTCTTCTGCATTGCCAATGCCACTATCAGTATGTAGTTGTTAAACGTTCTGTCCACTAGAGGGCATTCTACCAATTAACATTTATTTAAATATTTTATTAAATATATTTAAGTAAATTAATATTAGCCACAAAATTTTACATTGAATGTGATTGTTCGTTTCACACAACAATAAAATAATAAGTCATTGAGTTGAATGGGAGTGAACACATACAAAGTGATTTCCCTTTTGCGAAAGGCAACATACAATTGAATCACACCAAGGTCTAATTTGTTTCGGCTCTAGCCAGGGAATAAATATGCTAAACCAATCATGTTTTGGTGTCTTTGTCAAATTCACCATGGAAACTGTCCAAGTGGGCGGAGGTAACAGCCTATTAATGTTTCTCCACACAGTGTTCTTACTGCATCCATAGTGGTAAACTACAATCATAGACCTATAATTATCACTATCTGTTGTATGTATTGATCATTCATCTTGATAGCAGTAGGCGCTACAAGCGAATGTTTAATTGCACCTCAATAGGTGAATATAGGTTGCTTTTGATAACATGAAGGTGTGCCAGAGTATCGCAACTGTTTCATTTTGGATACCAACTTTCTACAAAAGAGTGACAACTCTATTTTAGTTATTGAGCAGAGAAACAACCTCAAAAACAATTGTCTCCAAAACATAAATGTATTTAAGAATGCACACCTACTTATCATATAACCCCCCCCCCCCCCCCCCCCCCCCCCCCCCCCCCCCCCCCCCCATCCACAAACAGCTATTCACTACACTATTTTACACTTGGGTTAAAAAGTCAAACTCCAGTGTGATTGAATCCTCTAAATACATAGGATCTTTTGGTGAAAGGACTGAGCATAAGCTCGTCTTTACTAAGCTATACAGGTTGAGGGTTGAATCCGTCTTTACATCCGTCTTTATGCGGCATATTCACAACGCGGCTGATGTAAATAGTTTGTAACTTAAGTGAAAACCTCAATGTCAGGCGTCAAGTGACAAAAGCATTTCGTTTTTTAACATGCCGGCATAGGCGAGAAGGACGGGATTTGCTTACGTTAACACGAAAATACACATTAAACTAGTAAAATACACACTCAACTAGTAATTTCAGCATTTGATTAGTTTACATCTTTTAGTATTTGATTTATATTCAACTCCCGAAATTCGTTCCAACAGCCCTTCCCCACCCCCTATTTTGAAACTAATCAATTTCAGAAAGCATAATTTGCGGCAATAAATTAATCACCAATCAATGTGGGATGTTTTCAAACATTGTAAGGGCAAACCAACACCTTCTGACACTTGGCAGTTCTTTCTCTCAAAAAGGAACCGGCACAGTCTTATCTCAGCACACTCAACTGATGTGAAGGGCTATGAGGTGTCTTGGACCATACAGAAAACAACTTACTTTGATACTTCACTCTGAAATATCACAATACAGAACAGTCATGTAGATCAGTGGTGCCAACCTTTGACTTTAGGTGGACCACTAAATTTTCATTAAGACCTTTCTTGGACCACCTCAGATGCAAATGGTAGAAAATAGATAAATACAAATGCAGTGGCTGACCTAAGAGTACCAGCAAACCCTTTATACACAAGTGGTACTGCAAGAAGGCCATGGCCAGTGGGTAACAGTGGAAATAAGAAGTCAGCAACGCTGCTTATGCTCCCTGTGTGTTTATTCAGCAAACACTAATCAACACAAAGCATCAATGGAAAACCTTAAAATACAAAAATGTGAAAAGCACCTCTTTTAAAAAATAACTTAAAAAATAATACTTTATTTAATTTATTATTGTATTTTAAATTATATATATATAAATTGTTCTATTATTATACATTTGACTATTTCAAGTATAAAATCCAACATACCACCTGCAGTACCCTCGTGTACCACCAGTGGTACGTGTACCACCTGCAGTACCCTCGTGTACCACCAGTGGTACGCATACCACAGGGTGAAAACATTGTATGCAGATTGTGTTTTGGTGGATCCTTTTACCCAAAGTGTCTTACAATACTGTCGGTGCATCCATTGTAATAATAGGTAGCCCTGAGTGGGAATCAAACCCCTAACCCTGGCACTGTTAATGCCATGCTCTACCTGTTGAGCTATAAGGAACAGCAGCATTTGACTTTTGACCAATGATGGTTGACCAAAAGTGGTACTGGTACACCCATACCCCTTTGATGATCATGTATTGATGGACTGGGTTCCTACCTCCGTACACTTTGACCTCACACAACTGCAGGTTGCTTGCTGTAACAGAGGACATGTAGAAGTTGATGAATCTTCCTTCCATTCCCCAACACTTGACAGTCTGAGTCAAGCAGCCTGGGTCATCGTTGATGATGGCACACCTGAGGAAAAGAGACAGAGAGAAGATACAGTAGTCTGGTGAAGGTATCAGAGACCAGATTCCAGTAGCTGGTGTGTGTCCAGGTGTACTTGAGCAGAGCACTCGTGTTCCCTTATTTTCTGGGAGTATAATATTCTATGCTAGTTAGTGATTTACACTTTTATCCAAAGACACTTAAAAGCAGGTCGAGGTCATTAGGGATCAAACACGTAATATTTTGGCTGGGAGTCTAACAGTATTGAGTGGAAGTAAGGTAGGTGACACCAGTGATTCACCTTGGATTGTCGTTGCCATTGTTCGCCAGTGAATTCCCGATGAGTATTTCCACACCGTTGAGCCTCTCCATATAGACATTCCTATTAGTGACCTGGATCTCTGACACCCTGTACACACCAGGCAGCTCCAGCCTCCACCATGGTTTGGCCTGGAACAGGGTAACGCTGCAGCTGTTGTGGTCCCACTGAGGGTCGGTGTTCCCATCGATGGCGTGTTCAGCCTCCCCGCCCCCGTACAGGTAGTTTGAAGACTGAATAGCTTTGCCGCTCAACGCCAGGTTAATGCGGGATGCAGCTTAATGTA